>WEIT01021158.1:0-46203 GCA_013389985.1 Dryoscopus gambensis
TTGTTTACTGAGTTGGGTCCATTTATGCCACATCTTTGCTGTATGCAGTTAGTCTCAAATATCTGAGATTTCATTTGTACCTTAATTTTGCTGTGGAGGATTTCTTCTTTCACCCTAAGAAACACCAGCAGTTTGTCCCAGATAGGGAGGGAATGCTGGGAAAGCGCAGTGCTGCTCTTGGGGGTGTTAAGAGATTTGCTATGACTTACTTGTGGTTGCTTACATCTAAACTGATTGACAAATGCTTTTCCTCATGTTCCACTTGCAAATCCTCTGCAGCTTAATGGAACCCTCCCATTCTTCTTAATATGTGTGATGTTCCTTTTACCAAGAGAAAATCTTCACTGGCCCCAAGAAGTTCATTAGTACGGAAAGGAAAGGATAAAGGCTGTTACTCTTGGCAGCTTCTGCCTTCTTCCCTCAGGGTTAAACCTCTTCACCTTCCATATATGAACTATCTTCAGATGGTCTGAGCATAGTGGAGGTATTTTATGGCCCATGGTGTGGAGGTATGGCTGGAGGACATGCTTTCTGAGCCAAATATCTACTACAGTGGCAACTGTGGAGACTTGGACTCAGCTTTCTATGTATCTCCATGAAAATTTCAGGCAAGGGTTTTACAGAATGATTCTTCTTTCATAAACCTCTATCAGGTACATTCAATACAATCAAATTCAAATGGACACTTCCTCCCGCTCTTTTAAAGTTTCTATAGATTAAATTTTAGTCTTTCTTTGGGCACTGAGTGTTACTTTAAAGCCGATAAAAGAAATCTCTAAAAATTGATCAAGATCTAATTAAAGATTGATCCTATCCAATTATGTAGTCTCTAATTTTTATTAAATCAAATCTTTAACTCTTGTACTCTGTTGGAAAAGAAAGGAAAAAGGACCACAGTGGTTTCTATCAGTAAAACTTTAGCACAACAATGAGCACAAAAGAATGTTGAAGTAATGTAGGTGGATTGAAAATGAGTGGCAGTTTACAACTGTGACAGAAGTCCAGACAACTTTTGTGAATGAGTTCTCATTTACAGATTTCCTCAACAAAGAAATAAAAGTAACTTCCACGATAATAAACAAGTCTGAGTAAACAGTCAGAATAAATTAGTGGCAGCAACTTCCTGCTACTCTCTTTTCTGGTACATTTGGTAGCAACAAGCCAACATGCCACTCCAAAGTCACGGAACGCGGTGGGAAGACTTGGTGAGCAGTGAGCGAGAGTCTGGGTCCTGTCTCTCCCTCTAAAATGAAACAGCTCTTTCCAAGAAAACAAAAGATAACAAGTAAAATAAAAAATTCGCCTCCAGGGTACTCGTCCTTTTTCACACATACATTGGGAAGATGCAGAAGGGTGAAAATTAACCTCAGGATCTTAGGGGAAGAAAATTTCATTAGACATCTGAAAGATCTGAAATCTAATGTTTGCTTTTCCCTCAAAAAGTGACTGTAAAGGAAATAAAACATAAACACAATGTGAACTGAATAGAGTGGTAGAGAGACCATCAGCATGACTTTTTCATTAAAAAAAATTTTAGGTTCAATAATCAGTACTATGGACACTGATTATATAAAAAACCCAAAGAACTGGAAAACTACACTAAGTTTTATGTATGTCAATGACTAAGCATATTCTGCCATTGTCTTGAGGTTGCTTGACTCATTAATGAAACATGGAAAGATAAAAAATTAGGGGATCACAGTATCCTTTATTCACTTTGCTAACTTGAAAACAACCCAGAGGTTGTCATGCTGTCTAAAAGGCAATAACCATATTCTAAAGAGGCACAGTGAAATTTCCTGGGGTTTCCATTAACAGCATCCATGCTTTCATTCAAGCCAGCAAATGACTTTGTTCTCAAAGAATATCAAAGAATATCAACTTGCAGTCTAGAATAAGTGAGAGGCAGGGGATTATATTTAAAAAAAAAATTAAAAAAAGATAACTGATTTCCTTCTTTAATATTTGCTCCAAAATGGACTTTTAAATGTTTAACACTTCCAAAAAAGGAGAGTCTTGGCAGTTGTTCGGTGTATCACATTTGCTTCCTTCAAATACTTGGAAAAAAATCAGGTTTCTACCAATATTATTAGGCATTGCCCAAAAGTGCTCCTAAGCAGAGTTGCCACACCAAGTATTTCTGTAAAAATCAAAATCTTCAAACCTGTCTCAGTGTTTTAAATAAAGAGACTGTATATAGAAACATAGGCTATTGAAGTACTAAGACCAAGCTTTTTATTAAAAGCAAAAGTTGTTATTTTTAGGCCAGTTAAATAAATTCTTTAGTCATACTGCATTGATATTGTTTTAAAAAAACCCATGTAAATATATCACATCTGATATTTTTGTAATTAAAGGTAATTACTGATCTTAATTTAAAATATTTAATTAAAAAAATCACACATCTTCAATCACTGCTCAGTTTAGGCATCAAGAATCACTTGCAATGAATCAACACACTAGGAAGCAACAATTTATGGAGACTTACCATTAAGAACATTCTTACACCAACTTTTATTTCAGTCTATCTGCTTGAAATAGGTCCCACAAGACTTTAAGAACAAGATTTGTCCTAAAAGTGGTCAATTCAGAGCTGTTTAGAATATATTTTTAATTCAATTCAGTAAGATATTTCAGATAGGAGCCTTCATAGAAAGCAGTGGGAGGATGATGCAACCTCTAAACTTCCACAGGTTAAATCAATGGCAGGGATCTGGCTAGGAACAGCAATTTTGCCTTAGTAAAAATGTCACCTTGTGATAACAGAGCTGTTTCAGAAAACCACACACTTTTAGAATAGTTGTGAGTTGCTAAGGTTTTTTGGGAGGACAAAAGAAAAAAAAGAAAAAAAATAAAAAGGGTGAAGAGGAAGAAGTGGAAGAAGAAGAAGAAAAAACTAAAAAAAGGGGATAAAAAAGGACCTTTCTAAGAGACACAACTATCTGAGAAAATAAACTGCTTGGGATGAGAGCTGTATTTCTACAGATGCTCCTGTCTTTGTTTTCACCGTTTCTAGGTTCTATACGCTCATTTGACTCCCTAGGCTGAAAGCTAGGGCAATCTGCTGGAGAACACACAGGCTCTAGTCCTGTCCTGTGCTCCTATTTATTTACTGGAAGTGGATCCCCATCAAAAGACGTAATAGAGAATTGCAGTACTGCAGCCCAGAGAGGCCCCTGACCTGGGGCAGAGCATCCTCCTCGAGGAGGATTGATCTGAACCCACAGCTTCCACATCAGAGAGGAGCCATCTCTTTACTGCACATCCTGCCAGGGAAAGGCAGAGGAAAACATCCTCAATGGTCCAAAGGAAAATTGGCACTACTACATGAAACAAAGAGCTTTTACTGTGAGGAGGTAAAAAACTTAGCCCTACCAGGAAAAAAAAAGTAATTGCAGCTTGGTTTAGCTTTCTTGTTTGAATTGGTGTTAGGCATTTGCTGTGCTTTTTTCCCCCGACTAATTTCCTGTCAGAATTGGCAGCCAATGACTCACCTGCATTCATGGATGAGTATCACCAAAACATCAGTCTACAGCTCCTCTTCTCAATACTTTGACTTAATCACACAAAGCAGCCCCCACACTGACCCCATGAGTGCAGCATTTTTCAAAGCACTAGGCACAAGAAAGGCCAGGTAACTTCCCCTTATGTCTGCAGATATCGCCATAACAGAAGCTCTGAAGTCAGATATTCTAAGTACTCTGTCTTCATGGTGACTCCCAGAGTTCAAAGCAAAGAAATAATAACTCTGGAGAGAAATTATGTTGTCTCCAAAATTAAAGGAACATGATCAGGGCAGTGTTGGAGAGTTCATGTCTCGAGAGCCAAACTGGCAAGCCCGTGGGTCTGCCAGTAGCTTCTCAAGCCCAGGGAGAAAGCCCCTGTGGTCCATTTTCTGTTCAGCAATGTTGAATCTACTTCCTGCATATGACAGAATATGCATGATTCAATGGATAAACACAAATTAGAGAAAGCAATTATGGGTCCTTAGGTTACATTTTAGTC
Organism: Dryoscopus gambensis; assembly: GCA_013389985.1. Lineage (NCBI taxonomy): Eukaryota > Metazoa > Chordata > Aves > Passeriformes > Malaconotidae > Dryoscopus > Dryoscopus gambensis. The sequence continues at coordinate 4,006 of WEIT01021158.1, forward strand.
TCAAGGTCTGAGATTTTCCACAGGCAACCTTGTGGCTCCAACAGATATTGCAAGGACCACGTAAACATGTATTACATATGTTACTGAGAAATTGAGGAGGGTTTTTCCTGCAGCTGGCTTCCTGCCTACCAAGTTACAGTGAATGCCTAAAATCCTTAATGTTTGTCATCAGAAATTACTGCGCAAACACCAGCCTGACTGACAACTTATCTAATGGGCAAATCAAAAGTAAATGAGAAAAAGGGAAGACAAGTGACCCAATGAAGAACCAACAATTTGTCATTTGGGATGTTTTATTAGGCAGTTTGACAAATTTCCTGCTGGTTAACTGATTGAATTTACATTTCTCTATTTTTAATCTTTAATTTATTTCATACTCAAATAGGATTGTTAACCATTAATCAATAAGGCTTAAAGTGCTCATGATTAATGGCCAGTGCTTTCAGTATAAATAAGAGATTCTGTGATGCTGGGATTTATCTGGCTCTAGAGATGGCAGGATTGCTCTGAGTGCTCATTCCTTAGTTACAATAAAGCAGGACTGGGAGATCTGATGGGATCCTGTGCCAGTGCTGTGCTGAAATGAAATGGGAGCAGCTATTAAGGATCTGTGCGAGATAATGATGAAATAGAAACCAAAGAGTTAACAAGACTATGCTTTTGATATAAGTAATGCCGGAGAAATTAGTAAGTCTCCGTGCTATAGATAAGTAGGGATTTACAGCATCTATATGGTAAAAAGAGCCCAGGCAGATTAATGAAATGAAAACCCACGGCTGTGCCGGGTCTGTGANAGCGAAAGGGTTAACGAGACGCCTCCATGTATTGAGATGCTAATTGTCAAGATAGTGTATTACTTGAGGAAAGTAATTTGATTACTCGAAACTCCCACTAAGGAGGCAAGCTCGTGTCCTTCCATCTGTCGGGCTCTGCGAAAGATGATGAATTGAGCTCCAAATTCACGTGTGATGAAGTCACTGTCAATCCCCGCCAGCCCAGCCCGCTGCCATGCCCACCGCACAGAGGGTAGCACCGCAATTCAACTTTCCCTCGGAAACCCAGGAGGCTCAGTAACCTGTTACTTGCTGCTGCTTGCTTTTTTCTTTTTTTTCCTTCTTTTTTTTCCCCTCCCCATTTTCTGCCTCAGCGCTACAACTGAGTCATTCTGGTGCCCATGGCTCGTGGGTATACCGGGCTCCCACTGCGCTCGGCTTTATTCCCCACTTCAGCTGGCAGCGTTATTTTCGGCTAATGCAGATGTGGGGCTCGCTCGCCAGCGCTTTGTAGCCACTTGTCGAGAAGCATTAGGAAAGCCTTAACTATGCATAAATCTGCAGAGTGAATGTTTTCTTTCATTCACTTGCTCCTATTATTTGATTTCTTGTAGGCCTCTGCAGCAGAAATGGAGAAAATAAGGTAAGTGAGACAGTTTATTTACATCTCATTATAGAGAAGAAATGTTCTGTTGCACAATGCTCGATACAGGCTCTTGGAAAATATTTCGCTTAATATGATCAGAGTAGAATACTGGATTGCATGATGATGCAAGGCAAGCTGTGCTTTAGAGACAAAAGAAAAGGAATGTGGTTGTTCTAGTAAATCTATTTTGCAGGGATGGCAATTCAGAAAGCATGTTTTACACACAAACATGTTTTATTGCCAGATGCAGAGCATATTCGATTATATAAATGTTGTAGCCACTTGTCCATTTACTGCAAGAGCCTGCCATTCCATTTAATGAGGAAAGGGGATCAATAATTCATGAAAAAGCTGAAGAAAATATAGGCTTGACTTCAAAGCATCTAATTAATGTGGTTTGTTTCAATATAGCACTGTAACATTGGTGTTCGATTTTTGTTTTATATTGTATACCAGCCAGATAAATCTTGTCTCCTCTGTGTTTAAAATGTTGTCATACTGTACCAGTTTCTCAGCACATCTCTCTGCTTTAAGCAAAAGGAGATGGGTTTTATAACATAAGTTTTCCATCTCATGTCCTAGTGCAAGTCTGCTTTGGGGGGTATTGCTTTTGTGTATGTTGTTGAGAGAGAAACAGAAAGAAGAAAGCATTCTAGCCCTTTTTAATAAATGAATTAAAAATTAGTAAAATCTTGTCTACTAACACATTATCAAAGTGAAGAACTTTTTACTACTCTTTAAATACCTTATGGAACTTCTTTTCATAACCAAATACACTGGCCATGATCTTACTTGCTTTTATTGGACAAGCCTAAATTCCTTCTCTGAACGTATCTCCAGTTAGTGACAACTGTTGTCCAAGAGCAACTTTATAGATTCCTTCAGTTTGGAATGGCTATCCTGAGTTATTAGAAATGCAGAAAAGTTCTGAAATTCTAGAAATAACTGGGGAAGAAATGGTAAATGTGAAACAACAGAAATTTGATCAAGTGTTTAATGAATTCTGGGCTGGAAACACAATCCTGTTTTTCTTTTGAGGCAAAGGAGGTTAAGCCTCTTACAATGGACTTGAAGATGCATGTCCAAAAGTTACTAATATATTTTTAAAGCACTTAACTTATACACTTTCATAGAGCCTCATGACAATAGAAGTATTGTAACTTTTGTGCTGAAAGAAAAACACTGTGCAATGTATTATGGATTTGCATGTATATGAGCATTAAAATGTTAAAGCTGTGAGTTTTTCCTGAGTAATGCCTGAGAAAGTGCCTTGGTATGTGGATTGGTGTCTAATAAAAATTCCAAACAATCACCTCTGGCGTATGCACACTCCTGTCATGAATTACTCTCTTAGAAGATGCAAGCAAATATGTATTTACATGTTTGCTTGATAAGCATGTGTGCACAAATACAATATAATACTTATGCTTTCCTGAGCATACCTTGGCCTCTGCTTTTAGTCTTGCCTCTTTTGCAATAATGGCTTGCAGAGGCCAGGAGAATGAGCACAATGGATTAAAAAATAAAGAATTTTCTACGATGAGAATACACATTCGTAAAGTTCTGTTTTCCAAACAGCACAATTTTGCAGCTGTCAGGCTTGCCAGTCCTTACCTTCCTACTCTCTGAGTGCTACATAGACGGAAAAGCCCACCCTGTCCCACTGAATGAAGTAGGAGCTTCACTATTAACTCCATAAAGAGAAGGGTCAGGCTCTCTCAGGAGTTTGCTAAAGAAATTTTCTGTTAAAAATTCTTGTGTGCAAAAGTTGATTTTGGCAGATGTTTGTCCCCCTCACCCCAGCAGGTTCAAGGCCAGTTCCAGAGCTTTGTGTGCTCCCAAGCAGAGCAGTGAGCCAGGCTAGGGGAGCTCCAGCAGGACCCAGTGAAGAAGCTGTACTGCTCCATCCCAAACTTTTCCAGGCTCCCTGACGACAGTCATTCTCTTGGATGCAAACTGACAGAATCCTTGGCAGTTTAAGGAAACTGGAGTCGTTATCTTAAATAGCTGGTAAACTCAGAGGCTGGAGAGAATTAGATTTTTCTAAACTTACCAAAGTCTGGTATCCAGGTAAAAAACAAATTACCCTGCGTTTTAACCACAGTGGCTTCAGAGAGGTCATGAAGCGAGATAACCTGAAGCTAGGAGAAGAAAGAAAGAAACAAGAGGAAAATGGCAGGCTGGGAGGAAAGAGGTATTTTCTGTTATATGTAGAAACCAGTGTAACATGGAAAAGCCATTCCCACATGATACTTAATTGTGTTCTGCCCTATCTCCTGGGCCCAGCTCCTTCCCCACTCTTTTTTTGTTACCAGCTAAGGATATGCCATTCCACATCACCCGGGATGTGTTGGCCCAAGGACTAGAGGGTGAGCCCACTCCAGCTGTGGAGCTGGGGTGCATGGAGGGTACAAGGCTCCTGCAACAGAGGGAGGAGAAAGGGGTTCTGTAATGAGCAAAAAGGAAACAAATCTTGTTAGAGAAATAGGACAAGAGGAAAAAGGTGCATGACCACAGGACAGTGAAGCCAGGTTGAAAACCCTCAGAGTTAGAGAAATAGAGAAATAGAAACTGTTGCATTCCACAGTACTCTTCAAGAGAAGAAAGTTTTTTAAATAAGAAGAACAGGTGACAGGTCCTTGGGAGCTCAAAGGGCCAAACATTTTAAGAAGGCAACTCTGTAAGTCTTTGGGTGAGCTTTGCACATTCTCCAGCCCAGGAGAATGGGGATCCGTTTGGGGCACATTCAGAAAGAGGGGTGAATGCAGGAGCCTGAAAAATTGATCCACTGATGGCCCATGCTTTATTCAGCCATGAAATGCATTGAGCCAGCCAGCACAAGCAGTAGTGCAGCAAACTAACACAAGTCTTATTGTTACACTCCTTCACTGAGAATCTGTCCAGAATGATGTGATTCGTCTCACGTAACACAGCAGTAATTCCCTTTGCAGACCAAGGAGCTGCTGTGACCTGCAATGTCACAAGCAGGGGCTTGCTGTGACAGAGTTATGTGTGGAAGGAGCAGAAGGAAGCAGAGGTGGGAGGCTGTCAGTATTTAGCCTGACACAGGGACACCTTCTTATAGAAGTGGAAACATGCAATTTTGTGCTAAAACTAACTGAAAAGAATCAGTTTTTGCAATGAAGTCTTCTCACTGTGAATGATTCTTAGCAGTACAGTGTTTATTACATCTCAAGGTACCAATATATTAGGCAGAAGCAAGGCTAACTACTAATCACAAACCTCTTGAGGATCTGCACTTATGTAGGTTGGCTGTGTATGGTTACAGAGTCACTTTAAGCATTAATTACTTCTGACTCCAACCTTTTAAATACAGTTTTTTGGATCTGGTTCTTTTTCATGTCTATAAACAAGGACTGAAAATCTTAGTTAATTAAAGTGAGTTTCAAATATACCTATACTATCTTATTTTGACTCAGCAGTGTGCTATCTTTGCTGCATATATGCAAGAGAAGCACAAGCCTTCCAAGCCTGAGGCCTTGTAGATAGATCTGTGGTGGCTGGCACATAAAATTGCCAGTTCACTGGAAACTACTCCTTTAAGTTGGATTAAACCCACAGAATAGTTAGATGTGCAAATGAAAGACCAGTTCCACTGCAACTCCAGTACAGACTCCTGGCAGCTTCTTCTTTGCTTCCTTTTCACCCTGCTTGAAATACAGGTTGTAATGTTCAAACTTTCTAGTGAGGATGATGTAAGGCTTGGCAAAACAGAACCCTAGAAATACTTTATACACAAATATTGACTAGATTCTCAGGGTTCCTTACACTGAAAAGTATTTCACTCCACAGGAAATGTCACTTAAGGAGAAAGATATTGTTCAATAAAGGCTTTTGCTTTTTTTTTTTCAATACACTCCTAAAATTTCAGTGACAATTCAGAAACTCTATAAATCAATATTGTTAGTTCTAAGCTTTCAAGATCCACAACAGGCTGAACTGTATATCTAAAAGTACACAAAACAGGACACGTCATCATCATCATCACCAACTGCCAGGCTCACAGTGCCTCTAAGGAGGCTGAATTTCCACTTTACAATATAGTCATGGTATTCATCAACCGAAGATTACTTTATTTTGGTAGCATCAGTAGAGGAACTTTACTAATTACCCAGGGATCTCTGATAAAAGTGACCCATGTCTCAAGGAGCCTGCAAGGCAACATATTCATTTCACTGTAGTCCTTGTTTTAGAACATATGAAAGCAAAGTGGTTTGTTTTGCACACACAGCTGGTAGTAAGTCAGCAGCTTGATCCAAGTCTCTTGAATTTTTAGATTTGGACTTTTCTCAAGCATGTTTGAGTTCATCTGTGGTAAGGAAGGAATATAGGTTTCTTCAAAAGGAACATCAGAGGTACATGCAGTTCTAGGGAAAAGCCTCTGCCATGCTTTGCTGGAAATGTAAATACCTTCCTAAATGCCCACCTGATCATGCTGCCTTCCTTGCACTTGGTATAAATATAGCCCTCTTCATATGCTAATGAGCACACGGCAGTTTCCTGCCATCCCCACCTTGTCCTTATTCCTCTCTCAGCCTGTATCTACATTAATTTTACCATATACTTGAACACAAGGGGAGGATTTTTTTTTCCCAGAAGTTAACCAACAAACATGGTTTACTTTACCCTAGGTCTGGTCTTCACATCCACAGCTGCTATGCTGGGAGCCACTGCCTTGTACAGAAGCAAAATGCCACAGGACAGCAGCAAGGCTGTGCAAGAAGCAGCTCCACCATCTGCTCAGCAGTGTCTTCAGGCTCTAGTTGATGCTGGGATGTGAAACCCCAGCTGCGGACACAGGCAAAGAGATGGAACAGGGCAAGCTCAGAAGAAACAGAGCATAGGGAGATGCCAGCATAAAAGGGCCATGAGTTTGGGGTCATTAGAGGTGATGGTAAAAAAGTCACCAAGCTGGGTGAATTTTGGGTCCATTTCGAAAGACAGAGAAGAAAAGGAAAAGGATAAAAAAGCTGCCTAACATATATTCAAACAGGTAAAACAGATCTCCATTTTCCCTCTGTTTTGCAAGCTGTTTTTATCTGCCAGGCAGTCCCAGCAGCAGACACAGCTCTGCAGTGCTGTTTTCAGCACATCTGGTTTGTTCATGCTGCCATCCAAGGTGTGGCTGTAGCTAAAGCACATGTCTCTCTCTCTCCCTCCAAGACTACACTCAGCTTTGAGTTTGGTGGTTGTCAAACATAGCAATAGGAGCAATGGACGCACACAGATATGTTCACAGCCCCCAGGGGAACCATATCCCTGGAACTCGGATTGGTTGAGGCACAGAGCCATGCTGATCTACCTATTCCAGTACCTCTGAGAATTTTGTTAGTGCTGTCAGAGGCACAGTATGCTTGTGCAGCTTATCACACCTAATTTCCACTATTGCTATTCCCTGTGCTAGTCAGTCAAACCAGCACTACTTCAGCTGAGGAAGGAGTGTTGCTGCTATACTGTGCTACAATCCTGTGCCCTGAGCTTCTGTCTGCTGCTTGAAGAATGATCTAAAAGACAGTGATATCAGTATGCAGGGAACCATCTCCAGTCAGCTGATGTAACAAGTGTTGTGTTATAGTATCCTTCAGTTCTAGAGAAATACTGAGTGAAACAAAAGCATCCACCAAACAAGAAACATGACAGAAACAGAGGGCAGAGCAGATTCAAGTTGAAACCAGGTATAGCTGAGTAAAGTGGCCTGCAGGGACAAGTGGGAGATGAGCAAACATCTGAAGAGACCAAGGAAGTAGGTAGGAGTAGATGAGCCATGCCATCAGCCAGGAGCTGCAGTGAGTCATGGGGAAGAGGCTGGACCTAAGTGATGCCTAGCTTACAAATAATGTTCTGCCTACCCCTTTCTTGCAAGGCAAAATGCATCACTGAGCAATGCCATGAGCTTCTCAGAAAAGAAAAAATAAATAAAAGGAGGCATTCTGGACAAATAGTTAAGAAAAAAAGAAAGAAAACTCAATTTTGTATAGTGGTTGTGATTAGTTCAGAACTTTGTACCATAGGGAGAAGAACTTCCAGAATAGTTTCTTTTTTGTTGTTGAGTTCTTCCCCTTCTAGCTCCAAAGACACAATTATCCATGATTCTAAGAAATTCAAAGGTGGGAAAATTGGATGCATCCATTTATTGCTAATAGGCTTCAGTTTATATAAGCACTTTAACCAAAGCTACTGGAGGGTATGTGCTGAACACTGAAAGCAGCAACTTGCAAAGCAAACAGTGGCAGCCACTGCAGCAGTAACAAAACAATCTTATAAGCTGAAGAATATAAGAGGTTTTGTGCTATGAACCCCATATGGTTCAAGGACAGTACAGTTTGTGAACTGCACTTGAGTGTGCTCTGTGGTGAAATCAAGTAGATTTTGAATGCTAGCTGCTACAGCTCACAGACTGATGAAAGAAAGGAGATAACTTGTCTGCAACACTTTATTACAGGCTTTTTGCAATTTCCAGCTCTGCTGCTGCCAGCATGGCTTAGGCAATTTAATTTACCAATCAGTTCTTGATTTACACACAAGTGACTTTAGAATGCATTCAAATAAAAACTTCGCCACTTTTGATTCAGTGTTCTTTAAAAATCAAAAGCATCTGAAGTATATCAAAACTATTAAGCTTTTTGCATTAAAAAATTGAAAAGACTGAATAGTCTTAATGTTTTAGTGATGACCTAAAGCCAGCTTAGCATGAAGTACAATATGCTTAAAAATAGGCAGTAGACAGTGAGGTGTAATCATGCTTTTTGGAATTCATGAATGTAAGGGTTGTATACAGAGCCCTCCAGCAGAACAGCAGGATCATAAGTGCCTGTAGCTCCTTGAAGGATTTCTCTCGTGTGTGACTGTGCTACTGCTCATGTGAACTGCACAACTGTTGTCATTTAACTCTTCCAGGAGAAACAAGATCCCCCTCACTGAACAGTGCAGAGTCACTGCTCATTTCTTGATTTGTAGTAATGTTTGTACTGGGATAAGAGTGAGGCCCTCCATGTCACATGCAGTTATATTGTTCCTTAAAGCATGACTTTCTTCATAGATGCATTTTTTAAGCTCTGAAAATCATTGAAAAATCAAATTGTCATCCTGAACTTGCCCAGCTGTCACCATGTCAGGCAAAGCATAACTGAGAAGTCGTGTTCAAGTGATCGTATACACACAACTCCATGCAGCAGACTTGTATCTAAGAGGGCAAACAGTATTTAAGCAGAACGTTGTTGGCAAAGCAGTGGTTGACTGACTTACTAGGACATCATGACTACACAAATGCCATTTCAGCTGTTCAGAGCAAAATCCAAATCTTTACCAACTTGCCTTGGTTTTTCCCATTTTCAAAAGAAGGCGGAGAAAGAGGAGGAGGGTGTCCTAGAAGAAAAGAGGAGCTTCAAACTCTTTTGGAAACCACTGAGCTCTTCAGGGAGTCTCTGCTGCTCTACAAAGACCCTCATGTTCACAAGAAGCTCTCATGACTCAGCAGCTCCAAACTGCTGCCTGCTGTTCAAGACCATGTCAGAGCAAAGGGTCTTAACTCTGGAGCTTCCATACAAATCAGGTCAAGCAAATGAGCTCTATGTTATGTTTCTGTTAGCTGTAACTGCCATTTAGACAAAAGGATCAGTTTAAGAAACTGCTCTATTTTTAAGGCATTCCAAGAACTGTACTGGTGTTTCCAGCAATGAATGGCTACTTAATCTTCTCCCTTGACATCACCCAAGAGCTCATGCTTGCAGCAGGCAATTTGAAGAGATAAGCAATCAGCGCTCCTCTTTTCTGTGCTTTCCAGCTTAAAAAGTGTTAAATCTTTCTGCTGCTATTTAGCTCAGGGATGTTGGCTTAATCAAGGTATTGCACAAATTAACACAGTATTCAATGCTTCACCTGTACAGAATAGTCTACAGATAAAAAGAGAACTTGCCTATATATCTGTACAATTGGTCTTACTGCTAAGAAGTTCTACAGATGTAGGTGTTTGAAATTACATTTAAGTAGCACCAAATGTTTGGCACATGACTTTGCATGCACTTATTTAACTAAGTTTGTAACTGCTGGGTCACTTGCCCTTTGAGATATGATTTCCTCATGTTATGAATCCTCTGTCTGTCCTGCAACAAGGAAGTATTTCCAAGGAGTTAGCATTTCCAGAAACAGTACAGACCAAGGTGTACCAAGTACTTTCCAAGATTTAAAGCAGACCCATGAGTGACTGAAAAATAAATATTTTGCAGCTCTGCCCAATATTCTTAAAAATTCAGTGTGAAACTAGTAACAAGGTACATTCATGGACAGAAACTCATCCTTAATGATGAGGCAAGTGCTGCTTTCTATAGGGAAATAAAGATTTTTTGAGACTACATACAAACTCTCTATAGCACTGAAACTGTTCTGTTCCAATTCAAAATAAACTGTACATTTATTTTTGACTCTCAGCTTATGAATAAAAATGATGTTTTTATTTGTATTTGCATTCTGATTTAGATTTATAAGAGACCAACAAATAAAGAAAGAAAGACTGAGTCAAATACTCTGGAGACCGGGTAAAAATGAGAAACACAGCAAACTAGCCCAAAGCAATGCAAGTAGAGTGATGAAAGACAGACCAGCAATAATATTTAAGTAATTACTTGCAAAGCAACAGCACAGCTCAACATACAGAAAAATTTGATTGTTCCAGTCACAAAACTGGCCAGGAAGTTTTTACACAAGCCCAAATCCTCCTCTGTTCAACTCCTTTCCAGTGCTGAGTTCACAGACAGGCTGTTGCTAAAAGGGATGCATGACTGGCCCGGGTTCAAATCTGCCCAGCAGCTGACCCTCAAATCCCCCTTTGCCATCTCCTTGCAGCCCTGCAAACAAAGTGCTGGGCAGAGCCACGCGGCGAAGGAAATACCGGCGTCTCAACCCATATCAGCAGCGTGACCCTGACAAGTCGGAACCTCAGCACTTCCACTTCAGTCCTGAGCCTACACAAGCCTCTTGGAAAAGAGAAACATTTCCTGGCTTATCCCTGTCCTTACTGTACCAATGCCACCAAGTGCGGGCAGGTTTCCAGGTAGATTTTCAGCCCACACTTCAAAATGTGGTCTAGAATAGCCCAGTTAACGCCAGCCTTTTCTCTGGAGCCCCTAGATGTCTGAAGCTTGCAGAGGTGCCCAGGTAAATAGGGCTGATGAAGGTCATGTGAAGGAAGGTCTGTTTTCTCACTTGTGGAAGGCAAAGCAGTACCCTTGCTCTGCAGCTGGAACTGCTGTGGTAAGTGCTGCAGCCCACTTGCTAAAATGACATTCCCAGCAGTGGAGTCTCCTGAAGCATGTTTTTGTGTTTCTTTGGTCCTGTTTTATTTCTCCACGAGATGCTGACAGTGTCTTGTCTTTATGTCAAATGTCCTTTATTAAACTCTTTCACTCCTGAAGGGACCAAGAGCAGGAAACCTTTAGGAGATACACAGCAGTCCACAGTTCCATGTGAAGGAAGGACCAAATTCAAGAGTCTTGGCTTTTTCATGAAGAAGGTTAATTAGGCCCTTGTATAAAACTCAAAGGGTAGCTCTGGCAACAGACCATATGAGCAGGAGAGGGAAGAAATGAGTCATAGGTAGAGGAGACTGACGTGAGTTTCTTTGGGCCAAATTTAGCTGACCTATACTGTTTAGTAACAAAGCAACTTCCCCTCCTCCCCACCCCACTTCCCTCCTTCTCAATCTACAAGAGAAATCACAACCTAAAAGTCATGACTTTTTTTTCTGAGAAATTAAAAATGCATTAAATTATAGCACTAAACAGGTACTCTGCTAAAAAAAATATCAATTCAGAGGACTAAAGCTGTCTTGTCTACTGAGAATGATGCAAAAAGTTCTAGATAATGGTAACTTCTAAAAACAAGAACATTTTTTTTCTCCACCTTGACAAAGCTGCTGATGCAGAGTTTTACAGTAACTGTAGACTTCAACTTGCTTTCCTATAACTGTGTTATGCTCTTTAAATTGATAAAGCCTCAGCAGATTCAGTTACTAGAACTGACAGGCTTCACATGCTGTGAGCTTCTGGAAGATTTTCTTTACAAACTAGAACTGAATATCATATAAATGTAAAAGAAAAAATCTCCAAGAGAGATGTCCCATTAATTCCAGCACACAGTGACTTGGAGCTGTTTGAGAAAAATAATGTTAATCTAGCCAGTTTGGCTTAATATACTTTGCTTTTGAGAACATTTATTTTCATCTAAAAGCATTCTTTTTTTAATGCAGTGATTACCCTCCCATGGTCCACTGTGGAAACAACTTTTATTAAAACCTAAGAATGTGTAGCAAATAAGCATCATTTTACTTGGACTCAATGAGCGTGGAAGGTTTGAGTTTCAGTTTTCATAGTAAAATTTTAATGAATGCTTTTCAGTAACACAGTGTGGACTGGACTTCTCTACTGTGGCTTTGTAGCTACTTTGCATTCTCATCTCCATCCAACAAAGGGAACTCCAAATCCTACTGCACAGTAAAAACAAAGTCCACTAGGATTTTCACCTCAAGGTTCCTATAGCACTGAACTACTAATTATCATGGCAGGCAGAGCAGACAGTTCTGATGAAATTGCCAGCCTGGATTTGTAGACTATCCCATCTCCTTATTCATCATCTCTATAGGCACAATATTGGGAAACATCTTAAGATATAAATAGGCATAGAGATGTTTGCATGCTGAATTCTAAGCAACTGCATCCTTGGAGGACTTCAATTTTTTTCCCAGAACTGCAACTCCTTTTTGAGTGTTATCTATCTCATTATGCATAGATTAGTTGCACCATACATTGGTTTGCACAGACCACACAGAAGCTGAAAAAAGTTCACTACAGTTTTTCAGAGAGATTAATTTGATTTGAAAGAGACTCAAGAAATCAACATATTCTTTTCTCTAAAAGGCAATGCTACTTTTTTTACATTCATATAAACAACAAAGCACTCACATGATGCTGTCATTCAGATCCAGAATGTTTCCAGCTATAAGTCTGCATTCATACATCCATAGTTGGCATACAGCCACAGCATGGATTCATGGCACAAATTGTTTCCTTATAGTTTTGTTGTGAGCCACTGAATTGGAGACTGGTTGACCACAACTTTCACAATGACAGAAGGCATTGTGTATTAACAGAAGAATCAGAAAAATAAACTAAAACCCTTATCCCTTTATTAGTGGCAGCTCTTTTGTAGAAAGCTCTTAGCTGCATTTTCTATTCTTACCCTGGCTACTTTCTTCAGCACTAGAAATTAGGGCATTGGCTTGCAGAGTCATTGCCAAATTTAAGGGCAATTATGCAATGAAAAGAGGAAGTACAAGAGGTCAGAGATTGTACATCAGTTTGAAATGCAGGTGGTGAAGGTGTTGCCATGACTGAGTTGAAAATATGGACTGAGGTCCAAAGATCTGAAACCTCTGATGGTCCTGCTCTGCAGACACAGATTGCAGCCACAGTCATTAGGATGCTCCCTGAAGCATTGTCAAAGTTCAAAGGATTTCCTTCATTTTTTTTTTCTTTTCATTTTTTGAGCACTAAGTCACAAATTGCCATCTCCTCACAGAACACTCACCACTCTTTCCAGAGTAATGAAGAGTTGCAGTTAGAAGCTGGCAATCTTTCATGGGCAATGTGTCAGACTGTATTTTTTGTTCCTAATTTAGTTTAAACATGTTGGTAGACAACACTGAGAAGCTGGGAGCCACTGCCTCTCACAGATGCTTCTATCAAGGTGCTGTGGATCCCGAATCCCAGCCCTGTGCTGACCCTGTCAGACTAGCAGAAACCCCCCAGTGTCTGCGGACCACTGGGAGCCCTTTAGAAGGAAAATTTTATAAATGTGCAGAATACTGCTTCTATTTTTTTTTTCCTTGACTCACTCATTCTGCATTGCTTGACATTTTAACATATTGCCATATTAACCACCAAAAGTCTGATCTATGAGCATGACTTCAAACGTGTATTTACAAGAGCAGAGATGCAGCGGCATATGGACCACCAGCTGGTGAGAAGTAAGAATGGTACTTTGTGGAGCTTGAGTCACTAAGTAAATTTAAAAAGAAACCAAAACATCTCCACAGTCAAAAAGTTAAGAGAGAAAAGCTTGGCTTCTTTGAATGGGAGTACTTTGAAAGGATAACTGCAACAAGGCCAGTACTAAGAAAGCACAAAATCTGGAGGCATTAAATAAACTAGAAGCGATGTTGTTTATTATAAGAGGTATATGCAAACAAGATGCTTCCTGCTAAGGCTGTAAGAAATAGTACCACAGAGGGAGTGATGTGAGACAGAAAAAAAGAGTGATGACAGTCTGTTCCTCTGGAACAGGAGGAATAAAAATCACTTTGAGAGCGAGGGTGACACTGGGGGAAGTGTCTTTTTTATTGAGGTCATAACCACCTACACTCAAATGCAGAAGTCTCCAGCCTTTCTTTCCACCTCTCCCTAGTCTTGTGTGTTTTTCTCGTGTGTTTCCCACCCATTTGCCTTCTGGAGGGATTCTCCTCCTGCTCCATCAACAGCTTTGTGTTTTCCCTCCCCAAATGTTAGGTCTGCAGAATATTAACTCCCAATATTTCCCACCCCAGCAGTTTTTAAGACATTAATCTCTTACTTAAACCACCTAAGCTTGAGTACTTCCAGGAAGTCGTTTACTCTTTCTCATCCTGGTTTCGGTCCTCAGACTGTTGTTTTTCACCATATTACTCCAGAAACAGCTGACAACTCCATGCCTAAGGACAGGCAACTTTAACAAATATTATTTTTCATCTAACTTCAGAGACTGAGGTTTATTATTCTGCTTTAAAGCCAGTCTATTTCATTAGACTTTTCACTTTTCCTATTTCCCTTGAAGCCCGGGTGAGAAGAAACACAGGTTTCATAGGACAGTTCTGCAGTCTCTGTTTGCAGTGCTGCCAACCACTGGTCCCCCTAACCTGTGCTCCCTTGCCAGCCCAGGAGTGGTTCCTGTGGTTTTCTCAGAGAGATGCAAGAAGACGAAGTCTCCTAAAGCTCCCTTCATGCAGCTGCTAAGCAGAAGCTCTTTTTCAATAACTGGGAACTTTTTGGAGAAAGTAGTAAACACAAAAAAAAAAAAGGTGATTTGGCAAGGGGAAAGATTCGTTGACAAACATTTATTTGTAAAGGGGAGGAAGACAGAGAAGGAAAGGCCTGTTCCTGGAAAAAAACCAGAATATTGTCTGAGGACTATTAAATAACAATATAACTAATTACCAAGATAATTTTCTTCATGCTGGAGCACCAAACAGCTGAAATACAGAAGCTGCTGAGAGCCCTTACTAGTAAATTACTGAAAGGCTTCTCATGGTTTATTTTGCTGAATGAGGGTACTAGAAGGAGTGTGTTACATTATTTCTCTATTGACTCTCCCACATGTGATTATTTATTATTAGATGCATAAGTACAAATCAGACAGGAAGGTCAAATTACTAATAGTTCTCATCGACTGTACAGCATTACTGGCCCTGTATAGGTAGACACATTGTTTACCTGCATAATAAGAATGATGCGAGTGATCATTAGAGTACTTGAACATCACTCACATTAAAAAAAAACCTCTAAATCAACATGCAAAGCATTGCCGCTGTAAATGTTGTATTGGAGTTGGAATGTAAAGGAAATAAAACCCATGCCTTTTTGCCTACCGGTTCCTGAACAAAGAGCAGAAGCTCAGCAGCAAGAGAGAGAAATCTGAAACCATTGCTTTCACTGTGTAGGTTTGTTTTGCACTTCTAGATGTCAGCCCTGTCTCAGGAACCTTCTTTGGTTCCTGCAAGTACTACTGCCTTCTTAAAGGTAAGGCTGAGAACAGCTAAGTGACTTCTCCAAGTTCTTTGAGGGGCTTCTGTCAAAGCAAAGAGACCACATGCAGGGGGTTTTTTGTAAGACAAAGAGGGCAGAGAACATAGAACAAGAGAACAAAGTTCTTGCTCCAGGAGCAGAATAACCAATTCTGAAATGAGTAGTTTCAATCTTTCAAGGAGCAGGGACAAGTTCTAAAGCGGAACATCCCTCAGCCAAATCAAAATACTCATGGAACGGCATAATTCTTCCCTGTCTCACAAATTATTTCAAAAATCCATTTGTGACTATTTTTCTTCTCATTTCCTCTCCACAGCAGAGAACCTTTGTGAGGAAGGATCCAGATACAAAGACTTGTTCTTAACTTGACCCCAAGTACAAATAATGCCCACCAAATCAGTGCTAATCATTGCACAGACACAGCCATTACAGGCTCCTAACATCACTTAGGGGTACTGGATAAGTATCATTGCATATATTCTTGCAAGAAAAGTACTACTAGTAGCATATTTAAGAGCTAAATCCACCACCAGTGTGAGCAGATTCAGCTGCATTCAGATCAAAATAGTTACTGCGGCTTCTACAGGTAACTTTCAGAATGATTTATTCCAATGTTTTCCTGTGCATTAAAAAAGGTCAACCAATAAGGAATGAAAAACAGTGTGAGATGAAGGCAATTACCATCACTTCAGTTTCAGCTGTGGAGTTTCCCCTGCTCCCTTCCTGACACCTTTCAACTTCAGGGAGATAAGCCCAATTCTAGCTATCTTTTCTATGCCCTTTTCAGTTCATGGTAATTGCTGATGTGTAGCATCACAATACTGGGGCCTCTGCTCTATCCTTCCCCCCATTTTGTGCAGGCAGTAGGAGAATTTTCTTTTGATTTATTTTTCTAATAGCTTCAGTGATGTCAGAATATTAGAACTGCCTATTATCTAAAGATTGCTTTGCAAATTCACTTTAAATGAAAATGTAACTTTTCAGTCATTAATGCACTGAAAGAAGTTGCGGTTAAAAGAGGAGATAGATGGTTTGGAAGCTTATCCATTACATTCAAAAGCAAATTATCAGTGACAGAATCTAGGTGAAACAGGCAGCAGGAGAAAGGAAAAGACAGATTGAGATATCAATAAAAGAGACTTTCAGATAATTTCCTTTTTGCAGGGACCACTAAAGTAGGCATTTAGAGGGATGTAACAAAACAAAGAGAGTCTTCTGCCATGTGGGAAAACCCAGGGCATTCTTGCTGCCCAGCCACTGGGAGCAATGCATCCTGCACCCAGGCAGGGGAGGCAGGAAAGCAGAAGTGGATGTTAGCAGAAACCTGGAGATGCCATGGGATACATCAGACACGCTCCTTACAGGCCTTGATAGCAGTTAAAGAAATCAAAAGGGTTGTTTAGTAAGAGGGAACTTTGTGCCCAAGCTGGAAGCATCTTTGCAGGGAAATTTTTGAAGCAAACAAGTTTAAGAAAATTATTTTATTTCTCAAAAGCAAAAAAAAAAAAAATTGCACAGAGATACTGCAAATATCTCAGAGGGGATTTAAGATTACAAAGATTGTGTGGATCTCACCTTTAACATTTTCAGGCCTCAGTTTTCATCTGTAAAAGGGAAATGGTGGAGTGCTCTTTTCGAGACTAAAAGGACAACATGAAGTAAGGATAGAGAAAGCTATGAGGCACCTCAATCAAGTGGTTATCTAATTCAAATACACGAAGTGAAGGTAGGACAAGAGAGTTCATTGATTAGTAGGACACTAGAGGAAGATTCAGATCTGCAGATGACTCATTGCATAAGAGTTAATATTTGCTGTTTGATTCTACGTCATTAAAAGCTCATGAGTTACTTCAGTTTTCATTGGATAAACAAGGCATTGCAGTAGTTTCTGTGCAGTTCTTCACATTTGAAGTTGTATTCTTTGCTTTGACTTGGAAAGAAACAGTGCATTTTATTTTTTCTGACCCTTGCATCTTTTGCTCCCATTTTTAGAAGTGCTGTTTGGACTCTAAGTTCTGCATCACAAACCGCATTCTTGATATGGATCTCCCATATTTAGGTGCTCTGATTGTTCAAAGGACTCTCCAGCTGTGTAGCAAGACTATTTGAGTGCTAATACAGTGATTGTAAAGAATGGGACATCAGTTCCCATTTTAGAACATAAATCTTGGCAAGTTTGAATGGAGTATATTCAAATGGGAACAAATGGACATTTTCAGCATGTAATTTGAAACAAAACATTCGGCACTTACATTAATAAGCTCAGCAACTGCAGCACCCCCAGCCCAGTGTCTAAGAGCTGTAAAAGCCTATGGGTGACAGTTCCAAGCCCAAAGCCACCAAGCAGCACAGAAGACCACCTGGTCCTGAGGTTCTGCAGTAGGAATCGTGCACTCCAGGTCCCGTTTCTGAGGCTGCAGGTCTCAGCTAAGGCATTCGCCTTCCTTCCCTCTTTATCTGTGGCTCCCAGACAGACAACCCCAGTTTCTTATGGCTTCCAAGAGGAAAACTGTACCAGCACTGCGTCTATTCGAGTGTCAGCCTTGGGCACGTTGTACATATGTCCATGTGCTTATAGACACATCCATTTCCAGGTGCTGAGTCTTTCTAAAATTCACTTTGAAAAGTTCTCCCT
Organism: Dryoscopus gambensis; assembly: GCA_013389985.1. Taxonomy (NCBI): domain Eukaryota; kingdom Metazoa; phylum Chordata; class Aves; order Passeriformes; family Malaconotidae; genus Dryoscopus; species Dryoscopus gambensis. Next base: position 21,910 of record WEIT01021158.1, read on the forward strand.
AAAATTAATGTTAAGCAGAGCTGCTTACCCTCTGCAATACTAGAAGTAATATTTACCTTTCCAACTGAGAGAGTAAAAAAAAAATTTTTTAAAAATCCGTGTGGGGTTTTAAAAAGTGAATTGCAGATCAGGCTGCTTTTCCTCAGAAGTGAGCACCTTGCCTGCTTGTGGCATTTTGCTCTAGCAGAGAAGGTGTCATGCATCAAATTAAAAGGATATTGAAGGAGACAAGACTAGAATGAGAATGAATAAACACTGCAGCTGCACTGGGAAGACCTATAAAACACACAGGTGGAAGAATCATTGTCTTCTGACCATTCCTGCAGTACACCAGTGATGGTACTAAAGCACAAGAACTAAATTGGATTGTCTACTGCATGCTACAGATATGCCTCCTCTTTAATCCTGTGTAGTTATATTGAGTTCCGTGAAGAAATTTTACATTAATGGAAAAAGTAAGGATGTGCAACCTTTCACTGTGCAGCAGCTATTAAAGGCACTGAGACGACAAGCATACAGTGACTTTTTTTTCTGATTCCATTCCAGCAGTGCCACCATCAATGTCTGCATAGTCAGATCCCAGCAATCACCTCTGTCATGCAATGGGAGGGCCAACTGCACCGAGGTCCCATGATAAGAGAGTTGCCCCCCTGCTTTCAGTAGGAAAAAAGAGCTATAAGCCAGGCAAAAACTATTAATAATGTCAGTGGAGAAAACAAGAAGCAAGCTAAACACCAGATAAACTCTTCTGGAAGGCTGAATCTGCTCAATTAGTCGTAGGCTGAGCATGTCCCCTTGGAGAGGGAAAGGCTGAGAGAGCTGGGGTTGTTCAACCTGGAAAAGAGAAGGCTCCAGGGAGACACTATTGCAGCCTTCCAGTAACTAAAGGGGGCTTAAAAGAAAGACAGGGACACACTGCTTAGTAACATTTGTTGTGAGAAGACAGGGAGAAGTGGTTTTTATCTAAAAGAGGGTTTTATATATTTAGGCTAAAAAAAACTAAATTGTTCCTTTAAGGAAATTTTTTTCGATCTTTTTTACAAGGAGCTTGGTGAAACATTGGCAGAGATTGCCCAGAGAGGTGGTGCGTATCCCATCCCTGGAAACATTCAAGGTCAGGTTGGACAGGGCTCTGAACAAACTGATCTAGTTGAAGATGTTCCTGCCCATTGCAGGGGCCTTGGTTGGACTAGATGACCTTTAAAGGTCCCTTCCCAACCAAACTTTTCTGAGATTCTATGTCTACATGAAAGGCTAAGCAAGAATTACTGCACTAAAACTTTCCACTAGAAATTGCAAGGCAGCCCTGACAGTGTGAAATTCTCTAACAGATCCAGTGCTTTGCTATCAAATCCTCTCCTCCCTTCACCAGTTTTCACTAACGATTTTCCTAACAGATGAAAATTTTGTGGTACCACTGGTTTTGGTTTTCTCTAAATGGAATATTTTTTCTTGGTGTGCATTTTGGTCATATTTAAGTCTGGTTTCAGCAAAGGCCTGAGAACAGACAATAGGAGAGAGGAAGGGTAATATAGAATGCTTAGCGTGATTATGAAATTTCCATCCTTGAAGATATTCAGAATTTGACTGGGCAAGGCCTTAAGCATCCTGGTCTGACTGAATCTGCTTTGAACAAGAGGCTTGACCACATGACCTTCTGAAGCACATTCCAACCTAATTTTTTCTATGATTCAACAGATTCCCAGTGTAGGTCCTTTATACACTGGAACTCCCACTGGAGGGAATGGGAGTTTAAAGGATAACATCTCTATCTACTGCAGACATATTGAATTTTTCAGTATGTTTTTTCTTTTACGTGGTTCAATTTAAGGACAGAAGTATTTACTTTTTCACCCCTGTGATAGATGCAATCCATCAGAATAATTTCTGATAAACATTGAGTCCAATCAGTTATAATTATGTGGGTCTGCAATGCTATTTCATTTAAAGAAAAGCATTTACCAGAAAAAGTGCTCTATACAGAAATGACAGAATAACTGGGGCAAGTTCCTTATTTTCCTTTAGGGATTTTAAGCTGTGGACAGAAGTAGGCAGACATGAACATATGCAAAAACTCACTTGTCCTGTGTAAATATCATACTCGTGCTTGTAGCCATGGTCAGCTGGGTGACTGATTCCGTGTCTGCACACACCAGTGTTAGATTTCTTCATATCCTTATATTTATGCATGAAATATAGTGTGCCCTTACATGGGAAAAGTAAAAAACCAAACCTTTGAGAGCCACTGCCCAGGGGAAAATGATTTTCCATCTGCAAGTAAAGTATCACTGCTGTTTCCAAAGAGCCAGGGAAGCCAGGGCCCACATTTCATGTGAACATATGAAAGACTTTTCTCAGGGCCTAAATGGAACAGAGTTGTGGAAGTCACTTGCATAAAACATCAGGGTGCACATTTCAGTCCATTACAAACCACTACACCCTCGTTGAAATGACAGCTTACACTGACTTGTAGGGAACAATTTTTCTTGAACACAGTTACTCAGCAGGAAGTACAGAGCATAATTAATGTTTGTATAGAACTCCATTTTAACTTAGGTCATCTAGGATTTCAGAATAACATGGTTACTCTTCAATTCATTTTTGTTCTTTTATTTATGAAACTGGATAGTCTTTGTTTTCCCCAATTAGTTAAATAAACATCAAACACTTCTAAACACCAAATCTGAAAAAGTCTAAATGGTGCAGTAATAGGTGTGCTGCAAATACACAGATTAGCTACAGCTCGAAGCAAGGGAGAAAATTAATTGATATGTGACATGCTGTTGTCTAAAATTGCTTTTTGCTTGAAATTGAACAGTGGCATTTATCATATTAACACAGACACCTTTTCCAATCATCTCTGCTAGCACTGCTGAGGCACTGCCATTACCACTAGTAAATAGATGACAGTCATGTTTTATAAAAGGATGTGAACAGTGTGGTTTCAGGCATAGTGTTTAAGTGTCTGATACTGAAAAGTGAAGTAACAATTAAAAGCAAACAAACAAAGAAACAAAACCAACACTACCAAGCTGTACACACCTACCCAGTACAGAACAGATTATTACTTGTAGTACATGATGTTTCTTCAAGTTTAAGACCCACTCAGAACCCTTTGCTTGTATTCCATCACCCTGATGTACAGGCAAAAACTGTGTCAACTCAGGGCAGTAAAGTAGCCTGTGCAAAGTTGAAAATGATTAAACATGCTGAACTGGATGCACTCCCCAATCAATAGGTCTTCCAGCACAGTGTAATCAGCCCGTCCATCACTGTGCTTTCTTACCCTCTCCTCACTACAAGCTTTTCATATGAAATTCAGTTTATAAGAAGCATCTATTTTTAAAGCCAGAGGCTTTAAATTCTTCCTAAAAAGATCTTACAGTAACCCATATTCATTCAGTATTGCAAAGAAATCTTAAAAATCCCTGTTCAAGATCCATGAGCCCAGGCAGCATATTTCAGGCTGATTTGGAGGCTGTAGGTCCTTAGTTTGAATTCTGGTTAATGAAGATTCTTTTTCACTTTTTGACCTCACAAAAACGCTGTTTCCCCAATATGCAAAGTCGAACATATTCAGTCTGTGAACATCTCATTACTGGGCTCAGCCTACAAGAGGAAAGAAGGTTACTTGGTTTTAACACTATAAAAACACCTGCCAGAGGACCAAGTGGGCTATTAAAAAAAACCTTAATGAACATCAGAGAGCAACCATGAAAAAAAATCAATGGCACAAATAGGAAGGAGATTTGTGTGGCTGAGTAGTGTGAAGGAGAGTTCTGTGACCCAGAGCAAAGAAGTACAGCCCTCCACTGTCAAAAATCTGAACATGCCCCGGAGGCCTTCACTTGACCAGCAAAGGCAGGGAACTTAACACTAGCAAAGGTCACAACACCAAAAATCTATTTGAGATTATTTTGTGCCGCTCATGAGAATACATGAGAAGATCAAAGCTTTTGCTTAGGACTGGAAGGGATTAAGTCGCACAGAAAGTACCTGCAAGGTAGAAAAAAAAAGATAACTAAATCTCAGACTCCTTATCAGCTTCCCAGCCAAGATGTATGGTTCAAATTAAAAATAGTTGCAGCCTGTGCTACAAGCAACACCAAAATACAAATCTTGTGGTGATTTGACATTTACAACACGTTTCTGCTACAAGGAAGAGCAGGCTTCTTCCTTGGAACCACTTTAGCTTAAGTCAAGCTTCTCTTCTTGGCGAGCATGCAGACATTTATGCAGGAAATATGCTACTGTTTCAGAGGACTTACTTCTGCTGAAACCTTTTTAATTTCACAGCCACCTCCCTCGGCCTTGCCTGCACAGCATGGCAAAACCATGGGCACCTGGGGCAAGGGACACACCACCATTGCACAGAGAGTTCAGGGGCAGGAAAATCTTAGCTCTGACACTGGACTTTGAGTCTGAATGGCTCTGGCTCAGTGCTTTCATCTTTACTGGGAGAAATGAGGTATTAAAAACCTCACTGCATTCTTATTGTGGTGAGAAAAGTGCTCTGAAGTCGGGAACAGTAAATAAATACACCGTTCTTTTGGAGAACACAGGGAGCAGGGGGTCCACAGCAGCTATCAGCAAGTCCTGTTTGAAAAACTACCGAAATAACTACCCAATCTTTACTGAAAATATGAAACTGCTTTGGTGACAAGAGCAAAAACATCCAGAGTTCAAGTAGAAGAGATCAGCCCTTGAGATAGGAACAGAGCATAATTGTTCTTCACCTCAAATATCTCTTGGTCAGGCCCTTCTGCCCAGCCTTGTCCTGACCTCCTCAGTCCCCTCAAACCCCACCCCTGAGGTATTAGGGTGCTCTTGCAGGTTGTCCTTATGTTTCCTTTGGTTGGATTTATGCAATTTCTTTTCTTTGGAGCCAAATCTCACAAATCAGTAGGTAAAACTGACTTAAGCCAACCGGGAGGACAAAGGAGAAGAAAAGATCAAGCTTCAAATTCACTAAACATCTCAATTACAAGGAGATTCCTTCTTAAACCTCAGTTATTCACAAGTAATTTTTCCGACTACCTTCTCTCCCTCTCACCCCCATCTTGTTCTTTATAGGCAGACAAAAGCTGTAGTGAGTAGAGAGGTAGATGAATTTAAGCTACAGGCCATCACGGGTATAAAAACAAATGAGCACAAACTGAGCAGGAATACATTTAGTCTTGCAGTTGAAAGACTACTTGTAACCATAAAATTGGGGCTAAAGACTAAAACTAAATTAATTTTTAGAAAAATCCTGATCAGTTGATTAAATGGAATATAGAACACAATAGGAATCACATCCCTGCGGCCCAAAGTACTTACTTCAGTCTTGCATTACCATAAAATTTGTGACACCTTCTTTAACTGTTTCTTTGTGCCTTGTTTGCTGTTTAGATTGTCTGTGAGATTTGATAAGGTAAGAATCTGAAGGACGAGAAACAGGCATATAAAGTGCAGTGGCCCAACAGCATTGGAGGGCAGATAGTCTAGCCCAGAGGGAGATAAAATGTATAGCCCACAGTCTATTCACACTGCACCATAAAAGGCAGATCTGATTTACCTTCACACATTATGATTCTTTGCCCCTGAACAATAAGAAAAAGAGAGATGAAGGCAATAAGCCATTTACCTTTAGCACTGACAGCAGTACCTAAGCAATTCACTACCAAGTATCCATTACACCTTCATTGCTGTACCTCATTTCTGTAAAACAGCAGGTCAGAAGGCACTCATAATTTAGGGTCCAAATATTTGCCTTCCTTGCTTTGGTTGTGAAATGTCAAAGATGGTAGAGATTTGAAAAATTAAGCAACCCTCTTGCATTCTGCAAATATTTTCTGTGACAGTGTATCTCATTTGTAAAGCACAAGAGTGAGGCATATCTTGCTTATAGCAGAAAGTTATATTTCTTCTATAAATTATTATAGAGAAGTGGCCATAATCTGTCCCTCAGTGAATACAAGATTCTCCTATGGTTGAAAAATAGATAAACACACTGTACTGCATTTGTTTTTAATAGCAGCAATGTACTCATTCACTGGCCGACACGGCAGTGCTAATTTGGCCCAAAGATGGTGTTTGCAGCCTGTTCACTACAGCACATATCTGAATATGTTTCATGTGTCTCATTTGGCATTTGCAAACACCCAAAGTGCTTCAGGGCCACAGGAGAGAACCAGCAACACTGCATCAATCTTGTTAAATACAGAGGTTTCCTCGCCAACAGTGAGACACAAGTATAGTTTCCAAGTAGAGTAAAAAAAGCACATAAAGTGGAAAAATAAAAGGTCCAGAGTACATTACTTAATTAAAACCTTCATGTCTGGCATGTACCACAAGAGAAGTATTTTCAGTCTGCCACCAATACTTCAGTATCAAACCCACAGATTTTACCCAAGGTTCTGCACATAACCCTAACCTTAAGCACCCAAGTTCTAACACAGCTTTACATCTAAATTAGCATACTGGAGTATTTCACACCAGTGATGGTTCACTGTAGAGTTATTGTTCCAAGCCTGCAGATACTTAAAATATCTCTATCTCAGATTTTTCTCGCTACTTCCAGTCACACTAAATAAATAGAATGAGGAGAAAAACTTAAATTTATAACACAGTCCTTAAAGACAGTACGAAATACCACTAGTCAAAAGCTTTCCTGGTACAAGTTACTGAGGGTTCAATGATGTCAGTCCTTTGAGCTGAAATTTCTCTGCAGGCCACCTTGGGTTTTACTGACTGTATCAGCTCATCAGGGGTAGAGGTTTCTGCTTTAGGAGGGATGGAGTGACTGACAGAGCTCACTCACTGCTCATCAGGGGTAGAGGTTTCTGCTTTAGGAGGGATGGAGTGACTGACAGAGCTCACTCACTGCTCCTTCCCCAGGCTGCAAATGAAAGGTGAGGATACAACTGCCCCAGGCAAGAAACACCTCAGCTGTGATGTCCAAGGAGGCACTAGTACCTAGCAAATTGTTGGAGAAAGGAGTGTGTACTCTGTTTCTCTGTCTGTATCCTGTCTCCCACCCCTTAATCTTTCTGCTTCAGTCCAGGCTCTGAAAATGGGGATTCCTCTGACCTTTCCCCATTCCAGTTCATCTGGAGCAGCACAGGCTGCTGATAGCTTGCTCAGGAGTTCTCTCAGGCATCTCCTTCTACAGCCTTTTGAAATCCTAATGGTATCTCTCAAGAACTTTTCAGACAGTCCCCAGGAAATACTATAAGGAGTCAATGCTGGGAGTGAGTTTCCTTTCCTTGGGGTCATTCCCCATAGCCCATCTGTACCAGGTAACCTGGAAGTGAAAACCTCCAAGAAAAGCACTCCCATGGCCAACCGACACCATCACAGTCTGTGGATTTGGTTGCTATGTATGCTGCTGGGACCATACCCCAAGAAGAACATTTGGACTGTGTGTGTTCTACCTCCCCACAACTCAGGGTGGTTCACCTGCCAGCTCCTTATTTCTCTTTCCTGAGGCTACTCATGTTTTTCCATCTTCTAAATTAGCGGGACTGTCCATTTTAAGTAAAAGCTGCTATATTTCTTATTGATCGTTAAATTCATTTTACATAAAAGGGAACAAATTGTTCTCTATTTATTATTCTGAGCTGCAGTAGACACACTAATTTTAGAGTACATAGTTTTCATTGACACATAAGGCTTATTTCTTTATTCATTTATGAATGTGAAGGGTTTGTTTCTGTATTCATTTATGTTGTGTTTGACATACACTAGCAGGTCTGAACAAAATGAATGACTATGAAAATAAGAAAAAATAATTTCAACACCATCAACTGGGCTCAATAAATCCAGATAACTGCATTTGCTTTGCATCTACTTTTCCTTTTTCACTTTTATTACTCATTTACCTTGTCAGGTCAAAATGAACAGAAAAGTGTTGGGATACGTACAAAAATTGCTGCCTACCATAAAAAAATGAACCTTGTATCCACAGAAATCTAGAGAGACCTCAGCTTATTTTAAATCCTTTTTCTGACTTGTACTGCCATCATTCAACTTCATTTGAAAATGGGAAATGGAAATGGAATGTATTGTTAATTATAATCACATTGACATCAACTTGCTAAGAATGCTTTCAACAAATTACTGTCCTCTAAAAAGTGCAGAGTTGGAAAAAATTGTGATTGAACATCAGTAAGGTGAGGATAGAAAAATCTAATACTTTTACACTACTCATGGGAGTTAATCAGAAAGCAAAACATGACTTAAATGAAAGCCCTTTTCACACCAGGATGGGAAACCCTTACAGGTGGAAATCATTTGTGTATTTTATTTTCCATAACACTTAATGAAGTATCTAGCAAAGGTTAAAATGGTCACATAACTTTCTACAGGGTGTGCAGAACTCACATTTGTTTTAGTGACCTGTTCCCACATTTACTACTGATACTCCATGTACTAACTCTTTATAACTCATGCTATAAACCAGAAATGTGCACAGCTAGCTGAACACATCACTAGCTAACCTTAAACTTTTTCTTTTTCTTCCTCAGTCTCCTATTTCTATAGCCTTATCTTGGGCCAATTGTCCAAGACAAATGGTTGGTTGCAGCGGTTCTGAAATACGTTGAAAGAAAAAAATCAATCAAAAGGGGCCAATGTCAGAACTTTCTAATATGTGAGGGTTTTTTGCTAACTCAGGTCTAATTAATGGGGTGATAGAGCTGATCATCTGCCTGGATTAGTCTTCAGGAGTCAGAAGGTAGCAGATCATGGTTCTGCCAGGTTATAAATACGTGATCAATTAGTAAGCAATCATCAAAGAGCATAAAAATCCTGTCATATCATGAGATATGACTCTTAAGGGTTAACTTTGGCCACAGGTTTGGCCAGAGAATTCACATGAAATCAAAGTAGAAACTCAATCCCAAATTCCCATTGGCTCTTCAATATTAAATACACCAGGGCAAAACCTAATCTTAAGGTATCAAAATGTGCCTTTAAGACAAAGCCCATGAAAGAGAAATTGTGGAGTTTTATTGCTAGACTCCTACAGAGTTCTCCCAGATGTCAGCCAGTAATGCAGACACAGGACACTGCTGGCCCCATACCCTTCCACAGTCTTGCTATCCAAAGAGTTTAGATTGTCTATATTCCCCAGAGCGCAGGAACTGCCATTCCTGTTGCACTGGAACACAGCAAGGAAGAAAAAGAATAGGATTTTAAATTCCCCTTCCATACTCATCTGAGGGTCCATAGGGAACAGAACAAGTCTAAGTCTTATCAGAAAAAGGCCAAGAAATACAGCTAGTGAGCGTGCTTTGGCCCTCCTGCCAAGACGTCTGGAGCTGTTAAAAGTAGATTACATGTAAACAAGACAGGAACAAGATACTGGGCATTAGACCGTGAAAAGATGTCACTTCTCAGCAAAGAGGTAGCTGCCAGTAAGAAGTTCAGGGATGATGCCAAAATACACTTTGCAAAGGAGATGGAGAGTGAGAAAAGAAAAGATTCTGTTACAGCAAGCTATAACTGGATATTCCTGTAAGTATTCAAGAAGACTGCTCATCTAAAAGTGTGGTGCAGCTTCCATGATCAAGCCTAAGCCTTCCAGTAGCAATGGAGGAATGCAGTTTCTTTCCAAAAGACAATAGATTGAGAGAAAGAGAATAGCAGGTGCTGAAATAAGTAACAAAACACACTGTTTATCTATGCTGAGAGGCAAAGAAATAGGAAAAAATACATTGTAAAAAATTTCTGAATTCTGACACCAAGAGCTCAGATGTTCGCTAGTTGCAATTGCGCAGTGGTTAGCAGTGAGTTAGAGCAGACTCTGCTGATGGTCAAGGTTGTCAGCCTTCGTGCAGAGTAGCTACTGCTCAGGCAATACAGAAATTCCAGTCCTTTCTGTGATCTTCTGCAAAAATGCAATATAAGGACGTGAGAAAGTTAAACCTCTTAGTTTTATACTCTCAGTTCTCTTTATGCAGAGGAAATCAAAGGGATGTTAGGAACAAGCAATGTAAAAGCAAGACCAGTAAAGCTGAGGGGAGGTAGCCCTTCAGCTCCCAAAATTCTCTTTCTATAAAGCAAGGAGAACATGTCAGATCAAAAAGAAAACACAAACTGTTCTGAATAAACTATCTTAATAATTGAGGACTTGCTGTTTTCTCACATGAGCTATCTTTATTTAGTGCTTCTTTCTCCCACAAACACTTCCTCTCTCATCTCACATTCCCAGAGGTCCCTTGCAGACTATAACATTATTAAGTAGTCACCAGCTTCTGCAAATACCACTCAGCAGATGGGGGTTGGGGAGGACTGCTTACCTCATCATCAAGTGCTACCCAACTCCTGGCATTTGGATTAGCTCAGCTGTGGTGTCTGTTTATCAGGCTTGATGCTTTCCCCAATTCAAAAGTCAAGCAAGAGGCAATCTCTTAATCTACCCTGCTTTAATGTAATAACTTCTACACTTGTAGGAGCCAAGAGGCTGCAGCTCTGGTCTGGAGCTGGCAGAATCCTAAAGCTGTTATTTTGCAGAGACAAACCCCATTACTCAGCTACCAAGCAGTTAAACATTTCTGGCAAAGGAGATGATGGTATCTTTTAGCAGGGACCAGGGGAGAGTTACAGACTCCAAAATTACATGAGAGTGAAGCAAGTACAATCTGCTATTTACAGGCTCACTTGACATCTGCAGCCCTAAAAGATTTGGCTGTCTGGGGCACACGATAATCTTCCAACTCCTCAAGGAGTGGCCCAGAGTCTCGGTATCCTTTAGGGAGGTATTAGAATGTTACACTTTGACTGAGCCAGTAATTTGACTATAATTGCTATGGACCAGTAAGGCTTGCACAAGTAGGAACCGGATTTATCTGTGTCTTGGCCCCACAACCAGACTGGAAATTCTACTTTCCTGGCATCCTGTGTATGTTGGGTTTTCTTGTTTGAGGGGACCAGCTCCCAGATCAGACCCTCTGGCTTCCATGTTTGTACCATAACAAGCTAACACTGTTGCAAACCTCAGGCCCAAATAACCATCAGTTGCACTTGGCATCCAAGTCCAAAGGAATGTGCTAAAAATTAAACGGCTTGCACAGCCTAGTTAGCATTAGTGTACTGCACCTAAAGTACACATACTTGCTCTTCCTGCTGCCTGAGCCAAATCATATTCTGGGCACAAAATACACACATGGCACTACTTCTAGAACTGATCCCTGGGTCCAGAGGGGACTTTCAGACCTCCTGAAAAAGGAGCCCTGACTCGTTAAACACACGAAGAGAGAAATACAGTATACTTAGGGAAATGAGGGATATAGATTTATTATTATTATTATTATTATTATTATTATTATTATTATTATTATTATTTTGCTTGCTTTCTTTCTTGCTGGCTTCATGACTTTGTATTCCTGGTTATCCAGTGCCAAGTCTCGGTGGAGGGCATGGAAATCTGTGCTGATATCCACCTAGCAAGAGTATATCCTGAGAAAAAGTAGAAACAAGACTGAGGTCTTCAATTTGAAATAAAACAAATGTGCTCCCTACTCAAATCTCTGAAAGTGTGGGATATATACCACTGCCACTGGGTTTTTAAAAAAAGACATCACAGCTGCTGAGCTCCATGCTAACTCTGTACTGCCCATCGCTGTGGGGTAGGGGGATTTGAAGCACCATGAATGGGTCAAGCTCCACCATGGACCTGTACCTCTTGCCTTGCGGAGGAATCCCAGTAGTGCTGGGGAGCCTGGCCACTTGTCCTCAGGGAGATCAGTGTCTGCACAACCTCCCCGGGCACTCTAGAACCCCAAATTCTGCATGTCTGTGAGACTGGTTAGAGAGAAGAATTTTTCTGTACTCATGCCTTGAAAACAAGACCTGCACTTCAGCCAAGTATTGCTTCTGAGCCTGTCCCACGTTTAGTGCTCGATGCCCTCCTTTTGAGAGGTGTATTCCACGTGCTCAGATTCTCACCATTACAAGTTCTGCATTTCTTTTTCTCTAGTTTTAACAGTATCCATTAGTTAGCTGTTATCCTTCTACACTGAATAAAGAAGGCTCATGCCCGTGACTCACTGATGTACATCTGGTTGAAAACTGAGTCTGTTTTTTGCCACACAGCCTGTTCTGGCAAGAGAAAGTTTGAAGAAGCACATGACAGGAGTTAGCCAGGCAGTAATAAGACTCACCTGAACATATACATCTTTTAATTGCTAAATGAGACATGTTCCACAACAGCTAAGATTTTTTTTTTTTAAGGAGATAATTCATTCCATTCATAATAGATTTAATTGTGCTCTGATTGCTCACACCCAGCAATTTTATTTTGAGGCACATTTTTTTCCCCAAAGCACTTTCAAAGCATAGGATGGGCCTTGAGCCAGGTATAGTATATGTTTCGAGCCCTGAAATAAATGGAATGGGATTTGCAGAGCCAGCTTTAGACATAGACAAAGTATGCAGTTGCTGGGGCAGCTGCCTGCTTTACCTCTGCCAGAGACCTGCCACTGCTACTGCCAAAGGAAAGGATGCTCTGAGTAGACTAAAAACTCTTGCTCATCCTTCTTGCAAAAAGCAGTGGTCATGGCCCTTTGTTCTGGCACAAGCAGAAGCACCACGCCTACTTCTTCTCCACAGCCCTGCCATCTCCCTTGACAGCACTCATCCACGGGGTAGTGAAATTCTGCATTTTCTTTGTCTCTGAGTCAGCTCTGTTTCCTGCATTACTCTGGATTCAGATGTTTCATTGATATTTGTCTGGTTTAAATTGGTATGCAGGATAATGAAATTATTTTGAAATCTTTCCATTAGCTATTCTGAAATACAACCCTAAACAGATCTAAGAGTATTGAGATTTTTTTAGTAGATCTTAAGGCTGCCATCCCTCACATGCTTTTTTAGTCTTTTTCTTGTTTTCTCAAAAGATCCTCCACTCAAGTGACCCCGCCAGAATCTTCCTTTCAGTTTTTCTCTTTACACTTGAGGTCCCATCCTGAGATAAGGATTCATTATACTGTGTGTTGTTCTCCCACAGTCCTAAGAGATTTCTTCTCCCTCGGTAAACTCATACTTTAAATGGAAAAGAAGGAAAAGGGTAGGAGAGCAAGCCAAGCAACAGAAAAGTGAGCTGATTGTCTCTACACTGGGAGCCATATTGTTTATTTGACATACCCAGGAGTCCAATATAACAGTGCCTGGCATAGAGAAGTGCCTGCAAAATGAATGTTGGGTACCCTAAGACAACAGAAACTCTGTCCTCTATAGTGAAAGGCACTTAAAACTAGAAAGAGTCAATTCAAATAACCCCACAGGGTGCAAGATGGACTGAGACAACCTGCACGGGTATACAAGGGTTAAACTTCATACCAGCTAGCCCAGGCAATTTCACTGAATCATTTCACCAGAGGTACAGTCAGTGTTGAATAAATTCTTCAATAAAATCATAATTTAGCAAAAATAATCCAAATCTGTGGTGGCAAGAAGAAGAGGAGGCCTCAACTGGGTTTCTGAGGAGACAGAAAAACAATTTCTGAAGTTTAATCTCTCTTTTAATTAATTCCTTCTTCTAACCTACCAAGCTGTAACATAAAAATAGCTCAGATTATACTCTAGGGCAGTTGTTTACGTGCATATTTACCAATTCTCCAGTGAGCAGATTTCTGAAGCAGATCACTCAGTGCTTAATTTTCTCAGCAAAAGGAACACAGAAACCTATCCACAGTAAAGCACCCATGCTCTTCAGGGGTAAAAGATAAGGGTTGTAATAGTCAAACCAGAAGCAAAATCTGAAGAGATGTAAAATACTCATCATGCCTATTGATTTTAAGCTGCCTGGAAGCATCTCGTGGGAATGTTTCTCTAGATATTATCTCTGTAATCATACTATTCTCAATTGTAAATTCAATTGCTCTGTAGCAGAGCATTCGTATTGTAAACATGTAAAAGTGTGGACCTGATAAATGCATTGCTAGCAGAGACCAAATGACAAATTCATTAGCTGCATCAGGTTCTGAAAGGCAGGACTGTTTCTTCAATGACATTTCTTCCATTTCTGATTCCAGTCATTGGCAGTACTGATATGGTGCCTGGTTCTGTTCTCCCACAAGTACCAATTACTGAAGGGAGTGACATCTTGAAGGGCTGAGATCCATTGTTAGCAAATATCAATTGACAATAGCCTTTTTGTGAAAAATCAGTTTAGGAAAAAAGACATTTAGGAAACTGGACATTTGGGGACAGTGAACTGCATTTACAGGTATCCAGATGCTCCATCTTCTAAGTGATTCTCTATCTGCTACTCTTATTAAAAGGCTGTTTCAGAATAATGTTCTGTCATTAGAAATCTTCTAAATTCCAGTAGAAAATGTAATCATGATCAGTTTCTTCTTAAACCATCACTTTTCTTTAGAGGAAATAATTTTTGCCCCTCCCTGCTACGTTTACGATATTTTTTGACTGATCTAGACAAACTTTTCTTTGAGTTTGTTTTCTAAGATGCCTTAGGTCTCAGAAAAACCCTTTTCTGTGCATCTCTTCCAGATCAATCCCTCTCTTGAAAAAGGTGGCTGAGATTCTGCATAATGTTCCCAGAGACATCACTGCCCTTTCCCCAGCATGCCAGCGTTCCTCCTCTTGCTGAAACACCTCACACCATAGTTGACTGCAGCTGCTTAGAAAACAGATCTTTAGCCTAAAAGCCTTTTTAGCACTGCATTCAGTGACTAAATGAAAGTTACTGAGCCACCAGATATAATTTAGGATACCTCTTTATGGTTAAAGGAGTATGTTTCAGTCTTAAGTGTTAGCCTTATTCTACTTACCATGTACAATGTGTGTGATTTTAAAGGGATGCTATTGCAGTGGGGTTCCTCTGCAACCTTCTGGAGACAGTTATATCCGTGGGGAAAGAATAAAAGATGATCTTTGCCAGTGTTTTTCCATATAGATGTTTATTCTGAGCCTAGCACCTTGCTAGGCTTCAGGCAGAGACTCCAAGCCAAAGACCCCCCCCCTCATGGGACAACTTCCCAGTTAAGCCAGAACCCCAGGGGGTGGGGGAAACACCTGGGACCATTCAGGGAACAGGACTTGGGTACATTAGTATCACAAGGACAGCACGTGAGAGAAACCAGCATGACCCAAGGCATGGCTCCCCGTCCCCCCAGGGCCACATGGCAGGTGGGGGAACCCCAACAGGATACCTTGTAATTATTAGATTCTCTGGAGGCACCAGCCATGGATTGCTGGAACTCTGAGAGCACAGACCAGTCTTTGTACAAAAGAGCTGCTATTCTCAGCAAAGATAATCCTACTCTATATTCAGTATGATTTTATTCACACATTCACATCCCCCTACTTAAAATCATCACAGCAGATTTTGGAAAAGGTATGAAATATAAATACAAGCACAGTTGATGTATGCAGTAAATACATCCATATATTTAGAAAAGACCTCTTACATAGTGCATTCCTAGATGACAAAATGAGTCAGTGATTATCTAAAGCTCCCAAACTTAGAGGCTCCAAGGAAGACTGTTGAAAGTGAAAATTACACTGGCAATAGAGGATTTAGAAGGCAGCTTTTAATATATTACTAATTTATGCAGCTGATACCTTAAGCATCTTAATATTCCAAACTAGGATACCAAAATATCTTTCCAAATTTGACTCCTTTTAAGATTGATAAAAATTAACATGTAGACAGAGAAGTCTTCTCAACCTGATACTTACTGACAGTTACCCCATAATGTTCTCCACACTGAAATAAAGCTTTAAGTGCACTCAGAGAGGGCAGCTGGAGTGTTGTAAAGATTGCCTGAAGTAAAACCATTTTTAAAAGGGTGAAAAAAATATGGATCTGCTGCTGGGACACTGGAACATAGCATTTATGATAGAGGAAAAGTAGGGGGGGGTAATGATTCGTGATGGCCTAATTACATTAGAAACAACTCTTATTCAGCTAGATGAAGAAAAGAAGGAGGAGGAATGGAAATGGAGGAAAGAACAGCCCTTAGGTCAATCTCATATTTGTTTTCCTGCATGTGGAAAATCATTCCTCATGAAAACTGTTTCCTGCCATTATGCAAAAACTCATCATAAAAATAAATGCCTCAGAGAAGCTGTTGTGTGTTATCATTGGCAGCGCTGGAGAGCCACTGCTAATACTGAGACATATATGTCAGGAGATGTATAAAGCACACTAGCAGGTATAGTTCCAATGGGAAATGTCCACAAACAACAGGTATATTTTGGCACCCATACAATGCATTTGTGGCTATTGCTTCCCACTGAAAATAACGAAATGCGTTTAAGCAGTATACAAACTATCAGCTGTCGTTGAATTATATTGCAAGGATGATCTCTAACCCTTATAAGAGTGACTGTTTTTGTTTTAAAGCAATAGTTTATAAGCTGTAGGACAGTAAACCTAGCTGATGTTTTTCACAATATGCAGATGATCAGCTTCTCTAGCAGGAGACTCAAAATGAAATATTATTAACAATTTATGATTATTTCAATGCAGATACTGAATGACTAATTCCTATCATATTTTTCTGCAGTTGCAGGAGGGAGTGTTTCTGCACCTGTTTCTCTTTTTCTCCTGCAAATCTAATAATCAGTAAAATTGTACTCAGCCAGCTATTAAATTTTGGATCTGTTAGTATATTTCATGCATTTAAAGACTGAAAAAATGTGAAGTCATATAGCCACAATAAAATGCCACCGTGATACCAAGAAAAGTGGTCACCAAGCATGCAAAGCTTTAAAATCTTGGATTTTTTTGCAATAACCCACTAGATTAAAGCCAATATTGGATATTCATATACAAACTAGAGTATCCCATTAATGCAATAAACAAAAGTTTGGAAAAATGTGATCTGTTTCCACAGATACTTTTGAGAGCTTAAATCTGTTGTTAAATATCAGAAATTTATGGAAAACTGATTAGCTTATGTTGTCATACAGAGAGTAAGGCATCTTAGCATTTTGAGAACAGAAAGCTCATTAATTCATTACTCATAAATCCCTATATTTTGTTCATACACCTCTATTGAACTGACTGCCTTATGTCTGAATGAAATGTAATTTGTATTTTGGCAACACAATTATTTGAAGGCGTCAACAAACAAAATCAAACATGGCAAATAGCTCCAATTCTACCACAACTGCTCTGTCAACCTGCCTAATAGAGTGATAATTATTCATTCATGTTTTTATACCTTAAGAATGGCAGTTTAAAGCCTTTATGTACTATTTTCCTCATATATTTCCTGAAAATAGTATATTTAAAGTACGTGCATACATATACATATGTGTATGCATATTCATACATGTTTACTTCACAAAAGGCCGCCCACGTGGTTTGATAAATATAGGTGGATAAATAGGTAGGTAAGGGAGATGTGATGACCCAGCAGCATTACTGATCACTGAGGCTACCCAAAATTTTCCACTGACAGATTTCTTAATGCTTTGCAAAATTTTGACTGTATTAATTGGAATGTTGTGTGCCACATTTTTGTGTTAAAATGCCTCAGCTATTTTGGAAAATATAACTAAGAAAAAAAAGTGGGTTTACTCATAGCAAAAAAACGTAGCCAATTACTTTTTTCATTAAGAAGACCTCAACCAGCCTGCTTTGCAGCTGGGACCTAAAATACTACAAGCATCTTTCCAGAGTGTCAAGAATTTGTGTTTTAGTTCACAGGTTTGCCAAGCTGGTTTAAACTAAAGTTGCTAAGGGACAGGAATTTCAGTCCATCCCAGTCCCACCAGTTTGATGTCAGTGCCTTTAACAGAGCCTGAAGAGGGATCACATGTCAGTAGGAGGTCACCTGAAAAGCAGCACAAAGGAATTCCAGACCCTCCAGACAGTAGTTTGGCTTTAACAGGAGGCCAGCTTAAATGCCTCTGTGAGGAATTAATAAGATACTGTTTCATGTCTTTACCATCAACATGGACAGTGGGATGCAGTGCATCCTCAGCAATTTGCTGACGACACCAAGCTGTGTGGTGGAGTTGGCACATTTGAGGGAAGCGATGCCATCCAGGGGGATCTGGGCAGGCTTCCGAGCTGGGAAGTGGGCCCGTCCAAACCTCATGAAGTACAACCAGGCCAAGAGCAAGGTCCCACGTGTGGGTGAGGGCAATCCCAAGCAAAAATACAGGCTGGGCAGAGAACAGTGAGAAGAGCCCTGAGGAGAAGGAGCTAGGGGACTTCCAGTACCTAAAGGAGGTTCACAGGAGAGCTGGAGAGGGGGCGATATGTAACGATAGGACAAGGAAGAATGGCTTTAAACTCGAAAAGCATAAATTTAGATTAAATATTATGAATAAATTGTTTGCTCTGAGGGTGGTGAGGCATAGGTTGTCCAAAGAAGTTGTGGATGCCTTATCCCTGGAATTGCTCAGGCCAGGCTGGATGGGCCTTTGAGCAACCTTCTCTAGTGGAAGGTGTCCCAGACCGTGGCAGGGGAGTTGAAACTAGATGAACTTTAAGGTCCCTTCCAAGCAAAACCCTTCTATGTTTCTTTGATTTTTATAAACTTTTGGAGTTGTGTACTTCAAAAGCATTAGTTTCTAAACTAGATCTCACATAGGTTCAATCTCAGTCAAGTGTTCTTGATCCTAGAATTTCAAGACTAAGACTTCCTCCGTAACTCTTTATAGCAGGTGAAGTTTTTGTAGTGTCTGGTTTCCTAAGAGGGCACATGGATGTGGTCTCTCACCAGATGCAGCAGGTGATGAACCAAGAGGAGCCAGTGGCCATACAAGAAACATCTAATTTGGGGATTGAACTGATGGAGATGGAGATGAAGAGAAGCCATAGCAGGAGCTTATTGGAAGAGTGAGGCATAAAGAAGACATGAAATAGGATGAGGAAAAAAGTGGGGGGTTGTGACTGGTCAGAAAGATATTGACAGGTAGGGAAGCCAGCAGGCCTTTTTCAGGGAAACACCCTCTCCTAAAATGTGTTAAACCGAGCTGGCAGAGCTACATCTCTGTATTCCTATACTGTCCTAAAAGAGGTATTAATTTCACTGGTTACAAGTGTCCTCATCTTCCTCCCTTTTCTGCTTCATGGACATTCCCAGCCTCCTTATATTCTCACACACTCTGGTAGCATCTGTGTCTGCACTGCAGAGCTGTTGGTCCAGACCCAGCAGATTACCCCAGCTGGTGGGATGCATGGTTCCATAGGACCCTGTTTTTCAACTAGGGAGTTATACTCAAAATATTCATTATGATATATTGTTGCAGTCCCTGCAGCAGTTTTACACTATTTAATGCTGTGGTCATGGATAGTTCTGGTAACTCCAGGAATAGAACTACCACCCCCTCACAGAAAATGGATTGTTTGACATTTTTATTAGCTCCAGCCTTTGTTCCATGGAGATGACAGCCAGTTACCTACACTGGCATGACTGGTAGCAAAGTAGGTAGAAGGAAAGTGCAGCTGACAGCATCTTGCAAGTCTGTGATGCTAAATCAGCATCAGTGCCACGTGCCTTCTCAGTGAGGACGGGATGTAGAGGTAGAGTCGTGACAGTATGTTCCAAGGTGTCCCTGTGGCTCTCCCAGCTGGCTCTGTCAATGTTTCATCTCAGGTTATTAGTATTTATAAAAGCATGCCCTTAAAATAGCTTTATGGTGTTAATAGAAGCAAAAATAGCAGTTCTTGTGCTTAAGTTGTTCGTAGCAGGGTAAAATAGGGCTAAATTGGGCAAGTACAGAAATTATAATAGCACAACCCAGTTTAAGGGTGACTTTCAAATCCCCTTCATGTCTTAAAAGTCACTGAATTTAAGCTAAAATTTAGACCAGGATACATTTCTTCCTGCTTTACAGAAAATCCTTCTCCCTTTAACAGGTGTGAGATTTGGGGTGACTTTTGCTTGAAGGCTGCTTAAATCTATTCCATAAGTCTTCCTCTAACAAGTGCAGCAACCACTAAATTCCCCAACTTCTGAAAAACACATTATTTCAGAAAAATCTTTCATATTTGCATTTGACATTTGTAAAATAGACATAGGGTTTCTCCTGTTGTGGGTTGACCCTGGCTGAAAATCAGGTGCCCAGCAAAGCTGCCCTATCACTTCCCTTCTCAACTGGACAGGGAGGGGAGCAAAAAATTATGAGAGGCTCATGTACTGAAAGATCACACACCAACTGCCATCACAAGCCAAACAGACCCCACTTGCTGAAATTAGTTTCTCACCAATAAAATCAGAGTAGAATAATGAAAAATAAAATCTAAATCTTAAAACACCTTCCCACCGCCCCTCCCTCCTTCACTCTCATCTATCTCCTCACCTCAAGTGTCACCGGAGGACGGGAATGGGGCTGTGGTCAGTTCATCCTTCATCTCTGCCACTCCTTCCTCCTCAGTGGGATGACTCTTCACGCTCCCTACTCTGGTGTGGAGTCCTTCCCGTGGGAGACAGTAGGGGCACAGCTCTCTCACCATGCACTGCACCTGGGCTGCCCATGCTCCAGCTCCTGGAGCACCTTCTGACACTCCTTCTGCCCTGACCTTGGTGTCTGTGGAACGGCTTCTCTCACAGATTCTCACTCCCCTCTTCAGCTGCAGTTTCAGAGAGAACTGAAAAAAATTCTATTCACCACCTACAGAATACGGAGAGGGGAGCATACAGGGCATTGCATTTACTTTTCTTATCAAATTATTTCTTAAATAGGCATAGAAGTCTGTATATATCTATTCCAGGCACAGTGGATCAATGACCTTCTGGCACTAAAACTGATGAATTGTTAGCTGCTCTTCTCTAGACAGTGTTGATCATGTTTCACTGAGATACCCACTTCTTTTTTTTTTTCCAAATTTGCTATAGGTCTGTAAGTATCCTCTGTGATTATTGCCAGATGAGCCACAGACAATATTTGAAGTAACATACTGCATGTTCTAGGACAAGAGAAGGAAACACAGACTGTTACAACAGTGTGTCCAGATTCCAACCTCACTTGACACTGGAGTCAATCTCAATCACATCAGTGAAGTATAAAGGAAGCTCTGGAGACAGAAGAGGAAAATGTGTTCTTTATCATGCCTTGGCCTAATAAAAAGCAGTCTTAAAATTTGATAATCTGAAAAACTTTATCATCAGGTTTTTGGAACTGTATTTTTCCTGTCGTAAACTACTAATTGTCTAGTGACTATACAATTTTTTTTTTATAAATAGGCTGGTTTCTTATTTGCAATGCTTACAAATTTCTTACATTTGTTTCAGAAAGGAAACAACACAGTAACAAAACTGGGAGCTTTTCCCATTTTTTTCCTTTAAAATTTGCCATTGCTTTAGACAAAAATGTTTGTCTTTTTTGCTGATTGCTTTTTTGCCAATGCTAAAACAATATCTCATGTAAACTGCAGAGGCTGAGAAACTAATTTTTGTAATTAATATCAGGCAAATAAATCTTACCATTACTAATTATTTTTTGACCTTGAATATGAGAATAGGATTAGGCTGACTACAACTGACACTGGTTATATGAGACAGGATGTTATTAAATTCCTTTGGGGAGCTTTTGAAAGATCTACCACATTTAGAGCAGAGAGCTTTTCTCTGTATTAGCTCATTTATGGAGCAATTACATGGGACTTACTACAAAAACAATGTCAGGAAAAACACTGAACAAACAGCTAAAGTGGAACTTACATCACTCCCATCTCTGTCAAAACATCTCACAACCTTAAAATATTTTGTCAGGATTACCTATGGCAAAGCCATTTGCTTTTTATCAGTAAAAGGTATGAGATAGATTAGATTAAGACTACATGGAGGAGAACTTGGTCTGCATCTGAAGGCAGCAGAGATTTCTCCTTGCTCAAATGGCTTCTTTTCACCAAGAGCCCAAATTTAATTAATTTTGTAGGCTTGAAAAGCCTAATGTTTTCATTTAATGCATCTCAAGATTTTCAAGTTTTGTTATTTCATGAGAACACTCCTATAGAGGGTTTCTCAGTGAAGTGCAGAGAAATATGCAAAATGTACTGGCTTGAAAAACCTCTGCTCCTTCTGGAAAAACCTGTGGCTAGATTCCCTGTTTTGTTTGGTTGGGGTTTTTTTCAAAATTAAGATTTCTCAGATGATTTTTAGGAGCAGTTTACAAATTTGTACCCAAAAATAGGCAAACGCAAAATGGAGAGCCAGGTAAACACCAGGAACACCAAAACTGTTCCTACAACTGACTGTTTTCCTAATATCCATAGCTGAGAATGAAAAGGCATAGCAAAGTGCCACAGAACTGCATGTATTAAATATGTACGCACCTATTGATTATGACATTTGCAGTTCGAGAACATCAAAAAAGCTGTGAAAGATGCATAATCCAAAGTAATACTGACAGTTCACTGAAGAACCAACAGTACCAAGGTGTCAGACTGCAGAGATTTATTCTCACTCCCGGTTTGATTTCAAAGTTGATATTGCTGTAAATTCATGTGATGGCAACACTTAATACTTGGGCCCTCACATTTTTTATGTCTTCCCTGGGTGTCATCACATACTTAATCCAAGTCCAGTATGGAAGAAGTTAAAAGACACTTAAATGTTCTTTCCTTAGGTACAACTCAGTGGTACAACTAAAGTAACATGCTGGAATTCATTTATGGCTTTTCCTCAGAGTGACTCAAAGACCATCATCTTGCTGCCAGCAGTCCTTGACATGAAGCCAAACCCAGGGCAGACTTAGAGCAGTGGCAAGAGCCTCAGCAGGGTTATCCTTTCCCACAGGCACTGAGATTCTCTGCTGCTCTCTGTAGCACTCCTGAAATATGTCTTCTATGTAAAGATGTGTTCATGGTCCAGAAGGTCCCCACTTTGCAGTACCCACTGGTAATTGATGGGTAGGATTTTCCGCATGT
Organism: Dryoscopus gambensis; assembly: GCA_013389985.1. Taxonomy (NCBI): domain Eukaryota; kingdom Metazoa; phylum Chordata; class Aves; order Passeriformes; family Malaconotidae; genus Dryoscopus; species Dryoscopus gambensis. The sequence goes on from WEIT01021158.1 coordinate 44,750, forward strand.
GTAGTCATCACTGACGACAGGAAAAGTTTATGCAAAAATTCTGGTTCATAAAAATGGATATGCTTGCCTGAGAAAAAACCTGATTTATTTAGTGAGTTTGTCCTTCCAGGCATGTTATGTTGCATTTCTGATATTGCAAAGGAATAAAGCAATACTGTATGAGGTATTCTGCATGGCCAAATATTGTAGTCCTTACTCAGAGCTTACTCAGGAAAAACCACCTTTGACTTCAGTGAGGATTTGCTTGACTAAGGACTGCACAGACTGTTTTGAATCTTACCAGCATTGCTTGACGCTAATGTTGGGCAACAGTTCTCATTGCTAATTTGCCTGCCTCGTCCTTCTCCAGGGCTCAGGATCTGCTTTTGCTGTGTGTTATTCATAGCTGCTATTGCTAGTCCAGATTGCTTCTCTTTGTGCTTTTCTTTCCCAGCAAACATTTTGCAGCTATTGTTCTGCTGCTTGTAGATGAGCACAGAACCTGGTATGCGGGACTTGAACCTCAGCCCAGATTCAATTAACACTGTTAAACATGTTCTCACTATGGTGATCAGAAGGAATTTTGATGACCCTCTTTCAATGAAGCATAAATTTGTTTAAGCTGATGTCTTTACAATGCAAAAATATAAGGGCTTGATTCACAAATCTTAAGACCAGATGCTTCTCCAGTAAAATAGATGGAGTAGCACTCACTTAGAGCCATCACAAGGTCAATCGCAAATGCTTATTCTGACCTACAATAGTCACACAAGAAGGTTTCTAAATGTGTATGCTGTAGCATCACTCTGTTTTGTAGTTTTAATACTGCTTTAAAATAAGATATCCTGAATAATAATTAGTACCAAATTATGCCATAGCCTTCTAATATGCAGCAGATCTAGCTAGGTTATCACTCGTATGTCTTATGAGCCACACCTAGCCATGGTTTATCCTCTATTCATGCTACAGGGTACGAAATTCCTGGGTGCCAACCTGCCTATGGCAACCTAGAATTCTCCAGGGCAGGCTCGCAAAATCTTCACCTACTCTCTGGGACAGGTAACTAATAAGTGATGTTTTGTGAAGTTATGCTTTCTTTCTAACTTTCTGATGTCCGTAAAAATGTTTCATTTCTTCATGTCAGTCTGTGGTCTCTCATTGTTCAGTTCCACTATGTTTTCTGGACTAGGGGAGTAACAGCAGATCTGTTTGTTACAGTACTCTAGATGCTTGCCTCAGCCAAGACTGTAATAATTGTTATTAACATACATAAAAACTGAAAGTTGTTTAAGAAGCTGCAAAATCCACAGCTGCCTACTACCAGTTAATCTCTTTTTCTGATGAAGTAGTTTGACAATACAGGTGCGTTGCATTTCACTATTGATACCACAGTTATGTGGGCAGTTCACCCACCTTTCTTAATTGCTGGTATTTATATAAAGTCTCTTTTTTTAATCAGGTTTACATTAATCTTG
>WEIT01021158.1:47691-60553 GCA_013389985.1 Dryoscopus gambensis
ATAAACAGCCATTAAAAGATAATTTTCCTACCTGTTTTTTGGAAAGCTCACAAGGATGTAAATTTTTAGAGAAATTTTTCTATTTCCTGAAAGCCAGCTTGTTTCTTTCCTGTTGATTACCACTGATCTTAATTACACTGTTTCAACTTTCCAGTTACATTGAAAAATACCACCTCGCTGAAGGAACTAATACCAAACATTTGTTTGGTAAAATGAAAGATAGTGAGAATGACAAGTGTCAGAATTTACAAAATGAGTATAGGTTCTATTTTATCCAGCTTGATGCACCTTAACCTTTAAAAACTAATGAGAAACCAGTAACAGTATCAGCAAGGGTTAAAGTAAAAACCAAAGTTTTGATTAACCCAGAATGCTGAAGTAGTTCAGTTATAAGGCACAAAAAAAAAAAAAAAGGATGGCCTGTGTTTATGCAATCCACGTCTCAAGACACGAGAGGAAATTTTGGGAAAGTCTGGAGTAATGAATATGCCTTCTCACTCTGTACAGTTCTTTGGGGTGTTACATCCGCAGGGCAGGTGGAATCAGAGGGCTCCTGGGTCTCCTCTAAAGAGGCACTTTGTGCATTGTTTTTCGCATGAATAGTGTGAGCAGCTTTTCAGATGAACACCTGCTGCCTGATTTGGTCCCTCCACATTTGCAGAGAACTCGTTCATTTGCTGGCTCACTCCAAAAACAGCCCAAGAGCCAGTGTCAAGGTGCAGGACTGGTAACAAGCATTTGAAGGAATGCAGTCCTGTTCCCTCTCCTTTCCCATGCAGCTACAAAAAAGGTGACAAAACAGAATCTTACACTGAAAAGCCAGTGCAGCCAGAGGAGCAGGATAAAATACTGAACTAATAAATTATGACATTCAGCTGGGAGGAAGGTTGTGTGAAATGATGGCACAACATGCTGAGCAGTGGGGAACTTGCTAGAGGTGAACTCATTTATACTCTTGCAGAGTAGAAGACTTCTCAGTTAACAAGTCCCAAAATAGTGTGTGCAGTGTATAAAACAAGGTAGGGCTTGAAATAATTAGCCACAGATGACAGATGGCAACTCCTTTCTCTTTTTTTCCTTCTTTTCTTTTGCTGTTATATCAAGCTGATCAAAGAGCTGAGGATCATTTGTTATTGTAGGAAAACTAAAAATATCTTGAAATATTCAGGCAAAATAAGTTCATTCAGGTACAAGCCAGTAGCTCTCATTGTTCCTGTTCAACAGCTTATACATGAATCTATGTGTAGTAATAGTTTCCCTCAGAATATGAATTAAATGTGCGCAGCTGAGGATATGGGTGTGTCCAGGCTTAGGAGTATTATTTAATCAATTTATTAAATCAAATTATTAATTTATTTAAGTGTTTGCTTGTTTTAAAAAAACAGTGATCTATTCTATGCCAGAAAGCCGTCCAAAAAGTGTCCAGAGCTCTCCTCTCTGGCATGTCATTTGAGCAATGTCATACAGCTGTGTGTGAGGGGAAACAAATGCTGAGGAGCAGAGACTGCAGTGGAACCGACTGCACCAATGACCACTGAAGGTGTCTGAAGGATCAGGAAAGAGCAGCATTACCTCCTATGCTCTTTAGGAGTAATATCTGGCAAGAATGGACACTTTTTTAAAGGCAAGCACCTATGGATTCAAGTTAGAGATGCAACAGGACCTTCTCCCTTGTATGACTTCTGTCACAAAAGAGGGTCAGAATGCAACTGTAACAGATATAGTTAAAAGGAAAATTCAGTAATTTGCTCAAATAGTATAATGTACACTGATTATAACGGAAGAAAAACAACAGCATCTGCAGTTCCTCCCCTACCCCCAGTCCCAATAGTAATTCTGTCTGACTGGTTCTAGAGCCAAAAGAGTATATTTAATTTTTTCAGAAGCTTAGCATAATGTTTCTGATTGAAGTGTTAAGCCAATCCACCTAAATGAGTCCCTTGAGCCAGACAAAGATGAATTTCAAATCAGAGGAAAGAGAAAAGGATTGGGAAAGGAAGAAAACAGAAAGGAAAGAAATAGTTAAGGTGAGAACAGAGATTATAACCTCTGTCTGTTAACCTATCTCTGGATGTTTTATACCAAATAAAACAGGAACAAAATTCTATCCCTACTGCTAAAGCACATTTCTCTAGTATTCCCCTACCACACTTCCAACCTCAGTCCTTTAATAGAAAGAATAAGATCAATTTCAGATTGCATCTGGGCAGTGGGCTTCACCCATTCTCATTACATTCCTATTACAAATAAACTGCACAATTCAGGAGGAACCACACTTCTGTTCCAGCACAGACTGATCCAGATGAATTGGGGAAATAAACAGACAAAAACAAAAGTGAGAAAGGTTTAATAACACAATTAAAATATAACTTTATAAGCTTGTGAGCTGATGTGGCAGACTGCTTTCAGTAATTTCCAGAGGGAGTGCTTATCCATGACTACAAACCAAAGCAATCTAGGAGCTGGCCACTCGAAGCTGTAAGGAGAGCTACTGCAACTGAAGGCAGCCTGCTTAATCACCTGGAGAGCTCTCTTTAGCTTTCTAATCACATACTGAAGTCTACCTCTAATTTTGCCTCCTCAATTTTTCAATAACTTACTATTTTTTCCCCTTTCTTATCACCTCTCGGTAGTCTGGATTCCCTAGTGAGATGCAGTGCAGACGGGTAGGATTCTAACAGACATTAAAAAGCAGACAACAACTGTTCAACAACTTCAAATAAGTTTCTTTCTGAGACACCCCCCCGCCCCCCCCCGCAATGGCCTGTGTTACATCAAGACATGTTTGTTGCAGTCAGCCTTTGCTGCTGGTTTTCTTATCCTTTCAAACCCTGCAACTTTGCACTGTAACTCATCATTTCTGCTAGTCAAATATTTTATACAAACTTATCAGCCTCTGGGAAGCCAGGAAATAGTGGCTCTTACAGAGGTGAACCTTCTTCCAGAGTCATTTGAAGAGCAGAGTCTGGGCAGCAAGCAGTGAAGATCTCTTAATCTCTAGGAAGGGTCAGGGTCATTATGACTTTGCTCTCTTGGACGAATGCTGTCTGAAGTTTGTCATGCCAGAAGTTACCTCCCTTCTCTCCCAGTTTCACCATCTGATCCATTTCAGATGTGTTCCAAGGACTAGGCAGTATTTGGACAATGCAGACAGCATGAAGTAGGGCATGAACATGAACAGAGTCCTTCATTATGGTAAGAAAATGAACATGTGCTTCCTACCTCTAGAGAATGAGCCAGAAAGCCTGTATTCCTCCTGGAATCACATGCTGGTTTTCTTCTCTTGGAACCATATTTTCCAAATCTCCATCCCTTAATTTCTTAGCAATACAGAGAAAAAAATTCAACAGCAATTGTCCTTATTCAAACTTCCATAGCATCACTTACTGAGCCTAAAGGTTTGCATTTAAGCCATGAAGAGTCTACCTGCCAAAGCTGAAAATAATTAGTGGCCACTTTAGGAGAGTGTAAAAGAGGCCCTAGAAGGCAGCTTGGAAGGCAGAGATTGTAGTAACAACTTCTGCTGCTTCCACTGTTTCCCCTGCTTTAGTCACCTTTGAATTTGGGCACAAGACTCCTGCTGCTTTACTGTGCACTGCATTCATTTCTCACATACTCAGGTATTTAACCTCTGAAGTGTCTCACAAGCAAAAATGGTCATCTCATTAACAGGAGACAGAAACGTATTTGGAAGATTCCAGTTCGAAATCAAGTTAGAAGAAATATTAAATCAGCCCTCAGAGAGCTGGCTCAGCCCTTCAGTCTCTGTGCAGCCCTGCACCAAGCACCAGGCTGGAGTTCCCAGTGACAGGGCACATCCTGGTTTGTAAGCCCACATTCTTCCTTCTCCATGAGCTGCTCTGTACCCTTGCTTAGTGCTCTGCACAACAACATGCTCCCTGGTTGCAGATCTGGATTCTCACAGTTCATTTTCATTTGAACTTTGTATTTTTCAGTACACTGGGGAAATCAAAGTTGTCTGCTGAAAAAACTTCATTTAAAATAATCGCCTGCTAAAGAAACTTCATTTAAAATAATCAAAATGCCTTTAATGTCTATTTTTGAAAGCTGTAATTTTATTCGTGGTATTTCTATTCAATCCCTTCAGAGCCTTAGGTTATGGATAGTACCTTTAAATAAAAGAAAACTTGCATGTCTTTATTATGAGTGTATTTGAAAAACCTTGTCACGTATTTACTTCACGTTGACAATAATGGCGTTCACTTAAGACAACTCAGTGCTGACAGATGGTCCTCTAAGGGTTTTTTGCATGCCAACATGTAACTGACTTTTCATATCTTAATCACCTCATATTATTGTTAATACTGAATGCTCTTGTTGGATAGATGTGTCTATGGGCTTCTGATATTTGTTATAGAAGTCACCCTTCTGCAATGAAAGACTGTCTGATCATTATAACCAAAACATAATTCAGTTTTATTTTTAAGAGAGATCACTCTTTTCTGCCTCTAATGAATAAGGCCAGTACAGTTTAGACACATTTACCATATGATATATCTTGTCAGGTCTGAATTTTTGATTGTGTGAATTATGAAAGATTGAGGTACTCATGTCCAAAGTAAAGAAAAGCTAGCTTCCAAAATCCTGTGATATATCTGTTTTAAAGTGGCGGTATCAACTCTACAGGTGCCTCAAATAGACTTTCATGCTAAGGATCTGTCCCACAGCACTTGGCACTTCAATTGCTAAACATCTCTTTCTTTTCCCCACCTCCATTCCAAATGAGTCTCTGTAACTTTCCCGATAAAGGATCCCTCTTCTCTGGTTTAAATTCTGCCAGAATGCCTGGAATCTAAGAAAAGGACTCTGTTACTTGTTTTATGGGTCCATCAGTCATTTGGAAACTATCAGCTCCAGATTTGGATCACCCACACATTTGTTCTGAAACATATGTACAGGCCTTCCTTCTCATAATCCAAACTCAGCTTCAAGTTATTTATTTTGAAAACAAGTACTGCAAAGAAAACTCAAATGGTTTAATACTTGCAGAAAAACTCCTCCTAAAGCTATCTGTCTAAATATATTTGTATGTATATCCACAGGAAAGAGAGATCTGCATGTAATTTGACAGGCAAACTGTTCATACTCCAAAGTTTCAAATATTTAACAAACTTCTTCAAAAGTAATGGAGAAATTTGGTGGATGTGCTGTAATGAAAAAAAAATCCTGACAGAACTTGGTAAAAATTTGAAAAAAAAAATTGGTAAGCTGAACAAAGTCTGTTTGAGCCTGAATTTATAGGAAAATGCCTATTGTAGAACATGGATACACATTTGCTGAAACAAATTTCCTTAAGTACAAATGAAGCTGCTGAATAAAGAGTGTGAGTGAATTGAGATTTGTGGACTTGACACTGGGTCTGAGCTGCAGCATGTAATCTTTTTGCCCAATAAAATTTATAATTTCAAGTCTGTAGCTGGAGTCTCAGGCTCTAGATCTTGAATTTGTAATTTGATCCCATCCCCCTCCTAATCAGATATAGCAAGAGCAAGGTTAGACGAAAAAACTGCAGACAAGGAAAATTTGGCATTAACCTTTAGAAATGGTGACCCTGAGCATGTAACACATAATCAAAACTTGATTAACATAGAAATCCAATTACTGCTTCATTAAAAATCTTTCATTAATCTAGAAAACACTTGTAAAATGCTTGGGCTTCATTTCCCAACAACTGCAACTTGAAAAAATGTTGTTGAGGGGTGAGATTCAATGTCACAACTGTCATCTCAAAGCTATTCCTTCTAAGCTGGGGTTTGGGTGCCTTTCTTGCAGCATATCCACCTTGGGCAGCATGCAGACTCATTCCAGAGTCATGTCCAGCAAAGATGTGCTGGAATAACAAGTCCTTGGTATTCCAGAGCACCAGACGTGGATCATCAAGAGCTGCTGGAGACAAAATTCGTTGGTAGTCTCAAGATTAAGTTGGCAATGCAATCCAGCTCCATGGAGTAGTAATGCCGTAGCATTACTGCTGTGAGGACCAGTGAGGACCTGCTGGCATCTCTGCCAGCTGTGAACATCCCCAGAGATCTCTATCCCCACCTTCTCCTCCCTGGGGTGTGAGCCACAGGTCAGGAAGGTGTCTCCCAGAGCCTTGCCTCTTGCCTGGAAAGATGTGATGACCGGCTGCATCCAAAAATCAGAAACAAAACCAGGGGTGTGGATGGCTGCCTTCCGTGAGCCAAACAGCCCATCTGCTTGCAGAGATCCACAGCGGACTTAGAGTGTTGGGAAAGTGCTTCCAGGAAAGCAAGGGCACAAAGCTGCCCCAACCCCTCTGGCTGCCTACCATGTCTGTCATCAGTGGCCCAAGTTGGCATGGCGTGGCTGGGTGCCTTGGTTCTCCCTTGGCCTTTCCCGGGGACCCTCCCCTGATTTTTATACTCTTTTACAGAAAGAACCTCTAAAGGGTTAACTGTTATTCACCTTTCCCTAGATAAAACCCCACAGGGTAAAAGAAGAAAACATTATTTGTGAAATTCTCTTCAGAATACATTCTTAAACTTTTCTTCAGTGCTCCCAAATTCCTGATCCTATGAAGTTTTTTTTAGAGTGTGACACATTGCAGACATGAAGCAGATCTGATAAACACTTTAAAAGCATTTAGTGGTTCATTTTTGTGGGCCCCCACGCCATCTAAGCAAACAAGAAAGGAAATACTATTACCTCATCTCATACACACAGAACTGAGTCAGGAAGAGGGGGAGTTATCTGATGAGATGTGATTGTCTCCGTCTGAGATACTTGACTAGATTCCCTTTGTAATTAACGGAAATGGATACTTCCAGATTTGCGTCAACTCATCTAAAAGCAGGTTTCTAAAATAGGTCAGATTAATTTCATCCTCATAGTGCCTGCTCTTCACTAAGAACAGGAGCCAGAGCTGACCAGCAGTAGGCAAGCTCAGTCTTGCCTTAACTCTCAAGTGAAATAGCCTTTATCAAAGCCAGGTTCAAAACTCAGAGAACCAAACCCCAGTCCAGGTTAGTTCCTTCTTACACATTCTTTCTTCTGAGATAGGCTTTTTCCCCCAAAATGCTACTAGTTTCACTTAGGATTTCACAGCTACATTAAAATGTCTGTTTCACTACCCAGAAATGAGAACCTTTGGTTCGGGTGTTTTTCAGTATATTTGGCATGGGCATCTATCTTGCCTTTGTTTTGCATTCCTTTCACTGCTAATTTTTCTCCTAATACCATTAATCAATTCTTTTTCACTCACTTCAGGAGCAGTGTGAAGGAATGTAATCAGTCTTTTCAGGGAGAATTTCCGTAGTTCAAAAAAATGGATTTGCTCTGGTTTTAGACAACATGGGAGAACCATCTACAACCAGAGCCCTGGGATGGCAGCAGACATGAAAGTGCTGCCGAAGCAGTTTGACCAGCAAGGTGGAGATGTGGGATTCCTGGAATGCTCCACTGATGGGGCAGACCCATAGACATCACCTCTCATGGAGCAAAGGCTCAGGGAGCACCTGAACCTACCCTCTTTTTCGGCCACCTGGGGGTAGAAGGCTCTAGAGATCCTCTGGCCTCCAGGCAACCAAACATCTCCAACTTTGCATGCCAGCACTCCTTTGTCATCAGCCCATCTGCCAGGCAGATGAGCTGGCAGAAGATCAGACAGGTACAATGAAAACCTGCTTGTTTTCCAGCATACCTTCCCCAGAACAGGCCCTGATCATGTGGCATCTCAGCTTTGTCTGAAGTCCAGTGGGAATGTGTTCACCTGGAGCTTCTCCAGCCAGCACTACAGATTAACCCTGACCAACAGCTGCAGGCTGAGATAATGTTTGTGGGGACAAATTTCTGTGCAAATATATCTGTCATCTATTTTATACTTTTTATGAGTATAAACAGAGCTAATCACTGAAAATACTACTTTGGAAAGTTTAAAGACCTGTTTTTAATAAAATTTAAAGTAGCTTCCCTTGAGAGGTTTTCTTTCACCAGCCTAAATATTTAATATTTTATTTACTGTCCTTGTTGTTAAAGCAATATTTTAATGAAGCAAAGTGGGTAATGACTTGCAAACCACTGATTATCACAGGAGCAGAACATTAGAGATCATTAAAAGAAATAGACAGCCACTTATGCTAAAGGTAGAATAATCTATAGGACACTTGAGCCTGCCCTGTAATTCCATACTCCTTGAAGCTGTCAGAATTTCAGGAAGACCATAGGATTTGTGTTTTCTAAGACATAGCACTATCAGATTGCTAAGACATAGTGCTACCAGAATTTTATTTGCAAATAAGTCCTCTCATTTCTCCTGGCTGTACTTTATTTATTTTCTTAGTTTTACATATATATAAAACTAAAGAACCATGAGGATCAACTACCCATAGAACATAAATTATAAATCAAAATACAGTGATTTGCCAGCATTAAAAAAAACTGTGCAATGAACTTTTCTAATTAACTGGTATGTGACAAGCAGAAACAAAATGCAGCTAATTTATGGTTGGTTGTTTTGTAGAAAAGTTGGTTGGTTCGTAAAAAAGGGAAAATGCTAAATGGTTGACTTCGTGACTCCATATTTTGGCTTTTTATCTTTTCCCTGTTTTCAACTCTGATTAAATTACTGCTATCAAATTTACAGTGGTACAGAGCAAAATTAATCCCTTCTCATGAAAACCTCAGATTTCTGGAACAAAAAGCACAATAAAGCATAAGGAATGAGAATCCAAGCATGTCATTATGTGATAACATGGGAAGATAGTGGTAAGGGGAAGGTTTTCAGAGAAAGAACGTCTTTTCATGAGATATGAAAAAAAAAATCAACAAAACAAACCAAACAAAAAGAAACTTATTAAATACCTTAGATAAGTACAAAACAAAAATTGAGGCTCTGATGCTGTTACTAGAGATGCAGAATTTGATACATTGCATCCTCTTCTTCTTTCTGCTATGTCACTCACTTGCTTTGCCTTTGCTTCTTGGATGATTGTTCATATAGAACCAAAATCAAGAGAAAACAACAGGGTTTACCTCCAACCAGTAATGTATCTAGATAAGGCTCAAATCATGCAGAAATCAAAGCCATCTTGGGAATCCTGGGAAATCTGCTCTCAGTGTTAGAGCTATTTCTACCCATTCAATGGTTACAATCTAAGATTTGGGAAAATTTCCCTATTGTGCCATTCATGAGCATAAGTTTCATTGTGCCATTGCTTAAAGTTAGCTGTCTTTCCAGAACTTGCTTGACTCTAGACAGATATTAAAGCAGATGGTTTAACACTTTCCCAGATGTGGTCTTTTTTCTCTCTCTTCCTTTTTTTTTCTTCCATAAAACTGATTGTAATTTTTTTGCCATTCAGCATATTCTTGTCAGAACATTTCTTTCCTTCTAAAAGTTTTGCCTTTCCATCTAATAACTTGTATTTTAGTAAGGACTCACTGTTATGCATCTACTATTGTATCTTAAATAATCCCATCATAAATCAGGGATTATTTCCTATCTAAAAATTGTATGTCCTCTTGAAAACAATCAGCTGTTTTAACAAGTATCAGATGACTCAAAGTACACAGTGACGAGGGGTTCTAGGTTTGGGAGAGTTTAAAAATGACCCTTTCCAGCTTGGGTGGAAATGAGTAAAGCTTTTTCAGAATTACGGTTTGCTGGTTGAGAATAACTTTGATCTTTGAAGCTGCCTGATGTTTGCCCTAATCAGTGGAGTTTTTTTCTTTTTTTCTTTTAACAAAGTTACAGCTATGGTTTACTACCCAAACATCACATGGAAGAGTCCATGTGTGTAGACGGTTTCAGTAAAGCTCATTAGAATAGTCTTTATTTTATTGGATTGAATAATCTCATTCTGAAAGCAAAGAATTCAAGAATACAAATACTTCAAAGTGAACTTCAAGGGAGAAAGTGAGTTGGAAGTTTATCCTTCTAGTACAAGCTTCAGTCTGCCAAAATCTACCAAACTGTCCAGATCTGAATCTGAAAACACATTTTGGGGTCTCAGACCAGCACTGCCTTCCACCTCAGGATCAAGATTTATACAGAATTCGGATTTTTAACCCCAAATTTCCCCACGTGTCTATGTGGTCTAGGTCTAGGCACGCAGGTCTATGCAGAAGCAAATTCATTTGAGGAGTCAGGGATTTTGCTCCTGCTTATTCTTCTCACAACTGAGGCCCAAAGCAAGAAGTACCTACATGAGGAAGCAGAAAACAAAGTTATTGGAGCACCCTTTTTCCTCTTTTATTAAGCAGTCATTGGCTATTACTAACTTAAACATTCCTGGCATTATCATTCTATTTGTACCCCAATAGCTCCTCTTCCTCCCAAAGGTTATGCTCCCTGTGTCCAAAACTTCCCAGTGCAGCAGGATGCTCTAACCTTCCCTGCTCTGGCTTAACTGGCATTAACTGTGCTTGTCCAGCAGCCTCAGCCTGGGCATTTTTATTCAAAATCACAGCTGGAGGACCTACTATCTACTTTTTGTACAAATCCTAGTGATTAGATTTTTAGAGCAGCAGAAGACTTGAGATCATATCTCTTTTCACTCTAAACAGTTTTGACACTATAACTGCCACTTCACAGAAGAAAATCCAAGTTTCCAGGCTACAGGAAGCAGAACCGACCACTCTTCTTTCCCAAGATAAGCAGATGAGTAGCAAGAACAGGCCAGAAGCAGAGCAAGGGAGAGGTGGCATGATGTGGTAACATCATCAGTGAGGACACGTAGAAATGAGCAGCATGGGTTCTCAGTTTCCTAGATAACTTCGGAGTTTAATTCACCAAGTGAAATATAAAAATTAAATGGTTATATTAAGTGGAGCTGCATTAAATGTCTGAATTAGAAGATATTATTTTAAGAGAATATAACTACAAGTGGTAATCTAAGTATAACTGTAACCACGCAATATGTGCAATTGAAATAGAGCGCTGTGTTGGCAAAACATTAGGCTGTTTCCTAGCTCAAAGCTGCATGGATCGAGCAAGCAGCAATTGTAAGGCTTTTGCATTAACTTACTGAGCTCCTATCACAGCTTGTAGAGGAGAAGCCAGTCACGCTGTAGACAGCTCAGATAAGTGCTCCTTGAAGACTGACATGTTGTTCCCAACTCTCTTGTCTAATTAAAGACCCAAAATATCATTCTACTGCAACTGATGGTGGTACTCACTTGACATCAAAGGGAATCAAGATTTGCCATTCATTTATGAAGAACTATTTTTACCATATGATTAAAAAAACCAAGGAAATTCACAATGAATCCCGTGGTAGCACTTTGTGTCTAGGTGATGGCAGACCCCAGTTCCATCGTGCCTCAGGGGTTCCAGCTGGAGCCAAGAGATCAGCTCCATACTGAGGTTGCAGTATCTGAACCAAGTTACATTCATCTCCAGAGAGCGCAGCTCTGGCAGGAATCCCATCCTGCTGTTCAACTGGCAAAAATGCGAGAAGACTGAGAAGCTTGCAAACTAAATAGACAAGGATAAAAAAATCTCCATTGTGCAGATAAGAATTGAGGCACATGCAGAGTGGCTCACCTGAGTCTCATGCTTTGTTTTGTTTAAGACTGTAACTGAAGATAGTTTACAATCAGGCCATAAGTTATTTAGTGAAAGAACTGTGAAAAATTAGGGATTACACCTGGGTCTGGAAAGCCTTGGCTCCCAAATAAGCAGGGAACAAAGGGAAAGTTCTACAACCTTACAATTGTGATATTATTAATTGATTACCACTCTCCAAATGAAATGCTAACCCATAAGATCTTTAGCATCTCTGTGGCAGGGATTGGGGTGGAAATGGAATCAAACAAGACAAAAATTTCTTCCTCCGCAGAATTGTAATTTGGATTTTAGGTAAGGAAATATTTTTGTGTCATTTATTTAGAGTTGCTGCTCTATAGAGACCTGCTACTTCAGTCATAGTATGGTAAGATAAATCTAAATGGAAGGTCCTGTGTGAAACCAAACCCTAGAGCGTGTTTTGTATTTTAATGAAGATTCTTTCACAACATATTCCATTCTGGATAATGAGATAGTAGCAATAAATGCACCAGAAAGGACAGATGGAAGATAGTCAGCTGTCTGAATCAGAAGATTTCCAAAGTACAGTAAACAAATTATTAAGCACACTTTTCTGGCTAGAGGCCAAGCTATACTCTAGGGAAGTGGTCAAAGAGTGGATCATGAAAAGCTTTTTGGGAGCAGCTAAATTCTACAGCTGTGGTCTTTGTTTTTCTAGTACTTTGCAAGAACAGAAGGGGGAATTACGAAAGCGCCTATCGTACACTACCCATAAGCTGGAAATGCTTGAAACGGAGTTTGATTCTACACGTCAGTATCTTGAAATAGAATTGAGACGTGCTCAGGAGGAACTTGAAAAAGTAACTGAAAAACTGAGAAGGTTAGTAATGAACTTTTTGAAATAAACAGAGTTATTCGAATTTTAAAAGTGACTATTTACATGTAAGTAAAAACAAACATAGTCACAAACATGCATAATTTATTATTTATTGAATACACATTGTGTTTCATATTTAATATATAGATTTCATTTACCTGAATATATATTACATGCCACATGAAGTTATTTACGTGTGATATGTAAAATGTCTCTGTACCAAAAGCAAATATGCAAATAGAAATACACCTACATATGTGCATATATGACATTATTTATGTAAAAACACACATGTGGGGTAGTTACACATACAAAGGTTATAAATACACTACATATATATATTTTTTATATTCTATATATACAGATAAATCTTTTTGTAATGACTTTGCACATTTTCTTTGTTTAGACTTCTTTGTGTTGATACAAGAGAATGGAATTTTGGTGTCCATCACTCAAAGCTGAGACTACGTTCAATTCAA
>WEIT01021165.1:681-10691 GCA_013389985.1 Dryoscopus gambensis
CCCCCATCCCATTCCCCCCACTCCCCTCCTCACGGCCCCCGCGTCTGAACCCTTCTGCCTCTGGGCTCCCCCAGATCCCGGTTTAGGGAGAAACAGGGAATTGGGGTCCGTCCCCCTCGGCCCATCGGGGGTGAACAGGTTTATTGAGTTCCAACCGATCCGGATCCCTTCAATCAGCCCGAGGAGAAAACCGAGGAATAAACCCGAAGGAGGTGAAACATCCGTGTCCGGAGTGGTCGCAGGGCCCCAGATCCTCGTGGGTGGGCGGGGGGTGCTGGGAGAGGGGCTCGTGTGGGGCTGGGTGGCTGCACCACAGCTGAGGTTGCACCAGAGGCTTTCCCAGCGTTGCAAACATCACTTACGCCGTCCCAAACCGTCCCTGGTGCCCCAACCAACCCCGACACTCCCAGATCAGCCCAGCCTTCCCAGATTCCCAAGCCCCGCATGGGGGCATATTCCCAACCCACTGACCCCTGGATTTAGGGAGGAGAGGAAAGGAGGAGTCAAAAGAGGAGGAGGAGGAGATGGGAGGATCCGGTCAGCCCTTGGAAACCTTTGGGAAAGGACTTGAGGGAAAAGCTGGGAATTTGGAGATGGCTGGGCCGGATTCCACGCAGCTCTGGCGGCTGCAGGGGGACGAACAACACAGAAGAGAGAAAACCTTGGGAACTGTCCCAGAGCGGGGTGGGATGGTGGGATGAGCCCCCCCCCAGAGGCTTGGGGGGTTCAAGGCACTTGGAGTGGGGCTGGGGGGAGGGGTCTTGCCCAGATCCCAGGGGGCGGCGATGGGGGAGGAGGGTCCGACCGCGCTGGGGTCACCTGCAGGTCACCCCCGGGTCCTGCTGCTCCTCCCACGGTTGTCAGGGTTTTCTTGGGTTTGAATTTACATTTCAATGTTCACTTTTTATTCCAATTTCACATCAGTGTTTCCATTTAATTCAATTTCATTTCTTCGGTTCCAATTCCATTTCAATTTCAATTTTCATTTCAATGTTTTAATTCCAATTCCATTTTTAATTCAAATTTCAATCCAATTTAAATTCCAATTTTAATTTAAATTTCAACTTTAATTCCAATTTTAATTCCAATTCCAATTCTAATTTTTATTCCAACTGCAATTCCAATCCCAATCCCTCCGTGAATTTCCCACTCCCCCCCAGGCCCCCGGGCCCCGCAGCCCCGGGCAGCCCCGTCGCTGCCCCCGCGCCAGGGGAGCTGTTTCCACACGTGGTAAAACCAAAACATACAAAAATAACCCAAAAGTCGTTGAAATCCAGGGAAAACCCACAACGAGACGAGCCCCAAGTGCCGGGGGAGTGTGGCTTTCCCGAGCCCCATCCCCAGGAGCCGGGATGGGGTTTCTCCGCGGCAGGAACGGCCTCGGCGAGGGACGGAGCCCATAAATAGGTGTCGGCGTCGAGCCTAGAACTCGTCGTGCCGCACCAGCGCCTCCCCGAAGTCCGTGGCCTGGCTGCCCACGAACAGGTCCGACTTGTCCACGATCTCCTCCCGCGTCAGCTTCCCGTCCTGCAGGGAATGCCACATCCCGCTATTTCCCCATCCCGCCATTTCCCCGCTCCTCCCGTCCCGCTCCCGAAACCCCACCAGAGCTGCCGGCCCACCTTGTCCTGGTCGGACTCGTAGACGAGGTGCCGGGCCTCGGCCTCGGCGTGGTCGTAGTCCGAGGGCAGGATCCAATCCTTGGTCTCCTCCTTGTCCATCTTCCCATCCCGGTTCTTGTCCCGGAATTCCACAAACTGCTCCCGCTCCGTCTTCACCCACTCGGGCTCATCGGCGTCACCGTCCTGGCTGTACATGTCACCTGGGGGGAGAGCGGGATCAGGATCAGCGCCACGGCCCCAGCCCCATCCAAGGATTGACCCAAAGCCTTGAGCTCCCTAAATCCATCCCCAAAATCCCAAAGCATCATCTGGGTCATGATTTCACCCGAAAATCCTCAATGGAGGCGTGGGGGCAGGTGGAAGTTGAGAGAGAGAACATTCTGTGAGGGGGAGGGCTGGGAAAGACATGGTGGCAGTGGCTCCCACTGGACAGGGACACTGAGGGGATGTGGAGAGGACGTGGAGCTCCAGGGTCTCACCGATGTACTCCTCCAGGTCAATGAAACCATCGCCGTTCTTGTCGATGTCCTCCATGGTTTCCTGCAAGAAGATGCCAGCGTGAGCCGGGCCCAGAGCAATTCCTGCCCCTCAGTGACCACCCGCCACCAGAGCTTCCCAAAATGCCTCTGTGCTGGCCCCACCTGCACAACGATGTCCTTCATGTAGTCGTACTCCTCGGGGTGCAGGAAGGCCGTGAACTCCTCCTTGGTGGCTGCCAGGTCCCCGTCCTTGTCGGCCATCTTGAAGCGCCGCTCGTCCCGCACCATCATCTGTTTGTAGTTGAAGCCATCGTCAGGGTCCGGATCATCTGGAGGGAGCACAGGGAGCACCTGGGTCAGCTTGGGCAGGAGAAGGAGCATGGTACCCACCAACCCAACCTCAACCCAACCCAACCCAACCCAACTCAACCCAACCCAACCCAACTCAACTCAACATTCTCAATTCAACCCCAACTCAAACTCAACCTCCTCTACTGAACCTCAACTTCCTCATAGCTTCAACCTCAAGACAACCTCAATCTCCTCAACTCAACCTCAACCTTCACCCCAACCCAACCTCAGCCTCCTCCACAAAACCTTCTCATCCTCAACTTCCTCAGTGCAATCTCAACATCCTCCACCCAACCTCAAACTGCTCAACTCAACTTCCTCCACCTCAGCACAACCTCCCAACTCTTTGCCAACGAAAGCTCAATTGCAGCTGCCACTTCTCTCCTGTGCCCACTCCCAGGAGGAGGAGGAGCTGTGGAAGCCCAGGGATCATGACATTCCCAGGGAGAGGCCCCAAAAGACAGGGCTCGGGGGTTTGGCCAGCACGGCCAGAGGCTCAACCTGAGCTATTTTGGGAGGGGAATGTGTAAGGGGATCTCACTCGCTGCCAGGGCGGTGGCAGGGCCAGGAGGCTTCAGCTGGGTGGGATCACGGGGCACGCGTGGCCTCTTGGCATGGCCCCGCCAGCAGCAGGACAGGAGTTCCGGGACACGGGGCCAGGAGTGCCCAGCAGCCTATGGAGAACCTGGATCCTGGGGGACACTGCCACGCTCTGGTTAAGTTAAACCCGAGCCAGGCCCGATCTAAAAAGAGGGTCCAAAAGTCCCTGTGTCCCTTCTCTGTTACCTGGGACAAAAGGCAGGCATTAGGGAGCCCTGGATTAAGAGCTCTGGAGCAGCTCTAGGGCCATTAAATATCCAAAGATTTTGACTTTAAGGCAGCTCTAGGGCAGAATGAACCCCAAATTCCCCATTCTGTTCCCAAGGTTTTGCCTTGAAAGTAGCACAGCCCTGAACAAAGAAACCTTCGGGACCAATTCCTTAATTGCGGTTGGGCTAATTAATGGGTTTGACGGGGGAGCGGTGGGGGGGTAGGTGGGTTAAAAAGGGTTAAACCCTCCCAAAATCCCCAAAGTCACTTCCTCTCCTGGTCCCTGGGCTGGGAGAGCTTTGGGGGAGCAGATGGAGGGGAAGGAGACAGAGCTGGGAAATTGCTCAGAGTATTGCAGCAAAGCCACGAGCTCAACCCAACGTCCTGTCTCCTGGTTTTGGATCCCACCACGGGATTGAGGAATTAACCAAAATAGGAATGATGATGATGGTGATGATTATAATGTTCTGATTTTGAAGGGAGTTTCAAAGGAATTTCCAGTCTCAGATGAAGTTCCTGGACATTCATCACTTGATATTCCCTGCTTCCCAGGATTCCCCCCAGCAGAACCCCACACTGCTCCATGACACTTCTGAGGGCCACCCAGTGACTCATCCTGGCGTGCAATTAATTAATTAATAAAACCACTTCACACAACCTCCTTTGGCTGACAAAACACCACGTTCTGGACCCTCCAGAGCAGCCGAGGGCGATGCCTGGCCCCATGCATCCCTTGGCCAAGGGTCAACACTCAGAAGGCACTTCCAAAGGCATTCCAGCCCCACTCTGGCCAGGAGGGGAGCGAGGAGAAGAGAGGGGAACATTTCAGCAGCAAGGAGCTGTGGAAAAGTAATTCCTGCCGAGAGGAGCCAGAGCCAGAGCGTGAGGCAGGATCCTCCCGGCACTCCGTAAGGATACAAGTATGTGGGAGCAGCACGAGTCGAGGCTCCATCGGGGCCTGCCAAGGGCACTCGGCCTCCAGCGCCGCCCCAGGTTTGGCATCGGTCGTGCCGGGGGCTGGGCACTCCCCACTCACTGCTCCGACTGCAGGAAGGAACTTCTCCTTAAGCTCATTAAGGGCGTTCCATTAATTCAGCGTTTTCTCATTAAGGCCTTTCCTCATGAATGTTCGTATTTTTCCCTATCCCACACCTGCGGGTCCTAAATCCCACCCCAGATTCCTCAAATAGTGCTCAAACCCTTCCCAGGACCTCTCTTCCCCCTTCCAGGCTGGATTTACACAGGCAGATTAGCCCCGACCCCCAAAATCCATGGAAAAGGGAGGTTTGGGAAGCGCTGCCCCAGCCTGGGGGTGTCACGGGGATTTCCCCGGCCACCAGCACAGCAAATCCAGATCCTCCCCGATCCCAAGGGAGAGATGGATGAGCCTCCTGTGCAGCGGCTCCCCCTCTGCACATCCCGCGGAGCAGTTTGACTATTTTTGGCAATATTTAGGAAAATAGAGTGGATTTGACACTCCAGAGCTGCAGCTCCTCCACCCGGGCCAGTCTACAGTGCCAGAGCTGGCTCAGGGCTTGAGGGTTTAAAGTTTTAACCCCAAAAGAGCTGTTGCTTCCCACACTCCCAGGGATGTCTGAAGCCAGGCCACACTGCCGGCCCAGCACGTGTCCCAAAATCCCCAGGTTCTGGGGTCTAACACTGCTCCCAGGATAAGGGAAAGTGACTGAAATCCCTGCTAATGGTTTTTGTGGGTTTAGGGACGCAATGGACACACCAAGGTGGTTCCACAGCCGCAGGTCAGTTGGTTCCACCTGCAGGTCCCAAATGCCCCCACAAGACAGGAATTCCAAAGGGCTGGAAACCTCCATTCCCACATGCCATTAATCCCAAAATCACCTGCCTTCAGCCCAGAGCTGCATTTGTCACCAGGGACATGAGTAACGCCCAGATGTGGCTGCAGAGGGGAGAAGGGGGTGGAGGAGGGTGTAAACGTCCCCTCTGGGGGATTTCCATGTTTTTTGGGTTCTTTTCCTTGGATTTCTCTTTGTTAATGCCACCAGGAGTTCAATTTGGAGTTTTGGAGGTTTTAAAGAGTGAGATCTTGGGGACATCTGCTCCAGCTGGCCCCATGCATACCAAGGCCATGCCCTACATCATGTTCCTGTGCTTATCCCAGGGGACAAATCCATCTCGGGTCAGCCAAACGCCCGCCACCGCCGCTCCGCACTCCCAGCTGCGGACTTCCTCTGGGCCTCCTTAATCCAAGCCCCAAACTCCCCCTCTGGATCCACGTCCCTCCCACTGACCATCACTCTACAACCCCATCCCAGCCCACGACCATGCACTGACCGCTGTGCCACGAGCCCGTCCCGATCCGCCTGCACCCCACCGACCCTCGCACTGCAAAGCCGAGCAGGACGTCTCAGCTGCTGGCTCCAGGAAAGGCTCATCCCAGGAGCCAGGACCTACCCAGGATATATCCATAGGTGGCATTTTTATACTCCTCCCAGGAAACCAGCCCGTCCTCATTGAGGTCGTGGCCCTTCCACTGGCGCTCCACGTCCTCATAAATCCAGCGCTTTTGGGCAAACTTGATCCAGGCCTTGAGCTCCTCCACCGTCACGAATCCGTCTCCATCCTCGTCTATTTTCCCTACAATCTTCCTGTGGGAAACGCAGAGAAATCCAGCAAAAGTTATGAAAAATGCGGGGTTAGCAGGGAGGGAATGGGAAGGGGCAGAGGGGGCTAGTGGAGGTTGTTACACACTTCGGGAATTCAACCATTTGGAGAGTTTATCCTTAAAACCAACGTTTGGTTCAGCTGCCAAAACTTTGGCTCAGACATGAAAATCACTGGCTCAGCCACTTTTGGACCACTCAGGTTTCGGTTTCTTCAGAAATTAAGGAGTTTTAGGGAAAAAATTTCCTTTTTAGCCCCTGGGCAAAACCTATCCACGTGTCCTTTGACCAAGACAGCACCAGGTGATGAGCACGGACCCATATTTATATTAAACATGGGAATACTGGCTCTGCCTCTCCTGGTGATGCCAGCAGAAAGCTGAGGTGGTTATGGAATTTGCAAATTCAACCATTTGAAGAGTTTATTTTGAAAACCAACATTTGGGTTAGCTGCTGAAAAATGAGGTCAGCTGCCAAAACTGATGCAGGAAACACTGGCTCAGAAACGGAAATCACCAGCTCGGCCACTCTTGAACCACTCGGGTTTCGGTTTCTTCAGGAATTACGAATTTTAGGGGGAAATCCTCCCTGTGTAAATCTTAGGAAAGCTCCATCTGTGTGTCCTCCCGCCCGGACGGCGCCGGGCGAGGAGCACGGACGCACATTTCTGCTAAACCCGGCAAGTTTGGCTCTGCAGGGGGAACTGGAGCCGCCCAAGCCCAGCGGAGCAGCCGGTGCCGGGCCGGTCCCAACCGCTCCGCGGGGTTCGCTCCCCGGAGCGGACGCGGCTCCGTGCTGGGAAAGTTTCGGGCTCCTCGGATGGAAATCGGGGATAACGATCCCAAAATCCTTTGTCTGGTGAAGCAGCATCCTGGTTTTTCCTTTAACGCGAAGGTTTAACAGAAAACCGTTCAGGAGTCCTGAGCTCCAGCCCGGGTATTTGAGGAATTTTAGAAGACAGGTGGAAAATATGGAGTTTTTAAATTTTAAATCGCCACTAGGACTATTAATTCCAAAAATATTGATGCAAAGGAAAACCCGGACACCGGAGCCACCCGTGCCCACACCCAGGTTTCCATGTTTCAGAATTGCCTTGGTCAAGGAAAATCAGGAATTCCTCCGTGGCACAAAGGATGTTCCAGCAATGAGAAGCTGGAGAGAGACTGGAAGAAAATGGGGAAAAATGTGAAATTTAGTTCTGATAGTGAGGTGCCAGAGTGGGGGCAGCGAGCAGGGCTTGGAGACCTGAGTGATTTTATAGAGAAATATGTAAAATAAATATTTAAATACCAAAAATAGCTCATCAATAGTGCCCAAAGTTACGCAGAAATGTGTAGAATATTATAGAAATATTTCAGAATTTTATATATTAATCTGCAAAGTGTCCCTTCCAATATTCCTGATCAAACACAGAAATATGCAAAATGTAACATAAATATTCAGAATTTTCCATATAAATATAAAAAAGTCAATCAATATTATAAAATTCTGCATAAAATCATGTAAAGTATCACATGAATATTAAACATTTGTCCATGTAAATACATAAACCACAAATAAATCCGTCAAATCCCTCCTATTTCAGGAAAACAATTCCATCTTTCCCTCTCCCAAGAAGGTAACACCACCGGCAAAGGGATTTATTAGGGAAACCCCTGGAAGGGAGGACCAGAGCCGGCAGGGGTTGATGGCCAAAGCAGTTTCTCCAGGGCAGTTTCTAGGGGGTTAATTAGGGAACAGCTTCCCAGGGAAGTCAAACCCTCTCCAACCCAGAGCCGGGCACTCAGGAAGCTCCTGAACCTCCTCCCCACCCTGGTCCCGTGCCCGGGGCCGGCACCAGCTGCTCCCGGCTGCTTTCCCAGGGCAGGAGCCTCCGAATCCTCACATTTTCCCAAACCCCCGTCCTGCCCCCCTGCAAGGGAGGGCAGCAGATGTTCGGGAAGGGCCGGCAGCTGCTCGCCGTTCCCACTCCCCGATCCAAGCGGGTCCGCGTGCCCGGGGCTGCTGCCAGGGAACGGCACTGCCGCCGGGACAAAACAAGGTACGGCCCGGGCATCGTTCCCAAACCCCCGACGGCCCGAGAGGCAGGGAGGTGAGCAGCGCTGCGTGGAAAGCACTCGGAAAGCCGGAGGCGGAGCTCTCGCAGAAAAGTGGGGCCCTTCCTGCAGCGCGACCCCGCTAAAGCACAGGGTTTAGAGTGGGACCATGATAATGAGTTTATCAAAGCAACCCCAGCTCGGGACAGCAGGAATGAGCCTCGGCGGATAAAGCTGAGGCTGGTTCGTGTGGAGGGCGGTAAATCTCCGAGGAAAGCCGGCCCGCGTTCCGGCAGATAACTCGGCAGAACAATGGGATTGAGCCGTGACGGAGCCCAGCAGCGGAACGCGGCGGGGCCGAGCTGCCCTGGAATCTGACGCTGCTCCAGGGGGATCGAGGGATTCGCTTGGATCTTGCCAGGAGGCAAAAAGCCTCCCGGATCCTAAATTTTGGAGTTTACAGAACGACCAGGGCCTGGCTCCAAGGGATCATGGGGTTTTCCAGTTTAAATAGTCCCTGGAGGGAGGAAATTCCCTCCGGCCCACGAACTGCTGGGCCAGCACGTCCCTCCCCGTGGGAGCTTGAACAATCCATAGGGATGGATGGAACCTGGCACCCCCTGCCCTGCACATCCCGCTGTATCGGTGGGATTCAGCTCACTCTGGAAGTTTCCTCAGCACCCACACGTGGTTGAGCTTCTCTTTCCCCTCAGGGAGCACTACTCCCAAAAAACAGCCCAAAATTCACCGTGGGCTGCGGTGGGCGCTGCTCCAGCAGCAGCGAGGTTGGGATCCTTGGCTGGAAAAATCAGGTCTGCCTACAAAAGGGGAGATTTAGGTGGGATATTGGGAAGGAATTCCTGGCTGGGAGGGTGGGCAGGCCCTGGCACAGCGTGCCCAGAGCAGCTGTGGCTGCCCTGGATCCCTGGCAGCGCCCCAGGCCAGGCTGGACACTGGGGCTGGGAGCAGCCTGGGGCAGTGGGAGGTGTCCCTGCCCTGGCAGGGGTGGCACTGGAGGGGCTCTGAGGTCCTTTCCCAGCTAAATCATTGAAAATCCAGCCAAAGGCACCCAGTTCCAAGGTGATTGGAGCTCAGCATCCCAAGAAGTGTCCAGAGCTCCCCAGGGAGCCTCTGCCCCCCCAGTCCCCACCACCCCACCCCGCTGGAGGCTGCGGCTCCCAGGTTTGAGCCACCCGGAGCCCCAGAACAACTGCGGCAGCAGCTGCTGCGGGGGCACCCGGCCCCGCTCCGCTCCCGGGAATGATCCCAGGGCCAGGCCGGGGGGCCCGGGGGAGGCACAGCCAGGTCCCCGGGGAAGCACAGCCATCCCGGGTCTGAGGGGAGGCACAGCGCATCCCGGGGTCCCAGCGCAGGCCCAGCCCCACGCTGGAGGGGCAATCCCCATGCAGGCTCTGTTTTCCCAACTCCCAAGCAGCTCCTTCCAGCCGAGAAATACCAGCGATCCCAGGGGCTCCAGCGCTGCCCGGAGAACACGGAGCGAGTGCGGCACAGCGCAGACCCCCACTGTCTGCTCTGGAGTTTTGGGGAATGCCTGACACTGGGGACGGCCCCAGGTGACTTTTTGGGGAATGCCGGGCTCTGGGAAGTGAATTCCTAGGCTGGGAGCGGGGTGTCCTGCGGGGGGAACGGTGCAAGGGCCGCCGTCCCCGCAGCTCTCCCTGGGAAGGGCCGGGACGCTCTCCTTACCCCAGGCGCTCCTTGCTCTCCTCCGGCGTGAGCTGGTCGAAGCTCTTGGCCTCGTCGGCGCCCAGGAAGGCGTCGTGGTCGTAGTCGAAGCTCTGGGCGTCGTCGTGCTCGCGGGCGCTGAGTGGGGCCTCGCGCACCACGCGCTCCTTGCGCTCCGTGGGCTTGGCGGAGCCGCACAGCGCCCACACGCTCAGGCACAGCAGGAGCCGCGCGAACAGCATCGTGCTGGGCCTGCGGGGACACGGACAGCGCCGCGGCAGGGACGGCGTTAGGGCGGGCGGGCTGCCAGGGAAAACGGGGGTCAGGGCAGGCTGGCAGGGAAAACGGGGTTCAGGGCCGCTTATCGAGGAAAAATTGGGGATTAGG
>WEIT01021166.1:4040-30230 GCA_013389985.1 Dryoscopus gambensis
AGCCCCGCCGGCCGCCCCCCGGCCCAGCGGGGACAGCCCGGCCTGGCTGCCCCCCGCCGACCTCTCGGCGCTGTCGCTGGAGGAGGTGTCCAAGTGCCTGCGCTTCATCGGCCTCTCCGAGGACGTCGTGAGCTTCTTCGCCCGCGAGCGCATCGACGGCAGCATCTTCGTGCAGCTCAGCGAGGAGATCCTGGCCGACGACTTCCGCCTCACCAAGCTCCAGGTGAAGAAGATCATGCAGTTCATCAAGGGCTGGCGCCCCAAGATCTAGTGCCACGCCGGGGGCCCCCTGCGCCGGGGGGTCCCCAAGTCACCTGGAGCACGGCTCTGGGTGGCCCCACTCCCGTCCCTCTCTGATGCTGCAGGCTCTCCTCCCCCATGGCCCAGCCCTCCCTCCTTCCCGTTTTAACACTGGACAGTAATTTTGGCCCCGACGGGCTGGAAAACACTGGATTTTGCGTCGACTGGTTTAACTTAATCCTTGTGGATTAGCATAATAAATGTACGGGAGAGTAACGAGCCCCCAGAGTCCCCTTGCTCGGGGAGGAGGGGCAGGGGCCACTGGGGGCATGGATGGTCTGAGGGGTCTCTCCCCTCCTCGCAGACCCTTCCCAGCTCTCGGGAAGGGATTCCTGCCCCCCTCCAAGGGCAGATGCTGCTGTTGGAGCTCTTCCTGGGGGGGATCCCAGGGCCTGCAAGGAAGCCCCCTTGGCCTGAGGGATCCCCAAGCACATCCCTGCACGCAGCAGCAGCCCAGGCTCTGCTCCCAGAGCAGGGGCAGGTCCCGGCAATGCCGAACTCCCCGGGAGGGCTGAGGGCTGGTTCCCAGCCCTATGCCTCCCCCAGCACTCAGCAGAGGCAGGATGAGATGATGTCTTGGCCCAGTTTTGGTCTGGGAGCTTTGAAAAACAGGGAGAGGTGACACGAAGAGCAGCAGCGTTCAGCTCCTGGCCCAAGGCCTGCCAGGGCGCAGGAAAATGGCTGGAAGCTGGAAAGGAAGCCAAGGAGGGGGGGCCAGGCCGGTGACAGGTGCCTGGAGATTTAAAGCCTTTTAGTTTAACTTGAGCTCTCCCCACGGGGGGCCCTTCTGGCCTTCGGCTGCTCGATCTGCAATTACAGGCGGGGCCATCTGCCAGGATCACCTGCCAGGATCACCCCGCGGCAGAGGGAGCTGGAGGCTCCTCACAGCCCCTGCGTGATGGCAGAGACCCCTCACAGCCCCTGCGTGATGGCAGAGGTGACAGTGCTTTGTCCTGCTGCTGCCATCCTGCCCCTCCATGGGTGCCGGCCCACATGGACAGGACCCCAGGGCACTGCCTGAACCAGTCACTCCTGACTTGAGCCGGTCCCTCAGGGAGATGCGAGGAGAAGCAGGAGTCCAAACCCAGGAGATGGGGCTTTATTTTGGTGGATGTTTATGGAAAGGCAAGGCCTCGGCTCCAGCCACGTGCTGGATGCTACTGGCCAGACTGGGAGCTGTGGAGGCCGTGGCACAGAGGCGAAGGCAGCAGGAATTCCCTCCCCCAGCACGGACCTCCAGGCCCAGGCTGGCACGGGACGGATGTGCCCAACACACAGTGGCTGATAAGGCACTTGAAATGACTACAAGCCATGAGGCAACCTGCTGCCCCCCTCCTTCCTTCCTTCTTTCCTTCCTTCCCTTCCTCCCCCGGGAGCTTTGGAGATTAACCTACGGAGAATGGGGTGTTGTGGGGAGCCGGGGCCCGGCTGGAGGAGCCGTCGGGGTGTCACCAGGCCACCTCACGGGTGGAATTTCTTGCTGGGGCTGTTGGCGTGGTCCAGCAGGAGCTGGCACGGTGTGAACTGGCTGCCGTACACGGCCTCGTACTTGCGCAGTTTGTCCACGAGCTGCCGGGCGCCGTAGGAGTCGGCGAACCTGAAGGGACCTGCGGGGACAGGAACACGGCGGTGACAGGGAAGGGACACGCACCAAGGCGCCTGGAAGGGTCCCAGCATCCAGAAACAACGGCTCGGGCCCACTCATCAGGGTAACCCAGGACTCTGCTCCCTGCTCACCTGAGCTGGGCAGAGGCACTGGAGTGCTGGGGACAAGCTGGGACATGGATAATCATGGAATCATGAATGGTTTGGGTGGGAAGGGACCTCAAAACCCATCCAGTGCCAACCCTGCCGTGGACAGGGACATCTTCCACTGTCCCAGGGTGCTCCAAGCCCCAATCTGGCCTTGGACACTTCCAGGATGGGGCAGCCACAGCTTCTCTGGGCACCCTGTGCCAGGGCTTCCCCACCCTCAAAGGGAACAATTGCTCCCCAAAATCCTATCTAACCAAGGGAAGCCATTCCCCCTTGTCCTGTCCCTCCAGGCCCTTGTAAAAAGTCCCTTGGGGCTGCTCCCTCAGTCTGAACTTGGCTCACGGAGGGAAAGCACCAGGCACAGGGCAGAAGCACCAGCTCGGGTCCAAGAGCCCTTGGTGAACTCCAGCAGCAGTGGCAAGAGACAGCATCAGAATCATGGAATTACTTAGGGTGGAAAAGCCCTTTGAGACCATTGAGTCCAAACATGCCCCAGCACTGCCAAGACTACCACTGACCCCTGTCCCCAAGTGCCACATTCACAGGGCTTTTAAATCCCTCCAGGCATGGGGTGTCCACCACTGCTCTGCACAGCTGTGCCAGGGCTGGACAGCCCTTCCCATGAAGGAACTGTTCCCAGTATCCACCCTACACCTTCCCTGACGTAGCTTGAGGCCATTTCCTCAGGCTGCAGCTCAAACCTGGCCTTCACTCCTGCCTTGCCACATGGCTACAGCCCACGGGGAGCTCTGGAGCCCCGAGCCCAGCCCAGAGCACTCACTCACCTCCCAGGCAGGGCGGGAAGCCCAGGCCGAACACAGCCCCGATGTCCCCCTCCACGGGGTTGCTGAGGATGCCCTCCTGCAGGCACATGGCTGCCTCGTTCACAAACCGCGTCACCAGGCGCATCTGGATGTCCTCGTCCGAGCAGCTGCGGGACAGAGGCTGTGAGGGCTGGGCAGCCCAGCACAGGCGGGACACAGAGCCAGGCCAGGGGTGGGAATGGCCTCCCTGGGAGTGTCCCAGTCCACACGAGGGTCAGGGCTAAGCTCTGTGAGGTGCCCAGAAGCAGGCACTAAGCATCAGGGAATGGTTGACTTTGGGAGGGGCCGCTGGGGCTCCTCTAGTCCAAGCTCTGTGCTCAAGCAGGGTTTTCTGGAGCAGGGTGCCCAGGATTGTGTCCAGATGGATTTGGAAAAACGTCAGGGGTTGATCAGCCTCTGATTTGTGTGTTCAGCAATGTCATGGAATCACAAACCCATTCAGGCTGGTAAGGGACCATCCAGTGCCACCTCCTGCCAGGGGCAGGGACACCTTCCACTGTCCCAGGGTGCTCCAAGCCCCACCCAGCCTGGCCTTGGGCACTGCCAGGGATCCAGGGGCAGCCACAGCTGCTCTGGGCACCCTGTGCCAGGGCCTGCCCACCCTCCCAGGGGACGATTCCTGCCCAATATCCCATCCATCCCTGCCCTGGGGCAGTGGGAAGCCATTCCCTGTGTCCTGTCCCTCCAACCCTTGTCCCAGGTCCTTCTCCAGCTCTCCTGGAGCCCCTTTAGGCCCTGGCAGGGCCTCTAAGGTTTCCCTGGAGCCTCTTTTTTCCAAGTGAACACCCCCAGCTCTCCCAGCCTGGCTCCATGGCAGAGGAGCTCCAGCTCTTGCAGCGTCACACACAGGAACTCACAGCCCCACGCAGGTACTCACACTTCAGGATTCGCCGGCACCCTGAACTTTTCCAAGATCTCATCCATGCCGGAATTCACACTCCTGTTCTTCACTCCCTCCTGGTACACATAGAAGCCTTTCCCTGCCTTGCGACCTGTGGGGATCAAAGCATACAAGTCACCTCCTGCCAAGCGTCCTGTTTCCTCCCGACACCTTGGGTCTTGTTTTGTGACTGCTGTTCCTCTCCCGGAGCACATCCTCCCAGCACTGTGCACCTCAGAGCACAGATCTGCTGCCTCAGCGGGGGCAAAGGGAAGGACCCAGCTCCACCTGACCCCTTGGCAAGATGCTGCCACTGTGCCAGGCCCTGATGCCTCCTCTAGGTCCAGAGGACAAACACCACTGCTTCTGTGGGAGGGAGTCCTGCCCCGTTCCCAGGGCTGCTCCCACTGCTCTCACCTGGGGCAGGAGAGCCTGATGGATGCTGGTGCTCTCCCTGGAGCACAGGGGACACCCTTCAGCTGGGAACAGCTTAGCAGCTCACCTAAGAAGCCTTTCTGCACCATGAGCTTGAAGAGGTCGATGCTGCCCCCTCCGAAGCGCTCGCCAAAGGCCTTGCCCAGGTCCTCGGCCACGTGTGTGGCCACGTCCACGCCCACCTCGTCGATCAGCGTGGCCGCTCCCACGGGGAAGCCGAAGGCCGTGGAGATGGCATCCACTTTCTTTGGGTCAGTGCCCTCCTGCAGGATAGGAGGGGAAGCGATGGGATCTCGGGATGAGGCCCTGGAGAGCCAGTGTGGGGCAGAGAGCCCAGCCCCGTTAACTGACTGCAAACGGGAGCCAAGAGCAGGCTGGGGACACCCACAACACCCAGGGCTGGTGACCCACATCCCCCCCTGCCCACACCCAGGCTGAGCCCAGCCCTGGCCAAAGAAGAAGCAATTTCCATGACTGTTTGGGGGATGCTCAGTAGCTGACGGGACACTCACCTGGAGAACTCGGACCACCTCGGACAGCATCGGCCCCAGGCACCTGGTGGTGTAGAATCCAGGCCCATCCTGGGGAAAAGCAGTGCAGCAGGGAGGGAGGTGAGTCCTTGGCAGCACCAGAACTGCGGTTCACAGCCCAGGCTGCAGTTCAGACTCCCCAAGCCCCATCTCCAACACTACGGTACTGACTGCTACAACAGGTTTGGGGTTTTTTCCCCTGTAGAGCTCAGCAGTGTTTGCAGGCTTCCATGAACTTACTCCTTGGAAGTTCCCATCCCAGTGTTTTCATCTGAACTAACGCCTGCAGGCCCAGGGCAGGCTGCTGCTTCACCAAGCCCAACAGGCTGGTGAGGGAAAGGGAGCTCAGCACAGGGGAAACCAGCATAAGCCAGTTGTCCCACCTCTGCTGCTCCCCACAAAGTCAGGAAGCAACAGATGAGCTGCAAACTGCCCCTCAGGGAGGCACCTGAGCTGGGGATGAGGCTCAGGGAAGCAGCACTGTGTCCCCACTGGCCTTTGGAGCTGCTCAGAGCACTTTTTAATGACTTGTTTTCCCAGCACTACAGGAGAGACGTGCTCAGCATCGCTGGCAACCTCAGGAATCAGAGAGAAGACAGGGACACCTTCCACTGTCCCAGGTTGCTCCAAGCCCCATCCAACCTGGCCTTGGACACTTCCAGGGATCCAAGGGCAGCCACAGCTTCTCTGGGCACCCTATGCCAGGGCCTCCCTACCCTCACAGGGAAGAATTTCTCCCTAATATCCAATTTAAGTCCACTTTTCCATGTATTCCTGCCCCTCTCCCTCAGGCTTTAACCCAGGCAGAGGAGGGCTCCTGCTCACTGACCCTCTGTCCTTGCAGCCTGCCAGGGAGCTGAGGTGGTGACAGTCCTGTCCAGGCTGCTCTGTCTGGGATGCCCTGGGAGCTGTGTGGGGCAGGAGCTCCAGCTCCTCGTGCTGGCCCTGCACCTGTACCCGGTGGCTTTCCATGGCTGCTCCACGGGACATGTGAGGATCATCGGGCACTTGCCCCTTTCTGACCTCCTTTCTCACTTCCCAGAGGAGTAGCCAATGCCAGCGTGTGCACAGCCACGTTTCAGCCCTCCCTCGGTGCAGAAGCCCTTTAATGGATTACCCAGCCCCTGCTGTGTGCAGTGCCCCCTCACCTTCACCACGATGACGACTTTGCCCTGTTTGAGGCCAACAGCAACAGCAGAGGCCGCCGTGTCCTGGGAGGTTTTGTCCGTGGTGATGATTTCCAGCAGCTGCATCTTGTCAACAGGGGAGAAGTAGTGCATCCCAATCACCTGGCAGAGGGAAGAGCTGGGTTCAGATGGATTCTGGCTCCCAGAGGAATCAGCTGGGCAAGTCGAGTGCAGAGGGAAGGCCAGCATGGGCTGCAGGGCCCTGACCACACTCTGTATCCCTCTGTGACAGGAATGCTCTCCAATTCCCTTCTCTCCTTGGTTTACCCAAGGACACAGCACAAGCCCAGGAGCTCCTGCCTTCGAGGATTAAAGTACAATTTTTACAGGACCACTTTATAGTCTGGCAGCCAAATCTGCCTGGGAATCCCTGAGCTCACCCCCAGGGAAATGACGGGCGCAGTGGGACCTGGAGGGGCACCTGAGCTGGCAGGGCAGCCCCACCCAGCTGCCGTGCCTGCTGGGCTCAGACTGGAGCAGGCCTCAGGGAGTCCCTGTGTGCTGCCGGTGAATGTCGTTGGTGAGGAAGTGAATTTAAGGATGAGAAGGCTTCTGTCCAGAAGCTCATTACAGAGGGAAGCGCAGCCTTCCCCCGGGGGCGGCGTTTAAGTGGAGATTATCCGGCCGTGCGCCTCACTTTGGGAATGTGACCATGCCATCAGCGTGTCACCTTCACGCCTCCTGGCAGCCACACTTGGCACCGAGCCCTGTGTAAGTCAGAGGCACCTTGCTGAGCTGCAGGCTGCAAAACTAATTAAAGAGAATGCGCTAATTAGTTAACTGACTTCCTATGAGTTTCCCATAAGAGCCATTGCACAGGCAATTTAAACAGCAAGAGGATGTTATTTGCAAGGATGAACAAATGAGGCTCAGATGGCAATTTGGATGCAGCAGAGGTCCCAGAGCAAATGAGGAAGAGGCTCAGCAGGGTGACAGGAACCTCCAGCAGGTCACCTCACGCTCACAAGCACCACAGGCACCCCTGGCAGGGCAGGGGTAGCTGCTCTGTAGGGATCAGTGCTCCTGCTCAGAGGGACTGAGGCTGGAAAAGCCCTGCAGGATCACGGAGTCCAAGCTGTGCCCAATCCCCACCTTGTCACCAGCCCAGAGCACTGAGTGCCACGTCCAGGAACTCCTCTGGGGATGGGGACTCCACCACCTCCCTGGGCAGCCCCTTCCAATGCCTGACCACCCTTTCCAGGGAGAAATTCCTCCTGATGTCCAACCTGAAGCTGCCCTGGCACAGCTTGAGGCCATTTCTTCTCATCCTGTCCCTGTTCCCTGGGAGCAGAGCCCAAGCCCCACCTGGCTCCAGCCTTCTACAGCTTCTCTGTCCCCGCGTGCACCAACACCTTCTGATGAGTGCTGACCTGCCCCACCAACATCACCCTTGGGGTGAATCCACCTTCCCCTCCCTCCCACCTGCCCCAAGATCACGAGCTCTTTGCTCAGAGCTTGCACTGGGAGCAGAGGATGAGCTGTGCCATGTCCTGAGGAGGGAGCAGAAGGTCCCTAAAGCCACGGACAGCTCTGCACAGGGCACGTGGCCCTGAGGACTCACCTTCTCGGGCCTCTTGCTGGCAGCAGCGATCTGGCTGATGGGGAGGGCAGAGGTGTTACTGGCGAAGATACAGTGAGCAGGGATCACCTGGGAGGGGGACAAGGGACAGGACACAGTGAGCAGGGATCACCTGGGGGGGTGGAAGGGCTGTGTCAGCACACAGGCTCCAGAGCTGGATCTGGAGTGTGATGTGCAGAGCCCTGGGAGATCAACATCAGGGAATGCTGGCAAACGAGGCAAACTGGGTTTGCTCACTAGAAACTAATTGGAAAGCAGTAGTTCAAGTCAGCCAGCTCTGACTTGCCCTGAACTCTCCCCAGGTCTGCAATATCAGTCCCAGAGGTTCCATGTTCCTGCCAGGCCTCTGCAGCCACAGCAGACACCGCAGGGAGCACCCCGTTCCCCCAGCGTGCCCTTGAACAGAACACAGGGGCAGCAGGTGAAGGACTGCGAGGTGTGGAGATACCACAGGACATCACTGTCACATCAACGTCCTCAGACAAATGGAAGCTTTCTTTGGAGCACTCCCAGGAACCAGGGAATGTCAGCACTGTCCCATTCAGCATTCCTTACTGAGCAGGGAATGTCCCCAGTGAACAGAGAGGCTGCCCATGATGCTCACCCATGCCCTGATGTGACTGATTTGTATTGAGAACCCAACTGCAGCACAAAGGGGAGGGGACAAACCCAGCAGCACAGCCCAGGGCCACAGCCAGGGGCTGCTCAGGACTGATACTCACGGCCTCCACCTCCTTCAGCACTTTGTGTTTGACGTTGATGTCCTCAAACACGGCCTCGATGACCATGTCTGCCTTCTCAAAGCCCTTGTAGTCCAGCTGGCCCATCAGGCTGCTGAGGATGGTGTCCCTCTCAAACGATGTCAGGCTCTTCTTCTTCACCTTGCCGTTCAGCCTAGGGAGGGACAGCTCTGTCACAGCTCCTGAGTGGACCAGCCAGGCTGCTGGAGGTGCACCACGGGAATCCCTCCTGTCTCCCTCCCACAGCTGGCACCCAAAACTCCATCTCCAACCCTGCAGGACTGTCACTCTGTGTTCTGACCTCTCCTTCTATGTGGAAACAGGAGAGTCCTGCTCCCCCAGCTCAGCTGAAGGTCAGGCACTGGCATTCCTGATGACACACAGCTGAGCACTATTACTGCAGAGCTGGGAGAGCATGGAAAGAAATCCAGGAAGAAAACCCTGGAATGCCTCCCCTGACATGGGCCTTTAGGCAGCCAGAATTACTCCTTCCTTAGCTCCAGAAGTTACTGCTGAATCTAATACCCAAACGTAGGTCTCTGCCTACCTCAAGAGCTAAGGCTGAGCCACTGGGCCTATCCCACAGCAATATCCCAGCACACTGCAGGGG
This sequence comes from Dryoscopus gambensis, assembly GCA_013389985.1. Taxonomy (NCBI): domain Eukaryota; kingdom Metazoa; phylum Chordata; class Aves; order Passeriformes; family Malaconotidae; genus Dryoscopus; species Dryoscopus gambensis. The sequence continues at coordinate 12,881 of WEIT01021166.1, forward strand.
ACAACATTAAAATAAAACTTTTCTGTGACATCCAGAGGCTCCTCCAGCAGAACAGCAGTGTCAGGAGTTCCTGATGCTGACAGCAGAGGAAAAGGCAGCCCAGTGCCACCAGAACAGAGCCCCCTGAACTCACATACCCCTTGTAGACCTGCTGCTGGCCTCGGTCCAGGCCCTTCTGTGTCGTGTCCTTCAGAATGGTCTTGATGCCCTTATCCACGGAAACCTGGGCGATGCCGGCTCCCATGAGCCCCGCTCCCAGCACAGCCAGGGTCCTGCAGGGCAGCACCGAGGGGACACATTCAAAGCTGGGCACGGCTGAACTCCCATCGCTGCTGTCAGACTCACACAGCTCCTGCCACCCACCCAGGCACCACCTGAGTGAGGCCACACAGGAGCGAGGCCTCCGAGCTGCAGTGGGCCAGCCTCTGGAGGCTGGAAACCTCTGCTCTCATACACAGCTCTCCAGCCCACCCAGTCCCAGGAGCCTTTCGGACCTCCTGCAACTGCTCCTTCAGGCATCCCACACTGGCACTTACTTGACCTCTTTCTGAGGTGTCCCAAACTTGTTCTTCTTGCAGTGCACCTGCCCGTGGTAGAGCCCCATCAGCGCCTTGGACTCCTTGGTCACTGCAAGTTGGCCAAAGCTCTGCAAGAAAGGGAAGAGGGAAGCAGAGTTTGGCGTCAAGCAGCTGTCTCAGCGCCAGCACATCAAAAACATGGCAAGGGGAGAGACAGGCACTGTGTGGCTGCACAGGTGAGCAGCCTGGATAGAAAAGGGACATGGGCCCAGGTCACCTCCGAGGAGAGGCACCTTCTATGCTCAGCACAGCCCACCCTGCACCACCTCCTCCTCCCCAACAGCAGGAGGACGTGGAGCTGCTGGAGAGAGGCCAGAGGAGGCCATGGAGCTGCTCCCAGGGCTGGAGCCCCTCTGCTCTGCAACCAGGCTGGGAGAGCTGGGGGTGCTCACCTGGAGAAGAGAAGGCTCCAGGGAGAGCTCAGAGCCCCTTGCAGGACCTAAAGGGGCTCCAGGAGAGCTGGAGAGGGACTGGGGACAAGGGCTGGAGGGACAGGACACAGGGAATGGCTTCCCACTGCCCCAGGGCAGGGCTGGATGGGATATTGGGAAGGAATTGTTCCCTGGGAGGGTGGGCAGGCCCTGGCACAGGGTGCCCAGAGCAGCTGTGGCTGCCCCTGGATCCCTGGCAGTGCCCAAGGCCAGGCTGGACAGGGCTGGGAGCAGCCTGGGACAGTGGGAGGTGTCCCTGCCATGGCAGGGGGTGGAATAGGATGAACTTCGAGGTCCCTTCCCACCCAAACCATTCTGGGATCTGATGATTCCAGTTCCTCAGTGACAGGACTGGATTTCCCTGACATGAGACCCTTCCTACCCTCATGTATCATCCCACATTAACTGGGGCCACTGTCCCCACAGATCCAGGAGGAAGGACCCTGTCCTCAGGCTTTGACAGAAACCTTTACAAACAGGTCAGTTCTCTCTGACAGCAGCAGCCTGATCCCATTTTCAGAGGATCACAGGCAACAAAACCTAAGGCCTGCACAACCTCCCAGCCCTCAGCACAAACGTTCTGAGGAACACAAAGACAGCATAAGCACACACAAAACCAAGGCTCTCTGAGCCAAGTCTGCCAAGGAAAGCAGGGAATGTGGTTTGGAGCAGGCTGTACCTTCCTTCACTGCTGCCCTGCGAGTTAAAATATCCGAAACAAAGCCTAGAAGAGAATCTGCAAACTCCTGTCCTGGGGGAGAGAGGGAGGCAGTAAAAAAGCCACGACACTGACACTTATTATTCTTCAGGGGTTCTGGGAAGATCTCCATCCTGCTGCTGTTCTTGGGAAAAAACCCCATTCATTCTTTGCTGTAAGGAACAGAGTATCCCAAGGCTTTTATCCAGCACCAGACCAAACGTGGGTGGAATGCACAACCAGCAGGGCTGGGGCACAGCCAGGAGGGCGCTGGTAAGGTGGCAGCCACAGCTCAGACCAGCCCTTGGCAGCAGAAGGGAACAAAAAGAGTTACAAAGCACATCAGGGAAGTGGGAGATGGATGGATTTCACCAGCATTTAAGGGGCAATGACCCAAATACAGAGATAATCAGATGGAAACCTGGGGCTGCTGGGGACTCAATCCTGCAGAGCTGGCAGTGCCCAGGTAACCTGTGACTCTGTGCACAGCCGCAGTTACCCCTGTGGCACCAGAAATAACAAATTTGAGCACAACTGGGGCAAAAACAGGACCAGTGAGGAAAAAATAATTAGGGATAGGTTGTTCATTATGGCAGAGAAATGGAGGGATGAGGATGGCTGAGGAAAACAAAGACTCTGTGTGTGTGGAATAAACGGGTCACACACAAGCTGCTGGGGAGGACACTTGCCTGCTCCAGCCCTGGACCTGCCCACCACAGTCTGTCCTACACCCTCAGTTAAACTCTATTCCAGTTTTCCCTGTGTCCCAGCAAAGCTCAAGCAGGACTGGATGGTGTTTAGGACATGAGGCCCATGTGCCAGCACAGTCAGATGAGTGAGATGAAATATCTACAGCCAGCTCCTAGAGGGGGTGTGGAACTGCAGCTCTGCTCCCCCCCCAGCAGGAGCAGCATCAATCACCCGCACTGGGCCTGCCTCTGAGTGGTTTGAGCCGAGGCTCTCCATCCCTGGAAGTGCCCAAGGCCAGGCTGGATGGGGCTGGGAGCAGCCTGGGGCAGGGGAAGGTGTCCTGCCCACGGCAGGGCTGGGATGGGATGAGCAGCAGGCTGTGATGAACCCTCCATGTGGTTAAACACAGATCCCCTGACCACACCATCACCTGATCCCTGCCAGCACCCCCTCTCCTTACCTGGGCTTCAATGAGGTATCCAGCATCATTCCCCTGATCCAGGCCAGTTTTTACGACCTAATCCAGAAGCAGTAAAGACACACCACAGCTCAGTCACGCTGCAAGCACACACTAACAGGATTCCCTGTTGTCTCCAGTGACCCCTCCCCGACACTCAAGGCACATTTCAGACTCCCCGAGTCCTGTCCCTGCTGCTCTTGGCAGAGCTGTGTCACCCTGACCTTCTAGCACAGGACAGGTGAGGAGTTTACCACCAGGTTCATTTTTAGCCATCCCTTGTGGTTTTAGGAACCGTGCTCCTGTAATGTCACTGCTCTCCGAATCCTTCACAGGTTTTAGAGAAGTCTTGGCAACAACTTCAATAGTGAAAAGTCATTTTACAATAAGGATTCAATCACAGAGCGTCTGTAACAGGATGTCTGTGTTACACAGGGGACTAATAAAGTATTATGTAGTTAGTGCTATGGCAATTACACAATTTCTATTTTTGCAGGGTCAAACAGGTCCCCTGAACTCTTCAGGGACTGTATAGAAAACCTGGGAAAACTGCAGCTGAAAGTTTCATGGACAAAATATTCCAGCTAAGCCTTCCCTCAGCTGGGATTCCTGCTCTACCCCTCACTGGTACCAGTATCCATAAACTGGTGGTCATATTTTGGGCAGTGATTCTGAATTCTACCCCACAGCCAGCACTCCTCAGGACTGATCTCTGTGAGGATCAGGATGTTGGCTTGACTCAGAGGAAGGATCACCTTCCCTCTGCCTGTCCCACGTTATCCCATAGATCCACCTGCCCAGCAGCTCCTCCCACCTCACGGGGGGGTTACCTCGATGATCTTCAGAGGAGCAGGGTAGAGTCCTTTGGTTTGCTTTTGAACTTTGCTCTCCACTGTCTTGTAAACTTGCTGCCTCACGAAGGGCAGAGCCATGGCATAGTCTGTCAGCCCTGCAGGGTGGGACAGAGCAGGGGTCAGCACAGTGCTGGAGCACAGCCAGCCTGCCAGGATGGACTGCAAAGGTAGGGCAATACACATGTGAATATCTGCACCAGAAACGTGCACCTGAAACCCAGGCACAGGCAGCAGGGACTGGCCAGAGGGTTTCCATGGATTATTCCATGGACAAATCTCACTGAGGGCTGAAGTGTCCTCCTAACACAACTGGTGACTGACTGAGCCCCAGGAATCAGAATTCCCAGAGATGTCCCCGTTTTTGGGCTGTGCTATTGAGGACTGGCACAGACCAGCCTCTTGTGCCTCTTCCCACCTGAGTTCATGAGCTTGGTACAGAACTTGCCACTAAAACTTTGCAGATGGACAGTCCCTGGAGGTACCTGCTCCCTCTCACTCATTGAGGCCTGGCTCCCTTCCAGCAACCTCAGGAGCCACCATGTCCAGCTCTGCCAAAGCCCAGATCTGCAGAGCAATGTTTTCTCTGCCACCCCACATCGCTCAAGAGATTATTCCAACATGAAATAACTTGGTTTTGAAATGGAATGAAGTAGGAGCACGAACGCATCCTGGAGAAGCCAAGCTGGATGACACTCCCTGCAGTCCCTTGGGATTTGTCCACGCTGACTTACTCTGCATGAGCCCTCGGGATCTCCTGGCAGACACGGTCTTGTTGGCCAGTCCCCTGGCAAAGCCAATGGCCACCTCCTCCAGGTACTCGATCGTTCTTGCTTCTGGAGTCTTCACTCCTGGCCCTGGGGAGGGCAGAGAACACAGCACAAGTTATCCCTGAGGGATGAGGATGCAGGGAAACCAGGACCAGACACAATATGATGGGCCTTTGAACTGCTCCCACTCCATTCCCCACTCCTGTTCGGCTTCTCTTGGTTATGACCAATGGTGGAAAGGCTCAGCAGGGACCATATGAAGGCCCCAAGGGATTTATACAGAGGGCATTGTGCAGAAATGCTGGAATGCCAGCTCCCCGTGGGAGCAGGGCCAAGTTACATCCAGCTCTGCAATCACAACAGGTTGCTCAGGGACCTTCTGCCAGCCTCTGGACACCTGCAAGGACAGAGGTTCCATGACCACTCTGGAGGTGTCTTCAGCTCCGGACCCTCTTTTTGCCACTTGTGCCCTTTACTCCTCAAACCTTCCACTTGCCATAACTGTGGGAATCCCAAGGGAACTGAGGTGCTCTGCCTCCCCTCTCCTTTGTGGAACGAGCGTGCCCCACCACACGGTGCCAGCGCTGAGCTGTTACACACACAGACAGCATTTTGGGAGTGCTCAATCTCTGCAAATCACCTGTGCTGGAGCCAACGTCCAACAAACCCCAACCTTTGAACCCAGTGCAGGAGACCTCTCGCTTGCTTTAGCTACTGCAACACCCTGTAATACCTGGCCCAACTTAAAGCTGTCCCACAATGAAGCAAGCCACCACAAAACCAGTTTCAGCAGCCTCTGAGGGTGGGTTGCACAATTTCCAAGAACAGGAATCCTCCTCATTTCCAGACAATTGTATCATCAGGACAGGAGGACACAGCACAGGGCTGAACAGGCAGCTGTGAGATGCTGCCAGAGGCAAACTCTGAGTCATTAATGACAGAGCAGTGCCTGGTGAAGCTGCACAGGGTCACCAAGGAGCTGAATGTGCAACCTCGGGCTGAACAAACCTGGTGAGATCACAACCCTGTGTCCCTGCAGCTGGGCAGGGACATTCACCTTCATACAGACTGCTCCAAACACACCCAGATGCTGCACAGAGGCCTCAGAGCTAAGGAAACACCCCACAGACACCCCGACAGAGGAGACAGGTAAAATCCAACATCAGAGACTCCCTCCTGTTTCAGCTCCCTCTGTTCTCCTCCTCCACAAAAGGCTGAGGTCCTCAGTTTTAAAGTTTTAATGTTTTAATCACAGGATCTCAGAACTGTTTGGTTGGGAAGGGAATGTTAAAGGTCATATAATCCTCCCCCTGCCAGGGGCAGGGACACCTCCCACTGTCCCAGGGTGCTCCAAATCCCAATGTCCAGCCTGGCCTTGGGCACTGCCAGGGATCCAGGGGCAGCCACAGCTGCTCTGGGCACCCTGTGCCAGGGCCTGCCCACCCTCCCAGGGAACAATTCCTTCCCAATATCCCATCCAGCCCTGCCCTCTGGCAGTGGGAAGCCATTCCCTGTGTCCTGTCCCTCCAGGCCCTTGTCCCCAGTCCCTCTCCAGCTCTCCTGGAGCCCCTTTAGGCCCTGCAAGGGGCTCTGAGCTCTCCCTGGATCCTTCTCTTCTCCAGGTGAGCACCCCCAGCTCTCCCAGCCTGGTTCCATGGCAGAGGGGCTCCAGCTCTTGCAGCATCTCTGTGGCCCCTTTGTTTCACCTCTCTCTGTCAACAGCTCGAGGGTTTGCACCCAGCAGACCCCAGAAGCTGCTCCCTGCTGGGGGAGTCTCTCAGCAAGGAGGAGATAAAGCAGCACAAACACTCTGACAGCTCAGGGAAGCTCCCTGTGGGAGTCTCCCTCCTGCCCTGGCAGAATGTCAGAGCCAGTCCAAGGAAGAACAGGCCAAACAAAACAACATAGTTGATTTTACAGGCAGCAGACAATACACAGCTCAGAACTGCTGCATAATCTACATTTCAGCAATGCCCAGTGGGTTTTAGAGAATTCACTGGAAACCTGAGAGCATTTGGGAGTTGAGAGCTCAGACTTCACCAGCTTCCAAATTCTCTTCTCACCGTCCCTGACTGCCCGTTCCCAGTAGCTTGGATACATTAACAAGTGCTGGATTCCGATACTCCAGCTGAAGAAAATTGCTGCTCCTTTCAAAGTCTGAGCTGTGAGAACCATTCACACAAAGTGGCTGACCCCACACATGTGGGTTTACTTTACCTGCAGTTAATTCCCAGTGTTTTGTTGTGTCCTAGCCCGGGAGCTCTGAGCTGTCCACTCCCATCTGCTTTCTTTTATAAATGGCACATGCCAGAATTGGATCCAGGGAATGCTGCAGAGCTCCCTGCTGAAGGAGAACTGATTGCATGCCCTGAAATTGCCTCCTGATTGATGGTGTCTGTCTCCTTCCAGGCTTTCTGTCGTCAGTTAAAGCATCACCCCAGGTAGAGCTGCTTTCCCCAGACACAGAGTGAACAGGAGCCCTCCTGGCGCTGGCTGCTGTTTGAGTAACAAGGAATACATCCACCCTTAGCACATAATTTGTATTTCTCTGTTCCTCCTATGTGCTTCTCTGGGCTGACCCAGGATTCCCAGCAGCTCCTCACAAAGCTCACGTTTCCTTTCAGCAACCTGGGCTAATAAAAAGCCACATCTGCTGGCTCTTAAAAACCAATTCACTTCCAAGCAAGTATCAAGTGGGAGAGTTTATCCAGGCAATTTTAACTCCAGCCTGAGAAGCACAGATCTATTTTATGAGCATGAATACAGCTAAAGATAAGCTAAGGATATCTGTATATCCTGGGCTGATCCCCCAGCACGGGCAGCAGGAACGGGGGGATTCTACTCCTGTGCCCTGCTCAGGTGAGACCCCACCTGCAGAGCTGCCCCAGCCCTGGGGCCAGCAGCAGAGGGATGTGGAGCTGCTGAAGCCAGTCCAGAGGAGGCACCAGGGGATCAGAGGAACATCTCTGCTGTGAGGAAAGGTTGAGAGAACTGGGATTGTTGAATTGGAGAAGAGAAGGCTCTGGGGAGACCTCACTGCAGCCTTCCAGTGCCTGAAGGAGCTGACAGGAAAGATGGAGAGAGACTACTGACAAGGGATGGAGGGATGGGACACAGGGAATGGCTTCACCCTGGCAGAAGGCAGGGACAGATGGGATTTTGGGAAGGAATTGTTCCCTGGGAGGGTGGGGTGGCCCTGGCACAGGGTGCCCAGAGCAGCTGTGGCTGCCCCTGGATCCCTGGCAGTGCCCAAGGCCAGGCTGGACGGGGCTTGGAGCAGCCTGGCATAGTGGAAGGTTGGGCTTTAAGGTCCCTTCCAACCCTGGTTATTCTATGATCCTGTGATCCAGCACTGGCCTGTGGGCCAGCACAGACACCAGGGCTTCGCTGGCACTGCTCAGGGTGGGCAGCAGCACCTTTTGGTTAATTTTATTTTCTTTTGCACCACCAGTGTGCTCGGGCCATGCTCTGCCTGGGGAAACCACACTCAGCACCCCCCAGCTCCACAGCGGTGCCAGCTAGACCAGTGGCTTCCACTCTGACTCCTGGGTGGGGCTGACCACACCTCTCAGGAGGCTCTGGGGGGTTTAGCCCTCAAACTCCTCCATTGTCACCTTCCAAGAAAGCTGCCCTAGTGAAAGAACTTTGGGAGCAAGACATTGTTCAGCAGCCTGCTCTGCACTTGGAATCCTGCAGTTTGCAGGGAATTTCTCCACCCAGCTGACAATTCCGAGTGCCTGAGCCATGGGGCTGCCTGCTCCAGCTCCCGTTAGGGATTACCATCTGCAGCCTGCAGAAACACAGACATCAGTCATCTATTGTCCTTCCATTAGGGGCTGCAATCTGTCCTCTGACATGATGGATGAGGAACGTGGGCTCTTATCTGGATAATTAGCTAAAGGAGGAGAGCCAGCAGGCCTGCCCTCCATGCTGACCTCTCCTGTTCACTCAGCTTCTGCAGCAGCCTCACATTTCAAGGTCCCTGTGCTTGTAAGGTGGGAACAGGGATTCCCCTGCAGAGCAGGACAAGACCTCTGCACACATTTTGGTGAGGGGAGAGGTTCCCTGACGGGCAGCAGCACATCAAGGATCTGAGAGACACCGTGTCTGACCTAGTGGTTCCACCAGCTGGTCAACCAGCCCCATCTTCTTGGCTCTGTCTGCACGGATGTTCCTCCCAGTCAGCATCATATCAAAGGCAGCAGGAAGTCCCACCTGGAAGGGCAGAAAGAGGATTCCAGAGTGGGAGCTTGCCAGGCAGAAGGGGCTACAGAGTCAAGTTTTCCTCTTACTCACCATCTTTGGCAGCCTCTGAGTACCCCCTGCTCCGGGCAGGAGACCCAGCAACACTTCAGGTGTTCCCAGGACAGTTTTCTTGTCCTTTGTTGCTACTCTGTAGTGACAGGCAATGGCAACCTTAAAAAAAAGGAAGAGACAAGGAAAAGTTTCCCTGTGAAAAGCCATAGGAGAACTGGGCATCCATCACACAGCTCCCTCCCACACACTGCCTCAGCTTTCCCCATGACCCTGCCCCAATTCCTTAATCCAGCTGCCCAAATTCCCTCTGTGCTCACTGATGGCTTCTGGGGGATGACAGCAAGCAGGTATGAGATGAACATCAAACTCCCAAGCTGATTTTAAATCTCACCCAGACCATCACAGGCTTAATTAATTCACCACACCAAGAGCACAGTCCCATCTACAGATCAGCTGTGATTCCTGGTTTTATCCCTGGATTGCCAGGTCCAGATGAGTCGACACAGTGGGTGTTAAAAGCTGTGACTGCTTGAGAAATCAGTACAAACTGAAGAGACTCCATTCCAGGATTACACTGCTTTAGTAACAACTCTGCTCCAGGAATTAGCAGAGCCTTGCAGTTTACAAAACCCGAGATGGAGGGTACAAGGCAGAAGATCCAGCCAAGGTGCCCCAGCGGAGTTGCTGGCAGGGTGGAGCCTGGCCGGGTCCCCACACTCACCCCTCTCACAGCAGCCCTATAAAGAATGGGAGTTGCTGGGATACAAAACTCACTTCATCTGAAAAGCAGCAATTTCCAGGCTGAACTCTGCCAGCAGCATTGATGCAGATCCAACGCCTGCTGGAAACAGCCGGTTTTCCCTGGGACACTCATCTAAATATTAGCCTGGCCCACACGGGTTCAGATTTGATTTGCTCTCTTTGCACAGCAGCAGCAGAACTCACACGGCAGAGCCCCGAAGCACAACCAAGCCATTAACTTGCCACAGACTCATTTACATGATGTAATGAGCCCTCATCAGCTCCCAAACCCCTCTCGAAGTACCAGTCCTGCCAGCACCATTTGGATAATCAGAGAACCAGCAGTGTCAGCTCCCACTCCTGCTGTGAGCCCCAGGGTCGTCCAGTACCTCCAGCCCTCCTCCCAGGCAGCTGCCACTGATGGCAGCGACGACGGGCTTGGGAGAGTGCTCAATCTTTTCCAGCATCTTCTGTCCGTCCTGAGAGAGCTGAGTCACTTCCTGAGCAGTCTTGCAGGCTTCAAGCATGCTGAGGGGAGGAGAGAGGAGGATCAGGATGGGAAAAGCACTGACAAAACAGCAGGAAAATGAGGGGTTTTGATGAGTTTGTCCCTGTTTTCCCACAACCTCCAGTGCCTGACAGGCAGGCAAGAGCTGCTTAGGCCCCAGTTTTGGATCAGGCAACACAGCAGACCAAGCCCAGCAGGGTCAGGCTCTGCACGCTGACGTGGGCTGTGCCTGAGGCACTGAATGGGATCCCTTGGGCCAGGGCTCTGGAAGCCTTTGGGAGAGGAGGAAGGGTCACAGGAAGCCTCAAAGCACTGGCCAGGAAGGGTGGAGGAAAGAGCCCAGGATCACTCTTTGGAGAAGCAGAAGGCCAGTGCTCTGATGCCACACTGCCAATTAGAGACTCCCTGTGCCAGTTACTCTCCTGGGGGGCTCGCAGCCTGTGCCAGGCAGGAGCAATCTGGGAGGCTGGAGGTGCTGAGGCCAGCAGGCACCTCTGAACCACAGCCTGGCCTTTGCTCTGCTCACCTCCTTCCCTCCTGCACAGGGAGCGACTCTCTGTCCCTGGACAAGGGCAGCCAAAAATGTAACATAGTTTTGGAGGGTCTATTTGTAATTTACCTTCTTTCCTCAGAGCTTTCTGGCTTTTAAAGTCTTTAAGCAACTATTCTGCCCCATCAGTGTCAGCAGTAGGAGCCAGTGGCATCCCAGGTCCCAGTGGGCACTCACAGGATCATCCCACACCCTGGAGAAGTTACCCAGGGAGCCTGGGAGGCTGCTCCGCACAGGGCAGAGTGCCAAGCCCTGCCCAAGCAAGGGGCCAGGCTGGAAGGCTGCCAGGCACTCCAACCCAGCTGAGACGAGTCCTGCATGTGAATTATCCACTCTCGTTGTACCCCAGACCGAAGGACAATGCCCACCCCGGACCCAGGATGGGTTTCCTTGGCTGCACCCCAGCAGGCAGGAAGGAGTGACCAAGGGTCACAGCCAGGAGGGGTTCAAGGACTCGCCGTGTCCCTCTGTGCCGAGGTCCTCGCTTCATTCCAGCAACTTTGGCATCCTGAGCACGTGGATTTCACCCCCAGCCTGTGCCTCACCCCGGGGAGATGCCAGGGGCAGACTGCTGCATTTCAGGGACAGCTCCATCAGCTCCTGAGGCCCTGTGCTTACTTGAGATCTGCTCCGGCAATGAAAGAGCCCGGCTTGGAGGAGATGAGCACGGCACTCTTCACAGCCTCGTTGGCCCAGATCTCGTTCATGACGTCGGTGAACTCTGCACTCAGCTGCTTGGACAGGGTGTTCACCTGGGAGCAAAGCAGCGCCGTCAGCAGCAGCTCAGCTGCAGCCCAGAGCTGCTACCAGGCACTTCAGCCTTGTCCTAGCACAAAACCCTCTCCAGGATAAAACCCTGCAGCAGGTCACCTTTAACTAGGAGGTTCCTCTTTAACCTCCCCACCGGTGGGTTTGTGGCCCCAAACACTGATTTTATGAGCTGGTAAACTGGTTTTTTTTCTATATAATCACAGAATGGTTTGGGATGGAAAGGACCTTTCACGCTCATCTCATGCAACCCCTGCAATGAGCAGGGACACCTTCCTCAGACCAGGCTGATGACATCCCTCCAGCTTTACTGAAAGGCTGCAACAAGCAGGACAAATCCAGCCTGGGTTCTTTAGGTACCACCAAAATCCTCACGGAAAACGGGATATTTCAAATCTGAGACTGCTATTGCTCCTCAAAAGGAAGTAGTATATAAAATACCCCTTCTGGTCTGCTACAATTAATACAAGATTTTTCAAAGCAGCAGTAGTTCAATCTTCATATTTAGTATAATATCAGAGCAGCTCAGCTGCTTAGCTTTAACAACCAAATTTTTATTGCAAGCTCTACCATTGCTTCACAAAGAGCATTTCCATCTGTGAGATGACATCTGAAATTCACCACTGGTTATGAGACTCCAAAATGCATTTTTAGATGTATTCCTGAGATGTTATTTACAGAATTCCTGCCTCCTGATACCTGAACAATTGCAGCTGTATTGACCTAAAAAATGAAAATTAGTTCTATTTATATTGTATTCATGATAGTAGAATCGAAAGCATTTATGGATTCCAAAGCACTGAAGTATGGACACATTCTTTAACTGTCTTGAATGCAAGGCCTAAGCAAGATTTAATTTTTTTTTACAGTTTTCCTTAAGATTTGGAACTTAATAAGATCTTGTACCTGGGAGAGAGACAAATTAGCTCACCACACACAAAGTACTCCAAGAGACATCTTCAGATATCTCATTAAAATCCCCAAAATCTCCTTTTCCTACTTCTCCTTTGCTCCCAACTTTGTAAAGCTGCAGGTTAGAAAGGTTCTTAGCCTTAAATGGGAATTTTCAATACCTTGGAATTTGGTGTGTTGAAGCGCACGACAGCAACATCCCCTTTGATATCACAGCTGACGTGGGTTCTGTCTGCAAACAAACACCAGGGCGGGATCAGCTCCTGCGCCAGGGATTTCAAGGAAAACATGGATTTATGGAAAAGCTTCACACTTACTCTGGAGGGCACTGGAGGTGGAGATGTTACGGCAGGCATAACCTAAGGAAGAGATGTTACAGCTGTTAAAGGAATCCTCAGCAGTCTCAGCCTAACTCTGTCCCAGCTCCCCTCGCCCGCCAAGGGCAGCTTTTGGAAAGCCCTGGGCAGGAGCCAGTCCCTCCCCTCCCAGCCCGACCTGTGCCCCCAGCAGAGTCCAGCAGTCACACCACTGCAGTGACCTTCCAGCACAGACCCCACGCTGCAGGGCCAGCAAAAATGAAATCCTCCTTCCCAACCAGCTGACAAGGCACGGAGCAGGTGGCACTGGCAGTTTTGCCTTTATTATCCTCATTCCGACCTCCTCACATGTTAAACCAGGGACCTTCCTGCGCTTTGGGGGGCTTCAAGGTGAATTCCTGCAAAGCAAACACAACTGCCCAGGCTATTTCTGTAAAAACACACGCTGGTGCCACTGAACGGGGCCAGCCCAAGTGTGACCACACAGATCTCAGGGGGCACAACTGCAGGGCCACAAAGTATTTATCCTTGCCTCCATCTATCAGCAAAATACTCAGAATTGCAGACTGGTTTGGGTGGGAAGGGACCTTAAAGCCCATCCAGTGCCACCCCTGCCATGGGCAGGGACTGTCCCAGGTGGCTCCCAGCCCCATCCCACCTGGCCCTGGACACTGCCAGGGATCCAGGGGCAGCCCCAGCTGCTCTGGGCACCCTGTGCCAGGGCCTGCCCACCCTCACAGCCAAGATTTCCTTCCCAATATCCCATCTGGCACTGGGAAGCCGTCCCCTGTGTCCTGTCCCTCCAGGTCCCTCCCCAGCTCTTGGATCCACCTCTGCTAATGACATACAAAGCACACCAACATGTCTTGTTCCAGAGCCCTCAAAAAACTCAGACCACGGGATGAACGAGTTCTGCCCACAAGTTTCTGACTCGTAAATCTCCTTTTTCTGCTCGGGAATTGTGTTTGGCCCCATGATCTCTCAGCACATGAATGAACCCCAGCTCCATTCAAGCGACCTTGATTTCGACCCCGAGGATCCCCCAACTCAGATCCAGGCTGAATCCCTGCCAAAGCTGCTTTAAATCTGAATTCCAGTAAAAGTATCCACCAGCTGGCACACAGCCAGGGGAGGGTTCTGCTCGACACTGATAAAACCTTTAGGAATGAAACATTCCCATGCCCAGCAGCAGGAAGGGAGAATAATCCAATCCCAGGAGAACAAACTGCAAACTGTGCCTCCCCAAGAGGTGTCTCCCCCACCACAGCCCCGTGACACGGGCTCAGGGCTGGGGCCCCGCTGCACTTTGGCCTCATTTCCACCTTGTCCGGGGTGCTGGCAGCAGGGACTGACCTTTGCTCCCATTCCTGAGCCCAGGAGACGCAGGGTGATGCCGTGGGGATGGAAATTCAGCGTCAGGCTGTCCCAGCAAACAGGTCTGGGGTGCGTGTGTGTGTCATGCGCCCACAGCAGCACTTTACAAACAAAGAGTGATGGGTTCCCACCCCAAAGCTCCTCTGCAATATTTAACACCCACGTGTGATTGCTGCATCCTACATTCATTTCCCTGAATTTTTTGTGTGCTCAAGTCAGGTACTCCCGAAAATAAGCACCAACATTCAATTCCCACAAACCAAGTGTGGGCTGACAGCAATTCCTGTGGTGAGAGATGCTGCTCAGCACAACACCCTGCGCCTTTAACAGCGGTATTTTAACCCAATAAAAGCCACACAACCTCTTTAAAGAGAAGGCAAGGGCTGAACTATCTCTCTGAATTCATTCATTCAATCCTTGGAGCCACCTGGGATAGTAGAAGGTGTCCCTGCCCATGGCAGGGGTGTGGAACAAGATGAACATTAAGATCCCTCCCAGCCAAACCAGTCTGGGATTCCATGTTTCTTGCTCTTCACATGGCTTTCCTTGCCCATATCAGTTCCCAAAAAGATCCCTTCCATGAAAACCTTCAGCCTTGAATTCCACTCTGCCTTTCCATTCTCACAAAACAGAAGAGATGAAGTAGGAAAAAGATAAATCAAGGGCATGACTGGACAAATCTCACTCCATTTGAATGTAAACTCTTCTGGGAGAGGTGCTGTCAGCAGCGTAACACCTGGGTTAACCCTGCAGTGAGGCTTCCGTAGCCTGGCAGTGGTTTATCTTAAATCCAGAATATTTGTGGAAAACACCTTTTCCCAGGAGACGAAAGCAGCTCCTGGGTCCTGGTCCCTGCACATCTGCTTTAGGTGTCGATCCCTTCAGCACTGCAATGGGAACATGCCAAGACTGGAGCCAGAAAAATCTTCCAAAACGCTGCAGGAAGCAGCAGCCCAGCTGCACGCTTCCACCACGTCCTACCATTCACTCCAGAGCTAAAGCCTCGAAAATCGATTCCAGTCTCACTCCAGCTCAAAGGCTGCCCAACACCAGGACACCAACACTTCAGGTGCTCTCAGGACTTTGCCATGGACTTGGGTGCACCAGAGGATGGGTAACACCCCATTCCACAGCCCAGCCTGCTCCTTCCCACTTTCTCTTCTCCCTGTTCTACCTCAGCCGCTTCCCTGCCCAGCACTTCCCCTTCCCACCCTTCCACTCACCCGGACGTGGCACACCACTGGAACTGGGAACGGCCTCCATGGCTGACGGCTCAGGGAAAAAGCCTTTCTCCAGTCCTGGAGCACCCCAAGCCCCAGCAGGATGGATGGGATGAAGCTCAGGCCACCTGAGCTGTCCCTGTGAGCCGAGCACGGAGCTGTGACCCGTGAGGTGGGGAGCTCCTGGCCAACTGAGCTTCCCAACCCACTCCGGGAAGCTGCCGGCACACGGATGTGGCCCAGCAGGTACAGCCAGCCCCGGAGCTCACCTGGCTCCTGCTGCTCCCTGCCTTTGGGCTGCCCCGGAGAGCTCTGCATCCACTTCCCAAACACTTTGCAAGGCAGAACAAGGGTATTAATTAATTATGAACAGTGACAGCGTCCTCGGAGCAGCTCCAGGGCTGTTTGTTGTGAAGAGTTTTACCAGTCAGAACAAGAATTCCAACAGCAACAGCCTGAGAACTCCCTGGAGTTGCCACAAGTCTCCTCATTAGTGACTGCAGCTCCCTGTCACGTACAAACCTGCTCCGAGGCTGCACGTAACACAGGTGGCATCCCAGGATCATGGAATTGCTCACATTGGAAAAGACCTCTCAGAGCACCGATTCCAGCTCGGAACCCAGCACTGCCGAGCCCAGGTTTGGGCTGAAATGAAACCCAGCCGGATTTTGGGTCAACATCAATACCAGACTCTGAGGCCCTTCAAAGTGCTGAAATACGAGGTTTCCAGTGCTTCCCAGCCACGTCCTTCAGCCTTCCCAGGGCTCCTGGGGACTCCCTGCCTGGTAGCCAGGAAGCACCAAGCCAGCTCTGTGAGCAGGCAGGAGAGAGCCCCAGCCCTGCCCAGGCTGGCAAGGGAGATACCTCACACAAAATCATGAACTCATTGAATCTCAGGATGGTGTTAAGTGGGAAGGGACATGAAAGCTCATCCAGTGCCACCCCCTGCCATGGGCAGGGACACCTCCCACTGTCCCAGGAACTGGGAGATTCCACTTTCTCTTCCTGTCCAACCTGACCTGGGACACTGCCAGGGATCCAGGGGCAGCCACAGCTGCTCTGGGCACCCTGTGCCAGGGCCTGCCCACCCTCCCAGGGAACAATTCCTTCCCAGTATCCCATCCAGCCCTGCCCTCTAGCAGTGGGAAGCCATTCCCTGTGTCCTGTCCCTCCACCCCTTGTCCCCAGTCCCTCTCCAGCTCTCCTGGAGCCCCTTTAGGCACCGCAAGGGGCTCTAAGTTCTCCCTGGAGCCTCCTTTTCTCCAGGCTGAACAATCCCAGTTCCCTCAGCCAAGAACTCATGTAGCACCCAGAGACACCGACAGGCCTGGGCACACCCTCCCCACCCACATGGGAACACAGGGATACCCCTTCCCATGGATACAGCTGCGTGCCTGGAGGGCAGCCACAGGATCCGGACACCAAGGACATGGGGACACCCTCTCCTTTCCAGGCAGGCACACAGGGCACTGCGGACAGGCACGAGTGTCAGGGGGGCACAAGGACGCTCTCTCCCTGTGCATCAGCTCACACGCAGGGATCATCCTGACTGGAGGGTGTGGCCTCCCCCCATCCCCATGCCAGGCCACAGGGACCCCCCAGAGCTGCACAGACATCCCCACAGGGTGTCCACATGCAAGGACTGGCACGGCAGAATGTCCCCCGTGGGGGCATACACCCCCCAGAGACCCCTGGACATGGGCGGCCAGACCCTGCACTGGGGAATCCCCGGGGGGGATGTTGGGGACCTGCCAGGGATCCCCCGAGTGACTCACAGGCCGTGGGGACAAACCCCTCGCATGGGGCACAGACACACGTGGGGACGCCTCCCACCCCACTGCTCCCCCGGGGATCCCCCAGTCCCAGTCCCGGTCCTCAGAGACCCTTCCCTGGGAACACCCCACTTCTCGCAGCGCCCACGGTCACACCACCCGGACACCCCCTACCACGGCACCGAGAGACCCTCTCTGTGACACGCTGCTCCTCATCCCCTCAGTGCCACCCAAGTCCTCGCCCACTCACTGCCCTGTCGGCGTTTCCCCAGCTCTCAGTGTCCCGGCAGCGCCGCGCTGCCCCTCGCACCCTCAGTGTCCCCCCGCCCTCACCTCTCAGTGCCTCCTCACTGCCCCCCCAAAACTTACTCCTCACTGGGCCCCGTCCCACCCCAGTCCTCGCCCCCTCAGCGCTCCCCCAACGCTCAGTGCTGCCCCGACCCTTCGCTGTCCCGCC
>WEIT01021170.1:3169-16362 GCA_013389985.1 Dryoscopus gambensis
CATGTCTGCATAAGATTCTATAAAAACGAGACTGAAATAATAGTATGGATTTTAAAGATGAAAGCAGAGAGGTTCAGAAACAAAGGTGGCATTTTAATGCTTCCATCTCTGCCCTCTGTATATTTGTGTTATCAACCATCCTTCATCCAGGTTATAATTTCAGTTTTATAGTGGTATAACTCCAATTTAGGGCCATAGTGTTTAACTGAAAAAGACAGAGATTATTTACATGAAACAGTTCACATGATTCCCCTCATGCCCTTGCATTCTGTAAGGAGAAGGATGAAACAGTAATGTATCACTAAATTTTTCATTGTTCCATTCAAGAAATGTCTCATATTTTGTCCCTTGCACATGATCAGCCCCTGAAGAAGGGAAATAAAGGATCTCTGAGCTACAACACTCTCATAATTTCTCCTTAACTGGTGAGCTGGACAAAACCAGGGACCTGAACAGAGGCTGATACAACATCATAGCTTCAAAGTCTTTACCATAATATTTCTGTACAGAGGATAAAGTGTACATTGGGTTCAATATTTCCAGTTTAGTCCTTTCAAATTTTAAATTCTTCACTTTTCAACCTTTGCACTCTAACTCTTTTTAACTAAGATTCTAAATGTTTCTAAGGAGAAATATGGAGAAACTTCCATGAAGGAAATTCCATTATAAGCTACAATTCTCTAAGTATCAGTAGCATTTTCTGTTCAAGAAAAAACCACCTTAGTGAAGCACAGATGTATAGTTCATTCAGTAGGCAAGAAGCCCATTCTCAAAATTCATAATACTGTGAATAATCTTGTACCCTGGGGTAATGTACCACAAATACGGATTAGAAATGAAAAACTACTTGATTGTTGTATTCACAAATACACAGACCCTCTACAATCACTACAGCTTGTTCACTTACATGCTTATGCATAAATAAGGAAGGTAGCACAATGGCAGTATATTGCACAATACAAAGAACAAGTTAAAGTTTTCATAAAATAAAATAACATTTTTAAATAGTACAAAGAGTATCAAATCAACACACATATTTGCATACATTTAAAGGCATTGTATAAACAAACAAATAAATACATATGTCATAAGGAGAGAGTAACATGGATAATGGGATTATTTTAGAAGTACTTCATAGCCCTGACTAGGTGTTCTCAGAAGCCAAGTTTGAACTGAGAAGGAAGAAAACCCCTATGTTTTCAAAAATGGCCTCTAATCATGGGTATGAAAGCTCTTTTGACATCCAAATGAGTTTGGATGTGTGCACATTCCATTGATTTTGCACAGAAGTGACAGGGTGCTGAAAGACTCATAAAAATGATTAGTGTGTAAAACTTTTGTTCGCAAAAATGCAGGCTTCATCAGGGACCGCTGGAAAGTTTGCAGGGTGACTAATATGCTCAGAACAAATTACTTAATCGATTCATCTACTGGGAATAATGAGAATAGTTCAATGATTTACTGTAAGCATTAAGCCGATATATAATGGCATCCGATCTTTTAAAACAAAAGAGTTAACATGAATTAAATGTCTGAAATATAGCAACTAGTTGTTTAGTATTCAGAATATCAAATTCTTTAAAAGTAACTTGCACACAGAAATGTCTTAGCAAAGAAATTCAGGAATGATACATAGAGAAATCCATATAGTAGACAGGAGGGACAATTCCATCTTTATAACATAATTAGTTACTTACAAAGTAGTGGTAGTGGCCAATCACTAATACTTTGAAAGTGTCTATTTTGTCAAAGTTTAATGGCAAGTATTTTATCATGCTGCAGGAAGTAATTCAATAGAATTCAGTATGTCTTTTTCAGGTCTGGCAGGATTATCATGTGTTTAAGGATAGATCTGGATGTTCTTCATTGCTTTTCCATTTAGCTGAGGTAAGTCTTTGAACAAATTGCACAGATGTTCAATATCTGTTTTCCTGCAGAAGAAATAGAGCTAATAATAATAATTGCTGCTGTTATATAGATGTGCAGTGAGATTGCATGAAGTAGTGATAGTAAGGTACAGTGAAAAATAAAGTTTATTGTAATTATAGCATTGTAATTTTCCTATGACATTGCAATATTCCTACGAAGTAAGGACAGTTCTGGGTGTGCAAGGACTGTAGGACTTTACTTTCTGTTATTAACTAACTATGTCATTTAAAATCTAATTAGTTTTTGTAAAATATCCTGTGCCCTGTAGAAAGAAAAAAAGTAAGAATAGAGGTATGAATGAAAGGCTTATATATGCAGTTTTACATCTAGGTTCACCAAGAAAACCTTGATGTAATGGTGACCAAAATGGAGGGTACTCATATCACCAGCAAAATAATTTTGGAATGTTAAGTGGGAAAACACTTTCTACAAATTTGCAAAGCAACCAAACTTCTGCCTTAGCAAAATAAAATGTTGACAGAAAAAACAGAGGAAAGTTCTTTTTTCTCAAAAATCTGTATGTGATTTTGAACATTAACTGTGCATCAGAATGGCCAAAGCATGCTTATTCCAGACTGTCAATGCATTAAGGCATATTTTCCAGGTATTTGATCAAAGGGATGCAGGAGTTTAAGTGAACTGTTTTGAAGTATATAGAATTGGTAAACCTCTGCAATGTTTTTTCTGCAGTTAACAACACTGGAAAGCTGTTTGGTGCATTGATATATGTGAAAGGATATTCTGTACACTTTGATGTTTACTAATTCCATTAAATTTATTTTTAGTGAAGTACTACTAAGGGTAAAAAATACCCCTGGGTCTCAGAAATATCCATGTTACAGTACTTGTACTTTTGCAGATGTACACCCCTTAAACTATATATATAGAATCATAGAACCATTTAGGTCAGAAAAGACTTTTAATATCAGCAAGTCTAATTGTTAATCCAGAACTGCCATGTCCACCACTAAACCATGTCCTTGAGTTCCACACCTACACATTTTTTGAACATTTCCAGGAATGGTGCTTCCTCCACTTCCCTGGGCACTCTGTTCCAATGCCTGACCACACCTTCAGTGAAAAAATGTCTTCCAATATCTTATATAAACCTCCCTTGGTACAACTTGAGGCCATTTCCTCTCATTCTATTGCTTGCTACTAGGAAGAAGAGACCAACCACTACCTCACTGCAACCTCTTTTCATGTGTTTGTGGAGTGGTGACATTCCCTGGATTCTCCTTTTCTGGGCTAAACAGCCCCAGCTCCCTCAGCTGCTCCTCATACAACTTGTTTTCCTTCATAAGGCCCTTAGCTAGTGCCATTGCTTTCTTTGGACAAGCTCCAGGGCCTCAGTGTCTTTCTTGAAGTGAAGCGCCTAAAACTGAGCAGAGGATTTGAGGTGCAGCCTTACCAGTGCCAAGTACGAGAGACAATCTCTTCCTTGATCCTGCTGGACACGCTACTTCTTTTACAATAGGATGCCTTTGGCCTTCTTGGCCACCTGGGCACACTGGTGGCTCATGTTCAGCTGGCTGTCAACAAACACGGCAGATACTTTTATTCCAAGCAGCTTTCCAGCCACTCTGCCCCAAGCCTGTAGTGCTGCATGAGGCTGTTGGTACCCAAGAGCAGGACCTGGCATTTTGACTCATTGAGCCTCAAAAAATTGACATCA
Source organism: Dryoscopus gambensis (assembly GCA_013389985.1). Classification (NCBI taxonomy): domain Eukaryota; kingdom Metazoa; phylum Chordata; class Aves; order Passeriformes; family Malaconotidae; genus Dryoscopus; species Dryoscopus gambensis. The sequence continues at coordinate 6,774 of WEIT01021170.1, forward strand.
GCCCATTGATCCAGCCTGTCCAGATCCCTCTGCAGAGCCTTCCTGCCCTCCAGCTGATCAACACTCCTACCCAGCTAGGTGTCATCTGCACCCTGACTGAGGGAGCACTCAATCTACTTGTCCCAATCATTTATAAAGATATTAAACAGAAGCAGCCCCGGTACCGAGCCCACTTTTGACCAGCTGCCAACTGGATGTAACTCCATTTCTCTGGGATCAGCCATTCAGCCAGCCTTTTACCCAGTGAACAGTGCACTCATCCAAACAGCCAGTTTCTCTGTAAGGTAGCTGTAGGAAACAATGTCAAAGGTTTTACTAAAGTCCAGATAGGCAATACCCAAAGCGTTTCCCTCATCCACTAAGCAGGTCACCTTGCAATGGAAGGAGATCTGGTCAGTCAAGCAGGACCTGCCTCTCATAAACCCATGCTGGCTGGGCACAGCTACTTTCATCAAACTGTTTTATGATGAGCAAGGGAGAAAAGAAAGACAAAAATGCCAGCTCATCACTGCCACACACAGAATACTTGTTTCTCTAACTTTTAGTATGCATATAGTCAATTTTCCAAGTATTTTTGAAGTTGAGCACCTAATCTTACAGACAATAAGAATAAAACACATTCTATGCTAACAGCTATTTATTCTTCCCCTTTTCCCACCCACAACACATGCAAAATATTTTTATAGGAGTATTTTTAATACTGTATACCTATAACTAATTATTTGAACAATATAAAAACAATACAATATTATCTTCATTACTTGACAACTCAAGGTCCTGATCCAAAAAGATGCCATAGTGTACAGGAAAATATTGGAAACCATTTCACTTGAAGACACTAAAAAATATCAGGAGAACCTGTGCTGTTAGCTGGGACTGAGATGAGCAGTATTCCAGATCCTGCAGTGGTGAAATCTTGTTTTTATTTAGAATGAAAGAAAACAGAATGTGTCTTGACAACAATAGCGCCCAGAATACTCATCTGGGATGTGGGAGACTTCATTCCTGTCAGCTGGATCACTGGCCAGCTGGAAATCCCTGAGCAAAGGCTCCAACCAGAGCTACAGAAAAGGCAATACAATGAAAGATTGTCTCAATAACTCAAAGGATTCACAAGGGGGTCAATCACATAAGAAAGGTATTTGGGTTTGTTGCCAAAACCCATTTGGATTTGTTGCTAAAACAAACAAACAAAGAACATGGAGAAGCCAAATCCCAGTTGCCCATACAAAGCCCTTAGTCAGCAGCCAGAAGTTAACCTTCTCTTGCTAAAGGAATTTCCTTTTTTCTGAGGGTCCTCTGCAGGGGAGGAGCCAAGAAACAGGAGTGCCCTTCCTCCTTAGGTAGTTGGTCAGGGAAAATTGGATGCTGGTGTTGAAGATGTTCCTTCAAACCTGCCTGTTTGAACTGTGCTCCTTAGTAATGAAGAGTTTCAAGCAGCAGAATTACCATACTGTCTGATCATCAAAGCAACAGAATTACCATACTGCCAGATCACCAATCTGCCTTGTCTGTAGAGAAGCCTGTGTTGCTTTCATGTGGGAAGAAAAGGGTGTGGAAACATTGACTCTGTCCTGTCCCCTTTATAGGAAGCAAATCTATCAACCACACAAGTAAGCTACCAACATATGTAAAAGAACTACACATTCTTGTTCAGGTTCAGCATTACTGATTTGCAGTGCCAGCAGTTAACTTTTCTAAATATAAATCAATCCTTAATGTGAATGAAACGCTGAAATGGTCTCATCAAAACACCAGGATAAAACAGTCATAAAACTAGGCTTAGGGATAGGCCTGATTAAAGCATAGGTACTTTATGCGTAGCCTACAGACTAAATTCCTCACTTCATATGGTTACATCTCAATCTCAGTTTTCATTTTAAAAGAAATTTTGTCTTTTCACTCCCTGCAGTTTTTAAGGAAAGGTTGAAATTTGAGCCATCTATAACCAACTCAGCAATGACTGGGTTTTGAAGCAATCCTAGAAAGAAGTTCTGTGAGAAGCAAGCTATGTCCTGGAGCTCAGTAGGATTTTACTCTCAAGACTGCTTTCTTCTGTAGACTGGAAGGTAAAACCATTGTAGTGAGGAATGACATGGTGTCAGGTGAAGAAAAGAAGGCTCTGAACATTCTCATCCAAGGTGTTGAGAAAAACAGGAATCTTTTCTTTCTCGTCAGAAGAGCACAGAATAGCTTCCACAGTTTCCCATGGTACAATGGCTGTTTCTGCTCTTTGAAGGAAGAATATACTCCAATCTTGAGACACACATTTATTATCACTTTAGATACATGCCAAGGCCACGATGCTAGAGTGGGGTTATGGGTTTGAAAAGTATATGCTTGTAACTACTCTTTTGTCTATCCAGTTGTCTGAAGCATAATACTTTGTGCTTCAAAGGCTGTCACTGTGTAAGTAAATGTATAAACCAGTCAGAAGGTTTCAATGCAATTACTCTTTTATCTTAGTGGCATTGCTGAAATGGCCTAGCAGTATATTGCTAATCTTCCCTGCCTTTCATGCATTATTCTCTGCCTGGCCTACAGTTAAGAAATTGTCAAGCTATTTATTTTCTCTCTGCCTCTCTGTCACATTACAATTGCTCACTCTCTTTCTCCCAGCTCAGACTCACCAACTAGCCACTGCAAGGCATGGAATAGGGAGCAATACTCTTTCCTTAAAGATTTCATCAGATGGCCCTCACTAGAGAAGTCAGGGTTTTTCTAGGAAGAAGCATCTCTAGCAGTTTGTCCTAGCAGTATTAACTTACAGTGTCACAAGAGAAGCTAATAGCTTTACGGAACCTTGCTAAGGTGTAGGATTTTCTTTAATGGTTCATTTTAAGCATTTGATAAACCTGTGGATGACTTACGGAAGCTCTAGAATTAAATGGGATCTCACTGTTTAGTAAAGAAGCATTGTTCTTTCTTCTTTCTAAAGAAGCATTTTGTCTACTGAAGACATAATGATTAACTCCACTATATGGCTTTGTTTTATATTGCATTTAACAGTGCATTGCATATAACAGTGACATAACTGGGTCTACAGCTGGCAATGATTTATACGTTGTTAAAAATGCTCTTGATCTGCTCCTGACAAACCTTATCTTGGGAGCTAAAATCTTAATTTTCACTGTTATTATTGGAAGAGAATCTGTTTGTGGAGAGAGAGAGAGAGAGAGAGAGGGGGAATTTTCTAGAGGGAAAAAAGGTTAATATTTCTTTTAAGATGTTAGGATGTGCTTCAAACTGCATAAAGTGAACAGCATTACCAAACATCAGACTTCTTAGTCTGTAATAACCTGTGGAAAACTCAGAATCTGAGAAGTAAATGATTTTATCAAGTGTAGTAATTAGCATGACTGTGAGAAAACATTTGCACACACACACACACGCATATGTAATTTAAAGGGTATATAGTTCTTTCCCAACCAAAAAAAAAAAAAAAAAACCAAGGAAGTTTGAAACCCTAACCTTAGACTAGAGGATAGAGAGGGATTAGCTAAACTACAAGCTAGATGTAAACACTTTCCTTTCCTCATACTGCAGGTAATAGCAGTGTGTGTATCTTTTTTAATCTAAGGAGCAATAAACAATTAATGTTAAAATGACAGCTTGTTCAGTCTCTCAACACTGTTTGGAAATTATGGCCATACTTTAACTTTTTTGTTACCCTCAGCCTCAAACTGAGGTCCAAAATTGTAAAGCAAGATTTTGGATGTACTTGGTTAGGGATGTGGGTGACAAAATATTCCTTTGAATAATTTCTTCATTGAGGCATAATATAAAATATGTGCCACAATTTTGCTAAGGGACCTAATAGCTCAAAGACTCATTAACTGAGCTGTTCTGTCACAGTTTTACTGAACTGTCTTGGGCCCATACATTTTTGAGGTAAATAAGTACGATCTGTAGCTGAAAATGGAAGATGTCTAATTTTTAATTCCTCCACACAAGCTTTAAAATAATGACTGCCAATATTTTTTTAAGTCCTAATATGTGTCATTGAAGAAGAAAGGGATTACTTTGAAGTTGTTGGTGAAGTTGTTGGTTGCTGTGAAAACATTGACTTTCAGGTGGTCACTTTGGAATTCTAAAATGGCAGAGAAAAGAAAGAGTTGAAACGGATTGCACATGGTTCAAAACCATTGCTGTCAGAGAGACCTGTTTTTTCATCTGACATCTGTGGGGAGCTCCATCTGTAAAATAACAGTAATAATAATAATAAAAATAAAATTTTTTTAAAAGACACAGGGTGAAGTAAAATAGGCAGACACCCTCCTTTTATCTGCATGCACACACAGAGCACCAGCCCAGGCTGATGTTGCAGGTAACTGGCCTGGCCCCTTCCATGAGCCTGAGAAGTCGGAAACAACTGACAAGTACCCATCAAAACCCTGAGCTGCTCCATCGGTGATCAAGTTTCCCCCTGTGCTGTGTATGTGCATTGATTGACAGTGCTTCCTCTCCCGACAAGCAGGACCCCGAGGGTAGCAGCCTGGCAGCTTGTTTTGTCAGCTGTGGCTGGCTGCTGTCAGCCCGGGCAGGGACCCTGCGCCCCGCAGGGAGCCTGGGCCAGGGCTCGCCTCTTGTGGGCAGCCACGGCTGGGGCAACCCTCAGCCCCTGAACCCTGTCAGAGCCCCCAGCACCCCACAATAACATCTCACTGCCGTCATCTCAGCCTCACCTCCGAAGGCATGAAAGACAGAGAGAGGGAGGGCAACAGCAAAGTCTTGGATGTCTGAATTTGCAGCTGAAATGCCTGTCCAGACAAAGATGAACTCTAGAACTCCACAACTGCTTATTTCTTTGCACGTTTGTTTGCTTGTGCTTACCTGGCTTACACCTGCCAGAGATAATGCCTATGAAGAACAGATATTAAACCTGTTGGAATTTTGCACTATAAAATGGAAAGAAGAGAAAAAACTAGAAACTCAGTAGAAACATTCGTGGGAGTTACAATTGTTTTTCTTAATTTTCCATTTAACTGTGAGTACCAAATTCAGAAAACAACCTGGTGTCCTTGTTTGAAGATGCACAGTGATCTTGCTTTTAAGTATGCTTATCTGCTGTTTACAGAAATCTAAAAGGTACAGCTGATGTGCTAAAAACCTAGGTAATGTAACTTCAAGAAACACATGCTTTATTCTGGTCTCATGGCAGATAAATGAAATCAACACAGACTCTTCAAAAGATATAAGAACTCTGTTTTTTTCAATACCTTATGTATTACTTCGAAATTTCATACACGATTTTCAGATTTAAGTATTTGCACAGTGCTATCTGCAGCTTAGATGCCTCTAACAAATTCCTTCAGCAACAGGGCATAGCTTTATAATGCTCTCCTGCCCCCCAAGAAGCCACATCCTTCCCCACTCTTCTCCCTAGTTTTTCCCAGCTCTCATGTAAAATGTTGCCACCCTAAACTGCCTGCTGAAATACTGTCACTCCTTCTCCTGCTTCCATCTCAGAGGTAGGGAGAAAATTGGTCTGAAATTTTTGGAAGAATGCAAAATACCTGGGCCTCTTTTAAGCATATGATTGAATGCTAGCTAATGGAGGGAAAGATTTGCTTTCTGAAATAATGCAGCATCACTCAAACTACTTTTAAGCCTTTTACTGTATAAATAACCTTTTGCACTTCAAGGGTCATTAGATCACGATAGTTTGTAATGCAATTATAGTCAGCACTCTGCTCTTATGGGCTGCCTGGTAATTTGCTTGTTAATATATTAGCACAAAGCATTGATCAAGTAGCTAATCCAATCACACGCTTTTTATTGATCTCTTATTGAGCATCCTGCCAGTGATCACTTTTTGCTCAAGCCTGGTCAATAGCAAATGCCAAATAGGCTCTCCCACACCTAATGAGCTTACAAAATAAACCAAACATTTTCCTTTGCCCTCAAGGCTAGGATCAATTGAGAGCTTTTAGAGCAGAATTCAGATGATTTTTTCATCAGCTTTTCCCCTTTCTTTCTGTGAACATGCAGGTTTGCATTAAGACCTTTATCTGAGACTTTCATTCTAATTTGAGGACATCTGAAAAGCAGCTGCCATGTCTGAAATACTGGAACAGCTGTAAACAATAAATCACGCGGGTGAGGAATTCTGGGCTGCACGTTGGCATGTGGTCTGTCAAGCCAAAAAAATAGAGACATACAAAAGATCAAGAGGTTAGGGGTACCTGAAGTCTACAAAAAAATGTACTTATCCCATATTTCATCCCAGAGAGCTGTATTCTGGTGGAAGGCCTACCCAGCATTCTTTAACAGGAGCATCATGCCTTCATAGATGAGGGTGGAGGGAGGCTTGGGGTGCTGCAATGAATTAGATGTGAGCCTTTTCATGCTGCTGCTATTGCGTTAGGCGATTCCAGTATCAACCAATGGAATTTCACACTACAAACACAGATTCTTGCTGATGAAAAGCACACCCAAATTATGCTGGAAGTAACAGTATTTCAGTTACATGCATAACTGCCAAATACTAGTTCTTTAACTTATAACAGTTCCCAATTTCTTACCATGCAGTACACAAATGTGACTGTAATGGATTTACAGTTACTCAGGAAAAAAAAGAGTGAGAGAGAAGAGAGGAGAGAGATTTTTTGGAAGAGGTAACTTTGACTTATCGCAAGAATTTTGTAACTTTTATCAGATGTCTTTTCAGCTAAAACAGCTTATTAAGTCTTTGAGGAAAGATCTTTGGAAAGAACATTTTCCATTTACTCAGAGGCCTTATAGCAAAACAATAGTGCTGTAATAGTAGATTCTATTAGATCATAAAAAAAGAATGCAAGATCCTTAGATCTTAAATATCCTTCCTTCAGCTATTACTATTAGCACTATTTTATAGAGCTAGGTTGCATTTTCACTTTAATCACTTTTATTCCATGATCTTGTTTTCATTATTTGGCTTAATATTTTCCTCATTACTCTACCAGATTTAAATTACAGAGAGGCACAATCTGACTATAAACCAGGTACAGATTTAAAATATTTAAAAGCATTTGTAACATGTAAGCATGCAATTTAAAACCATTACCAAAATCTGATTACTTGCCTGGGGGGAAAAAACAGGTCAGTTAGAAACATTGGTGATATCTTTTCAGAAATTTTCCTTTAAATTACTCATAATTATGCATTGCAAAAATATTTGTTCGGCAGACTTTTTTGTTTCAAATGAAAAGGAGTGCATCTTCTGACTCTGTATTTTGCAAGTTTCCATCATTTTTTCCTGTGCAGTCCTTTTAATAACCAGCTGTACAAACTGCTACTGATGAGGCTGGATCTTAGGTAAGAGGATTTTCATTTACGTGACAAGACCTTGCGCTTGCCATTAGAAAGTCTTATGTGGCCAGTCTCCACTGGCAAGTACTTTACCTCTGTGGTTTGCTTCTATTTTTCACTCTCTTCTTGAGTCACTGTCTAAACTTATTCTCAGGCTTTCTTTCGTAGTGACCTAGGTAATTCCTGCAAGATCAAGCTGCACATGGTTCCCGGGATGATTCAATCCCAACATCATTCCTGAAAAGACTGCGAGAAGACAAATTAGTATAGGCAGCATTCACCTTCAACCTGGAGAGGGTTTACCTTCTCAGACACGTACCTACAGCTTTATGCTGTAAAAAACCCCAGTGGTGTGGTCTTTTTTAAGGTGTTTGTGTTAAAAAAGACACATGTCTCCAGAATACCCAAGGGAGCACTACAGCAGGCCTAGGGGACAGAGTAGGCCATGTGCTTAGTATGTTATCCACTCTGCTCAAGAAAAGAGTAGCTGAGCACAGTTAGAAGTGACTTTACACCTTTTGGGTTGGAGGCAAGGGACTCCTCCCTCGGAGCAATGTCCTTGACTGCACAGGCTGTGCTATCCAAATGATTTGCATCTTTCTTACACAGCCTTAAACCATGTAAGCCAATTGATTTAGAGCACTATAAATACTTTTTGAACTCAGCCCAAGTGTGTAAGAAGTATTTGGATTAATTGAGTCAAGTCAGTAGCCTGCAAAATTTAGGATTTAAGTCTTTATGATAAAGTTAGTAAAAGTATCACATTTGTGAATGAACAATAATCCAGTGTTGCAACTCTTCTTTCAGCTAAATCTCTTCAGGATCAGCTGCCTGCATTAGTGATTGTGTTTATATAAATGCTGCAGTTTTGCAAGCAGCTAAAGGTAGCTGTCAAAGTTAGACAGATATGACACAAAATGTGAGCACACATCTTATTAACATAAGCAAATGAATCCAGAGGAGGGCATCAAAGCTGGTGATGGAGCTGGAAGATCTGTGTGAAGAGCAGCTGAGGACTTCAGGCTTGTCTGGTTTGGAGAAAAGGGGGCTGAGGCATGACCCCTTTGCTCTCTACAGCTCCCTGAGGAGAGAAAGTGGAGAGGGAGGTGCTAACCTCTTCTACCTGGAACTCAGTGATAGGATGTGTAGGAACAGTTTAAAGTTTTGCCAGGGAAGGTTTAGATTGGACATTAAGAAGCATCTCTTCACCAGGAGGGTGGTAAAACACTAGAACAGGCTCCCTAGAGAGGTGGTCAACGTCTCAAGCCTGTCAGTGTTTAAGAGACATTAGGACAATGCCCTTTTTAAACGTGCTCTGACTAGTTCAGCCCTAAATTGCTCAGACAGTTGGATTGAATGATTGCTGTAGCTCCCTTTCAACTGAAACAGTCTATTCTATTCTATTCTATTCTATTCTATTCTATTCTATTCTATTCTATTCTACTTAAAATTTAATTGAAAAAATCGTCTCTGATGTACAGTTGGACTACTCAGCTTGGCTTCCTGCTTAAATTCTATTTCAACTTTTTTTGAAAATGCAAACTTTTTTTTTTTTTTTAAACATCTGATAGACACATCTCAAAGAAAGAAGGCAGTGCCCAAATATTGTGTGGTAGCATGTCCTTACATTTTTGTACTCTCAAGTCGGTAAATATTTAGGTTTTCAGAGCTACATATTTATTCTTTAGATAACTCTGCTGGAGTAATCAGGCCTTTTGCCCTGCAAAAAAGATGCCATTCCCCTTGAAATGATAATATTTATTGCTTAAAATGCAGAACGTTGTCTACATGGTATGGGCTGTCGTGGAGTAGGAATGCTATTCTGCAATGTAGTACTCCCACTAAAACCATGCCACCGCTCACTTCCTCCTGCACCCAGCTGGAGGCACAAAAGGCAAAGATCACGGGTTGAGATAAGAACAATTTAGTGGAAACAGCAATGAGATAAGAAAACAACCAGTAACAGCAACAGTATTAATAACAAAAGGTATAAGACAAAGAAGAAATTTACACGGAAAGCCCGTAACAGTAAACAGTATGCTGTCCCCCCACATTTTCTCGACCTGGAGGAACCCCTTCTCCTCCTCAGAAGAGAGAGATACCCCCTTTTCCCTCCTCCCAGGAACGAAGTGAGCTGGTATAGAATAACACTGGAGACTTAGCCGTGCCCCCTCTGTAAAAAATGAACCTTGTCCTGGCCAAAACCAGGGCAGAGGAAAACGGGAGAAATTTCATACTCTGGAGAGAGAGAGTTTTTAAGTCCTAATTCCATGTCTTTCTTAGAACCTATAAAGAAAGA
>WEIT01021172.1:4459-19634 GCA_013389985.1 Dryoscopus gambensis
CAATGTCTGAGATGCTGTTGTCTCAGTTAAATGTGCCACAGTTGAGTACCATACAGAGGTCTGGTTCTGCAAAACTGGATTAGCAGAATCCACACCTGAGCCACCATGGCTATGCTTCTTCCAGTTCTGGAGCCCAGCAGCTGAGCTCCTCAAGACTGGCTGTCTCTGCATGTGGCTGTCTTGCCTGTGATAAATATGTTCAGAATGTACAAGAATCCCTCTGTTAATTAACTCCCAGTGGTTGATATGTATTGCCAATGGATTGTAGAAGCAACTTATGTTGCCAAAGATTGCTGAGATAAACAATAAACAGTGCAGGGCTACTCATGGATAATACACATGAGCTGCCATGTTTAATTCTAGAGATTAATTGAATAATGGCTTTATTAATGTTTCTTTTTCACTAACTCAAGCGTTCCCAGCTCATTTCCACAAATTCTGTGTTTGTTGTACTCTCTTCTGAGACTGGCCAGCTAATAAATCTTCATTCAGAAGGGGGAAAAGGATGGTAAAAGCTCTCCTAATTGAAATTCTGTAATGTAGTGACGATTACGTGCCTCTGGCTATTTCAGTTACCTGGTTGCTCTTAATGATTCACCACTGGTGCTTGATAAAACTCTCCCTCTGAATCTACAAGTCTCAGGCCAGCCCATCTATTTGCGTTATGTCTTTCCCACTTTGTGGGTGGCCTAAGAGATGACTAGCATGGTTTCACGTAGTTTTCTCCAAGATAGCTCTGCTGCTTCAGTTTAACAGAAATAGCATTGAGTTAAATTATGCGATGGAAGAGCTAGAAGTAAAACAACTCCATGGCTTCTAAAAATACTAGGGGCCAGAAGCTTAGACATGGTTAGCCATTGAGGCTACATTTCCTTCTGTACAGTTTTCTCAATTCACATTTTATCAGAGTGAGGAAGAGGAAATAGAAATATTGCTAGCATCATGCAAAACTCTAAGCTGACTGAAAAACACTGAAACTATTTTATTGAAAATGTGCCCCTCCAACATCCATTTGTTGAATGAGCTGTGCAACTTCTCAGTCAGTTGAAATGGCTGAAATGTCGGGGCAGGGACTGTTTCTTTACTCCACATTTGTATAGCACCTCACATAGAGAAGTGCCGTCTGCCTCTGGGGCTAATTGCTCCTGCCAGAAAAGCTGTAACAAGGGGTAGGGACAAATGGAACCCATTCCATGGCTTGTTTTGAAGGTGCAGCCAATGTAAATATAATGGCAGGTAAATACAATGGTAAAACTGGGGGAAGAGATGGTCATCAAGTTTGCAGCTTGCTCTGCACAGAATATTTTGCTTTTGTCTTGGGCACTACAAAAAAATAATGTTTAAAGGCCAGACTTGCAGCAGATGGCCAACAGCTGACTTGCTGAAATTTTCAGCAGCCTTCCTTCCTCAGTTAACAGATCCCTGAATGGTCTTTTAGCAGTCAGGCCTGCCTCACTGCAAACACATGCTGAGCCCATTCTGTCACTATAGTCCATCACATTGTGTTTGTCCACTGGTGCAAAACTTACTGGCAGCTCATGTTCGAGGTACAGATGAGTGCCATTTTTTAAAAAAATCTTGAAGCAACCAAAATTATAGTAGTGGACTTCTCTCTCAGGCCCTGAAACCCCACCTCCTCGGTGACCTCTAGCATTCTTCTCCCTCAAGATCTGTACAAGATCCCTGCAACATCTGAAGCAGGGATATCAGATGTTATGTTGATACCTAGCTTGTGTCTTCTATATGAAGTATTCATGTGTATGTGCACATACATTTCAGGACCTCATACTTTGGTAGAATTCAAGAGTTTTACTTTGAGTGAACTTGAATGTCTTGAGTCTCAGTAGGAACTAGTTTTCTCAATTCTTATTTTCTCAAGTTTTTTAGATTATGCTTAACATGTAGTGTATTTTCCTTTTGCAGGGCACACACATGTTTCAACCGTTTGGATCTTCCACCTTACCCCTCATATTCTATGCTGTATGAAAAGCTGCTGACAGCTGTTGAAGAAACTAGCACCTTTGGACTTGAATGAGGGGGTTCAGGCACTTCTGGTGTTTTTATGGCTGATGATGTCACCTTTCCTGTCTACCATCATTTGATCTTGGTTTCCCATGTTTTTATTTTTGAAAACAAAACAAAAATCAAGATTAACAAAAGCTGTGCATGAAGAACTGCCGCCCTCTACAATCTAACCTTCATGCTTTCATCCTCTGTTTCCAATGGACTGCTAGTCTGTAGGCAATAGAAAAACAACTGTCTCAAGGTTTCTGTATATCTCTACATACCTCCATTAATAACAATGAAAATACAAATGCAAGTTACATTACACTTGACCAAATGTTAATAAATGTTTACTTCCACCTACGTTGATTAAAAAAATAAAAAAAAAAACTCATCAAGCATTCCAAGCTTTTATATATCCATATCTTCTAAATCAAATCACAGCCCATCTTACTTCTTAATCATTGAATCCAGTGCAAGGAGCTGGTCAAATATATCATCATCCATCCTTATTTTCCCTGTATGTATTGTCCATCTGAAAGACACTTATGAGCAAAACTGAAATTTAATGTATGAACTCATGATCCACATCAGTTGCATCAGCTGGAACTGGCCCAGATATGTGGTGCAGATAAGACCTTCAAAAACTGAAAAAACCCCAACCTGTAATGCAATGCAAAGCATAACGGCGATTGTTATGATTGTTGCTTGCCACTACTGGAGAGAACTTGCACTTCAGAGCTATTGGGAGGGGCATCTCCATTGTAATGTTTACCACACAAGAAGCACAAGGTTGTGCACACTCAAGAAGGATGTTTTATTATGTAGCAAAAAGGACAAGGCTCCCTTACCTTAGTATTGTATATGACAAGGAAAAGGGGAAGTGAGAAGAATGTTCTACTCTTATGAATACCCTTGGGTTCTGTTTACCAGATATTTGTTTTCTGATGTCTAAAATGTTCCTTTCCAAATGACAAGTCTAGACAATCCCATCCCCTGTGTCAGAAGCCATTTATTTTCTGTTAGGCTGGGCTAATCTATGGTTTCTGGGGGCAGTTTTCAGTTCTGTTGTTTCTCTTTTCTTGTTCAGTGGAAGAGTCCATATCCTCAAGAGTGGTTTGTTGTGGACAGAATGTTTTCGTCTGGGGTCTGTCAAATGAGAAGCTGCAGTGAATGAGGGTGTTTGTCAGGTATGAAGGGAACTGTAACTCTCTGGGAGTTAAGATTTTGTTGCACATCCTGTTGGAGGAAGCCCAAAGGCACTCCAGTCATACTACCTACCACTAAACTAAAGATCTTGCTCTTGTTACTGCAGACATAACCCTCCTCAGTTTAGTGTACTTTCCAACTCTGAATCCGGGTTAAAAAAAGGAAAATAGCAGTAGGCTTGTCTTCAGATGGATTTTACTGAGGATATTACAGTCAACCTCACTGCTCTGATTACATTTTACTTATTAATCTTTGCTGCCCTTGTTTTCCAAGACTAATCTCAGATTGAAAGTGTTTGTCTTAACTGGGAAATGGAAATACAAAGTATCTTCTGACAGTAAATATGTTAAAGGATGCAAGAAATGCGAAGTGAGATTTGTGAAGGTAAGTGAGAAGGTAACATCATAGTGTCTAGCAGCTTGCATGAAATATGGCACCCCCTTGGGGGCTTGTTACTGGTAGTTTTGTATCAGTTACGCTTCAGATCTTTGTAAAAATAGGAGACCAGTTCAAGATCTAACACATCTAATTCATCTTAAGTTTTCTCTCCAGAGAAAAAAATTGGAGTCTCCTTTCTCACATATTTTTATGGTAGTTGTACAGAACCTCATCACACTTGAAAAACTGCGTTCTGAGAGTTGTAGATCATTCTTCTGCTTTTATTCTTAGGTCAGTAGGTATTTGAAAGGTGATGGACCTAAAAATATATTCCTAAGCAAAAAAATTTTTTTTTCTTTTTGTTAATGGCACATTAAAAATTTGAAATACTTACATTGCCCCCTTCATTCAACTTCTGTGACATTTCAGCCACTTTCATACTAATTAACTGTATGGCTTTTACTGAGAATCTATTTTATAGTATGTTGTTGTTATATTACAGTTGCAAACAGAGACTGCAGCTACAGGCCAGCTTCATTGTACCACATACCGAAAATGATGTTTAGTGTTTCCAAAAATGAGCTCTCAGGTATCTATTCCATGTGACCAGCCCCACTGCACAGGAGAGATGGAAAAATTAATGTTTTTCTCAGAGCATCTGTCATGTGCACATGAATTCCATCAGAACAAGTCACACCAGGAGAGACTGAACATGAAATCTTTCAATGTATGTAATTCCTGCCTCTTCACCTCTGGGCCCCCAAATCCAGTGATTCTTGTATGGTTCTTAATTTATTCCTGGTGATGTTATAAAGTTACCTGTACTATGCCAAATGTTGGATGTTTTCCAACATTAGAAGAAAAGGAAGAGAAGCATCCAACTGGTTGGTCCATGTTTGGACGAGGAAAATCAAGAGCTGTCTCATTAACACAGTAAAAAAGTAAAAAAAAGTCTAAGCTTTACAATGCTGTATAGTTAAATTTTTTTAAGTATTTTAAAACTATATTTTATTACGAAAAAGTGGAAATATTTTTTGTAGCATAATAAAAGATGTTTGTATTTCAGAGACAGCATCAAGCTCCACTAAATGAAACATGGAAGACTTTCTCCTGAAATTCTTCTTCACAACATTTTCTGGCACTCGTCACACATTAACCTAGATTATGTTTGGCAGATGCCATCTCGAGCACCTTCTGTGTTCCTCCTCTGGGAAACACAGAGCATAGCCAGCTACTTCCCATCAAATCCTTGATCCAAGTTGTCTTTCAAGCACACAGCCTAGTATTTTTTAAAAGTTGCTTTCTAAGTTGACAAAGTCATGCAGATTTCCTTGCAAGTTTTTTGGATCTAAGGCCAGGAATAGAGACAGTTGACAGTTTTCATAAAACAAAGAGAAAGAAAATGCCATACGTGGCTTTTCTTGCATTCTGCAATTCCAGCCCTATCCCTCTTTCTGCCCAAATGTCCTACCCCAATAGGTTTTCAAACTGCAACATCATCTTTAGGATACCTGGATCAACACTTCACAGTGTTTCTCCATTCCTTGCGTCATGCCGTGGGCAGAATCCAGTCCCAGCCTGGAGTGAAGGGGAAGCCGTGCATCTGAAGTGGCATTGCAGTGTCAGAGTGAGGCAGTGAATGGTGCCAACAGGAGAGAAGGAGGAACCTACCTCCCTTGGCCTGTTATTTAACCTGCCCATTATGCAATTAATTGACTCTGTTGTTGTTGTGCATATGCAAGACGTACCCTTCCTTGTTCATCTTTTGATTCAAGTGCTGTTACTTCCCAGATGTTACTGCATCTTCATTTGTAAAACACTGACTGTTGATTACAGAAATTCTAGTGTCATTGTTTCCCCACAGGAAAGACTAGAAGATATTCCATTGGGCAGATTTACAGTGAAATAATCTTTTCAGCTCTTTCACCTCAGTTCCCTTTAAACCTGGTGTTGGCTAGATATGGTGGTGGCTAGATTAAGATACGATATCAACATCAATAGATTTTTTAAATGCAAATAAAAAATGGAAGAGGCAATCTGACAGCTTTCATGAATTCTAGTTTTCAGTTGGAGCAATGAATAGTGGCAACGGTTTTAGAGGGTCCATATGTTTCTCAAAATGATTGTCATGATGGTATTAATGGTAGAGGGAGGGAAGGGGGTATTTCTGGTTTTGAAATCCTGTTGCCCTACTAGCATTAATCTGAAGATAAGAGGATGGAAATAGGTATTTTAAATCATCAGTAGGTCTCCCACCTTGAAGTAGTCTCACTGACTGTTCAACCACATCAGCTATGCAGGATTTGATCCAGTGTAAACATCTGTATCGTAGAGTTAACAGCATCAGGTCTAAACCTTACAAATGCTGTCACTTCAGTCTGCAATAAGTTACATGAGCATTCAGTTTCAGTCTGTGCATATTCAAAACTTGACTTTTATGTTCCAGAGAGATCCATGGCTATCACAAGGCAAGAAGTGAGTGGTCCATACTAGATCTAACATCTAATGGAGAAATCATGGGTTTTATACACGTCTGACACAGGGGACTTTCTACACCCAGTTTGCTCAAGTGCCCATGAACTTTTGAATGAACTGTAGCTGAGGTTTGAGTTCATAGTCTAGTCTGAGAGATGGCCTGTGGGGAGGGGAGTGTTTGTTGGGATTGTGTTTTGTTGTTCTAGTTTCACTGTAACAAATAGTTGACATACCTCTAGTTGGAAACAATAGGATACTGAATTTGAACATGAAAATCGAAACTGAAATAAGCTAAAATATAAACGCACAGGGGACGAGTTAAACTTGTCCTTCACTATTAATCCTTTGACAGTCTGGGGAATTTCAGAAGGACAAATTTGACTGGAGATCTGTTTAATTTCTGTTGAAATGATATTTGCCCTGTCTCCGTAGTAATATTAATAGGGCTTCCCAGTCAAGATTAAACACTTTCAGTCAAATGCAGACCAACAGATCTTTCTATAACAAATGCGGTGCTTTTTTATTATTCTTGCTGTACCTCAGTGTTCATTATTAAAAGATAAAACTACTGCAATATACTAAATCTGGGATAGGTTTTCGAGTTATCAAGGTCCAAAAGATTGGATTGTTACTTTCTCAGTAGTGAGTCATGTAGTTCTTTTGTTCCAGTAGAAAAACAGATGCCTGTAGATAGTAGATACTAGGTATAGTAAATATTGTACCATTAGCCAAATTCCCTGCAGCTTCCGATTTATCTAACGGAAATGTCTGTTACGGTTTTTGTTAAAAGACTACATAAAGTCAATGGCAGGAAAGGTCCTCATTATTGGACTGATTTTGCTTATATTGACAGAAAAATGTCACATGATACTCAGGCTGTGCTTTCTATTCAACCATATCACTATAGAGGAATGTCAATAAAATCACTTTGTTATGGCATTGTGTGGACTGTCTATTACAAATAAATTATTTCTTAGAGGATGTATGTAAGAGTGGGTGGAAACTGGCATTGTCAAAGCCCACTAATTTCAGAAATTGCAGTTCCAGGATCATGTCCTTTCCGACTATTGCATTCAGGCCCTTCCACTGCTTCTATTCAATTTTTGGGGGTACAGGTCTAAAACTTGAGGTTCTCCATGTAGGTGTAGATGACCAGAGCCCCCACACTCTTCTGCCTTGAGAGCATGAGAGCTTATTCCTCACTATAGGAAATGTCTGGTCAAACAGAGGGACAAAAGCAGTGTCGCTCTGTTACGCGTACCTTGCTTCTAGGTATAATTACTGCATTATAGAGTTTATTATATATTATAGGGATGAAATGCAACTGCAAGGATGATTTCTTAATAGCATATGCTGGGTCTGCATTGTGTTGACAGCACATACATAGCAAGATGCTCCGGCATCTCAGTATGTCACACCCATTTCTCTCCTGCTCGTCACTGTAATATCTCCAGCGTGTTTCATTAACACATTCCAGGATAGGTTAACACGCCTCAGATACACCATCAGCAAACACCTTCCTGACCATACCTGCTTTCTTACATAAACAGCATCCCAGGAGGGATCGTGGTACATTGGGAAGGATGGGAAAGCTTAAATATGAGGCACTTTTTCTATAAATCCGTAGAAGATACTCCAACAGAAGTGGTGAGCATATCTTTCACAAGACAAATCAGTAACAAATGTGAACCTGTGTGACTGTGAGAACTCTTGAGAGCCCCTCTGGAGCTTGCACTGCATTTCATCCTGTGTGGAGGAGCACAGGGCCACAAGCCGCAGCACTGGCTCTCCTTCAACAGGGATGGTGGTGCTGGTGGCAAGAGTAGCACCCACCCGTGCACATGCTTAAGAAATCCAGATCTCACAGCTCAGCCTTTATTCATATCCTGTGTGTGTGCTTGTGCTCATGTGTGAGGAAGAAGTGAGTCAGAGGGCATTTTGGCACTAAGCTGGATTTCTCTGCATTGTTCACATATAAAGGAAGGGAAAATCTATACTGACTAAAAAGCAGTGAGATGAGCTGCTATCATTAGAGTGCATCAGAGGGGTCAGTTTCTGCAGCAGTGATCTGTATATGCAGCTGAAACTATGCCTTTTACTAGAACCCATTTGATGATTCCATTCAAATTCTATGAACCCATGGATTCTATGAACCCATTCAAAGCCAAGTTGGATACGGTCTTACGCAACCTGCTCTAGTGAGAGGTGTCCTTGCCCATGGCAGAGAGGGTTGGGACCAGTTGGTCCTTAAAGTCCATTCCAACCCCTTAACATTCTATGATTCTATGACAATTACTGAATTTCTGTTAAAATAGAGCAGCAGTCCACAGGAAACCTCCATGGGTACATTAGGTGTCTTTCTTGGCATGCTAACTCCATAATTCTGTAGGATATTAAAAATCAATTAGAATCTCTTCCTGCCATGTGGTAGCAGTGTCATATGTTTTTTTCTACAAAGGACAATAAATTTATGTACAGCCTGACGTTCATCCTTGTACAAGAGGCCAGACTGGACAATAGCTGTCACGTCTGAAGAATAAAGGCACAAAGGATCTGCTGTGTCTCCTCTAATTATAAATCCTCCTTGAACTGCAAAAACACACTCTTTTACTATTTTTCAATTTAATTCTGGTAAACTTGAAAATCATTTTTGACTGAAAATACCTTTCTTGGATCTATCAAGATGAAGAGTGTGTGGCTGTGTTTAGTTCCTACTCTCTTGAAACTAAATTTAGAAGGAAAATACCCAGTATGTTATTCTACCTGAAATACAAGCCCGGATTCTTATTTGTATTAGGCTTTGATGTAAAGCAGATTTATATTTTTTTAACTGCAATGTAAATGAACCTCATCCCCACAATGCCGTGTTACAGCTCTTTGAGATTGAATAGAATAGAAGTAACTGGAACTCACAAAGAATGCAACTAATGCGGTTTTTTCCCTGAACTTCTGGCATGTAGGATTTCATATAATTAATTAACTGCTATGGTACAAGAAGATAGTGGAGCTGCCTGGGGGAGTTTTCTGTGCCAGGGATAAGCAATAGTAACCCTGAGGTCAATTGCCTTTCCTTTTGTGAAGAGTTATACCCTTTAGGAACATTTTACTTTTTAAATTTTTCAGTATGAAAATAGAAGACTGGTTTGGGTTATCTTTGTTTCCTACTTTAAAAATTAACGAGTTCTAAGGAAAAAGTAATTCTGTGAATACTCTGCAGTGTGACACTGAAAATGTGTCCAGTCTGTTTCAAAATGCACCACAGACAGCAACTGAAAAAGTGTTGTTGGATGTGATTTCCTAATGCTGGTTTTCCAAGATCAAAGCAGTGTACAAAAATAAACTGCATATGCTCCAGTTTTTCTGTTTCCAGCACTTCATATGCTTCAGTCTGTAGACAAAGCAGTACAGGTTCCCAACCAACATGCCACATGGAGTCATCATGTTTAGGTAACAGCTTTTCAGGAATGCAGCTGGGGCAGCACAGGAATCTGCTTAGGAACTTTGTTACAAGCTGTGATTTGACTTCAGTATCTCTTAGGTATGTCTTGGAACTGAATGCGATCAGTGACTTTTTAAGAATGACTGAAATTAGTAATAGAGATTGCTATATAAGATTATACTTAGAATGTGTGAGGATATATTTACTGACAGCTTTGGCATCTTTGGCAGTGAAATATAAGGTTCCCTGCTCTAGGCATGTAAGTTAACGGCATTAGTGATGCGTGCATTGATTAGCAGAACTGGGACCTTAGAGTTTAACCCCTGCTTCTACAGTATGTAAAGCCCATGACATGACTTTTGAACAGCATCATTGTGCTTCAATAATGTCCTGCAAATATACAAACTGAAACAGTTTATGATCTGGACACAGCCAGATAAGTAGTGATGCATCTTGGATTTTGTAAAATACAGTCTACCTACTTTGTAAAAGGTTAATTAGCCCGGGCACTGCAGAGAAGCTGTGAGGAGCACCCAGTGTAGTGCATGGGGACCCATATGATGTGTCTTTCAACTGGTAAGTTAATATTATAATAACATATGTAAAATTCATATTCAAATGAGAATTTCTGCAAAATATGAACCTGTGAGAGTATTTGAAAAGGTTACTAGTACACTCCCTAAGCACAAGTTTATTTACTATTCATTTGATAAAATCAAACCCCATAAGTAAAAAAGAAGAATAAATCTTACTGTAATATGAGCACCAGTTATATTTAATCTCTCACAAATATAAAAATAGTTCAGCAAGGTGGCAGTAATGATGCCTACTGCTGCCACTTAGTGGAGCCATGCCTTCCTCCCTTAAACTAGAAAAGAGAAGATTAATAACACCTTTTTTTGTTGCAGCTGGTAAGAAACATCCTTTTGTACAAAAGTGTTGGAGGGGACAGTTTTTCAGTGGTGCTGGGTACTCAGACTTCTTGTGTAAGTGCTTTTACGTGATGACAAGAGGCATTCAAGGAGGACAGGGGCAAAACCCCTGAGGTGAGGAATGTGTATTCTTCCTGTTGCCTCACAGATAAAACCACCACATCAAGAAATAGGTAGCTTCAATGCAAAATAGCTAACTTCAGAATGGAACTGCAGCAGCCTTCAGAAATCCCAGCCACAGAAGATCATGGTTCTCTACCAGTACAGAAGTTGAAGGGATGAATTTAGCAATTCAAAATGAAAAACTATCTTAAATAATATGTGCTAAGCTACAGATGGTAAGATTTCATATTTCTGTAACAAATGGACCGTGATGATGATGATGATGATGACTTCAGGTGTCTCGTCTGTCATGTACAAGCTGCCTGAATACATTTGTATTGGGAAGATAAACATCCTCTGATGATCAAGCTAGAGTCAGATTGATGTAACTGAACAAAGCTTATGTCTCTATACAACACTTTTGATCCACCTCCTCAGGGCAGAATAGAAATCACTCTCTGACTCCAATGCATGCAGACATAAATTTAAAGGGACATTGTTTTTAACAGAATACCTGTGATGGTGTCTTTTACCTCACCTCCTGCTTCTTAGCTTGCAGGCCAAACACAGCTCATGAGAATGAATTCCTTGGATGTGACTGCTAGAAAGAAAAAAATATATATTGAAGTGTAAGACAGTTAATATTATCTGTACCAGCAGAAATCAATATTTGTTATGCTATCTGAGTGCAATACAGCAGCTAATAATATTTGAGTGATTGAAGCCAAATGTCCAAACAGCAGAGAAAAACCATATACATTTTACCAGCAGGTAACACATGAGATAAACCAGCCTAGATATGTCTGTTAGCTTATCTATAGATAAATCAAGCATTGTTCATATCCACACGTGTTTCTCCCCATGTAGATGGCACATATAAGCTTATGCTGCAGTATTTAAGACTGAGATCAGTGCTGTTTTAGTGCACAGCTGAAACTACAGTGAGTCATGAAGCTTATGTTTATCCTTCTTAGAGGGACCACTGAAATTAATACAGCATGTATCAGCTCCACAGTATTCTGCTACTACTAGGCAGAGCATAGCCTGTTCTATGGCTAGTGCATAGTAAAGTGGGAAAGATGCCAGACAGCCAACACATCTTCACCACGAGCAAGTCCTGTCTGACTAACCCAGTGGCCTTCTATGATGGGGTGATTCCATCAGTGGACAAGGGAAGAGCTACAGATGTCTTTTATCTGGATTTCTGTAATGCCTTTGACATGGTCACCCTCAGCATCCTTCTCTCCAAACTGGAGAGAGATGGATCTGATGGGTAGACTCTTAGGTGGATAAGGACTTGATTGGACAGTCACATCCAGAGGGTGGTGGTCAATGACTCAGAGTCCTGGACATCAGTGATAAGTGGTGTCACTCAGGAGTCCATATTGGAACCTTTCATATCGTCATTAATGACACAGACAAAGGGATCAAGTGCACCCTCAGCAAACTTGCCAATGACGCCAAGCTGAGTGGTGCAGTTGCCACACCTGGTGAGATGCCATCCAGAGGGACCTGGCAGGCTCAGCAAGTGGGCCCATGGGAACCCCATGGGGTTCAACAAGAGCCAAGTGCAAGGTGCTGCACCTAGACTGGAGCAACTCCTGGTATCAAGACAGGCTCGGGGGTCGAACAGATCAAGAGCAGCCCTGCTGAGAAGGACTCAGGGGTGCTGGTGGATGAGAGGCTGGACATGACCCAGCCATGTGCACTCACAGCCCAGAGAGCCAAACGTGTCCTGGGCTGCATCCAAAGCACCGTGGGCAGCAGGGCGAGGGAAGGCATTCTGCCCCTCTGCTCTGCTCTGGTGAGACCCCTCCTGGAGTGCTGCATCCAGCTCTGGGGTCCCCAACATGGACCCGCTGGAGTGAGGCCAGAGGAGGCCACAAAGCTGCTCAGGGGGCTGGAGCACCTCTCCTACAAACACAGGCTGAGAGAGTGGGGTTGTTCAGCCTGGAGAAGACCTTAGAACAGCATCCCAGTACTTGAAGAGGGCTACAAGAGAGATGGGAAACAAACACTTTAGCAGGGTCTGCTGTGATAGGACATGGGCTAATGGTTTTAAACTGAATGGGGGTAATTTTAGATTAAATATAAGGAAGAAGTTTTCTACAATGAGGGTGATAAAACCCTGGCATATGTTGCCCAGAGAGGTAGTAGATATCCCATCCCTGGAAACATTCAAGGTCAGGTTGGACAGGTTGGTCAGCTGATCCAGTTGAAGATGTCCCTGCTCATTGCAGGGTAGTAGGACTATTTGTATTTTGTGGATAATTCTTTCTAAGAATGCAACAAATCTGTCTTCCTAAGCCCAACAGAACCAATTGCCAGATTTTAAAAGGCATTTAAAAATCTAGAAATTGTTTTAAAATACAGCCAGGGAGCCTTAAATATTCCAAAGTATTTGGAGGAAGGTATGTTCATATTTCAGAATCATTAATTACACTAATTTTAATAAATTTTTACCAGGGTACTCCCAGAAAAATATGACCATTAAAGTAAGTAAAGAAGTAGAAAATGTCACAAGAATTAAGTATCTGAAACCTTCATTTAGGATTAACGTACTTTTAAGATCCAATATATTTCACAGAATTCACAGAATGTATGGGTTGGAAGAGACCTGCAAGATCATCGAGTCCAACCCTCTTGGGTTGTCAGGCCTCTTCTCTCTAGTAAATGCCACTGATATGTACTTTCAGATGTAACAATTATATAATATCCATTTAGTCCAGATTTTATTGTTCAGCAGGAATATCCTGCCTCTGCTAAAACTTTCACAACTTTTTGAGTGGAAAGCACATTGATACCAAAAGTCTTTAACGCTCTCTTACTCGACATACTGGTTCTGGAGTTTATTCCTAAACTATAGATGATAAGAACTATAGATTCTCCTATGAAGAAAGGTGAAGAGAACTGGGATTGTTCAAGCTGAAAAAGAAAAGGCTCCAGGGTGACATAATTGCAGCCTTCCAGTACCTGGAGGGACCCCACAAGAATGATGAAGAGGGAGTTTTTACAAGGGCATGTAGTGATAGTGACAGGAGAAGGGGGAATAGTTTTGAACTGAGAAGAAGGTTTACATAGGATATTATGAAGAAATTCTTTACTCTGAGGGTGGTGAGACACTGGAACAGGTTGCCCAGAGAAGCTGTGGATGCCCCGTCCCTGGCAGTGTTCAAGGCTAGGCTGGATGGGGCTCTGAGCAACCTGGTCTAGTGGGAGGTGTCCATGCCCATGGCAGGGGGCTGGAACTAGATGATCTTTAAGGTCCCTTCCAATCCAAACCATTCTATGATGCTACTTTTTTCGGAAAATCAGATTTGGCAGTGAGTGAGTAAGGTAATTCCAGCAAAATGCCTTGTCAGCAATTGTACTCCCATCCCGGATCAATGACCCAGGTTTGGACTTAATCCTCTCCTGCATATTGGCCTGTTTCCTCAATAGTCTTTTCTCCTCCGTGCTCTGGATGTTGACAGGAGATTCCATGCCCTTAAAAAGAGACAGATGCCACAGAACTGCCTTGATAAACCACAGCCATGCCCAACAGGTCTCTTTAACATGTACATTAAGTAAGCCAGACAGTGAAGGGCTTGAGAAATGAGACATGCTTTTCTCAAACCTTTTCCAGTTAGGCTCATGCTAAATCCATGAGGCAATTCCGTTTGGCCTGCACAAACAGATGACTAGGAGGCAATTCCTGCACACCTCACAGAGACACCTGGATCTCAGGCATGCATGGAGAAGAGGCGCTACACACGCCCTCGCAGTGGGAAAGGCATAATTGAGGCTTGTGCCTCAGACACCACAGGGACCAAGGCTTCATCAGGTGGGCCCAGGTGCATCTGCCCCATGCAGAGCTGCTGCTGCCCCTTTTCGCCTCACCCTCTCTCAGCCTTGCTCCCCAGTGTCCTGAGCCCCGACGCCCCACACGGCCATGCCCTCCACCTCCTGCAGTTTCACCCCAGGCTTCATGCTGACTCCCTGCTGCCCCTCGGGGCACCCCTGAGTGCCCACAGAGTGAGGTCCTGGGCTGGGGGATCATAGAATCCTTAGGGTTGGAAGGGACCTCTGGAGATCACCAAGGCAGGGTCAGCTACAGCAGGTTACACAGGAGCACATCCAGGTTGTTTTTGAATGTCTCCAGAGAAGGAGACTCCACGACTTCCCTGGGCTGCCTCTTCCACTTCTCTGCCACCCTTAATGTAAAGAAGTTCTTCCTCAGGCTGAGGTGGAACTTCTTGAGTTTTAGTTTGTGGCCATTGCTCCTCATCCTGTCTGTGGGGACCACTGAAAAGATTCCGGCACCATCCTCTTGGCACCTACCTCTGTCATATTCGTATATATTGATTCCCCCTCTGTCTTCTCCTCTCTAGATTAAACAGGCCCAGCTCCCGGAGTCTCTCCTCATGAGAGAGATATTCCTGATCCTTGGTCATCTTTGTCATCCTCCACTGGACCCTCTTCAGTAGCTCCTCGTCTCTCTTGTTCTGAGGAGCCCAGAACTGGACACGGTGCTCCAGATGTGGCCGAAAAGAGGGGGAGGATCCTCCATCTGCAGTGACACGAAGATATCCAAGCTACGAAGGGAGGCGGCCGGTCTCTCCTCAGACACACTCCTCAGCCTTACGGGGGTTTATTT
>WEIT01021172.1:20219-30381 GCA_013389985.1 Dryoscopus gambensis
TTTTTAAAGTATATTTTTCTCGAGCTTTGTAAGCTGTGACATGCGGGAAAACAACTGTAGAGTCATTTGGGATCGCATATGCTTGACAATAATCTAATGGTGGAACTTCTCAAAGAGTTAAAAAGGTGGTTAAAATCTTGGGTTTGGAAGTGATTCCACATGTAAGGCTTAGTCCATGTATAATTTCAACACCTGACTGATAGAAAGCAAGGTTTAGGGCAAGAAGTCTCATTAAAAGGTTTTTGCATCTTGGGAACTACATATATGGAATTTCAGCACCCCTGAACCAATATTTTTGTCTGAAATTCTGCCACTGCTTTTTAAAAGAATGAGAGTATTTTTAGAATTACATGTGCTTAATCCAAAGAGTGTTCCAATAAAAAAGATTATCGTTAAATTATATTCTCCTCAATGTATGTTCTATGTATGCTAGCTGTGTAAGTCAGTTTATACAGCAGCAAAACCAACCCCTTTGGAGCTAAGGAGGAGTTTCAATGCAAATGTAGCTGCTGTAAGAACCTCTAACAAATATTTAGGTTGCCTAGGTGTTAGCTTAATGCTCGCTTAGTAACTCTGATGTACCAGTAGAATAATACCTGTTTAAGCATGGAAAGCAGGTGGGAGAAACATCCCATGGAGTGAGAAAGCTTTTTTCTGCTTGTTGTGACCACAATGTCCAAGGCCTGGAAACTGAAGCTAACTAAATGCAAGCTACAAATCAGCCTAAATTCTAAGAAACAGTCCAAAAGGCGTAGGAGCAGTGTAATACAGAATGTCCTGGTATCACTGCTGTTTTGGTTTTGGGGGTTTTTTTTATTTGAAGTTCAGATGACTTCAGAAAATATTTTGCAGTTCTTCCGTGGTATGATCATTTCTGTCAGAGCTGGGTGATAGTCATTGGCCTACTCAGAACATGGAATAGATGAAGGTTCTTTCTGAAACAAAAAGGTACAACTGAGATGGCTGGCTTTATACTAAGAGCAAGAATTAAGTCCTGCTGCAGTTTAAACAAATAAATCTCACCATGGCTTTTTGTGTGGAATATTTTTTGATCAGAACTATATTAAAAGATGACCTTCACATGAAGGCTGTGATTTTGCACCTGTAGTTAAAATGAGTTAAGTGGTGGTTCTAAGTCTTTGTCTTGGTTTTGAGCAACAGTTGCACATATTTTTAGTTCAGTCTGTCTCTCTGTAACTTCACAAGTGTTTTCACTATCTTCTCTTTTAGAATATAGAAATCTCTACATTTGAATGCATGTGCTTGGTTTTTTATTCAACAATTTTGAATGGATTTTGTACATTTTGATTTTTAAAAAGTGGATACTTTAGCTCAAATATTCCCATTAAAGACTATTTTTTGCCAGCTCTGTGACAAAACGTAGGTTGAAAGTCTCTCTGCCCCTTATAACTGTCATTTTATTGATAATTTATTAACACAAATTGTTTCACTTTTATGTGTTCATAAATTGTGTCATTCTTTATTTATGGGTAGAGTTTACTTTACAAAGAACAAATTAGCACCCAGGTATGGCAGGTTTTTGTGTCTGATGAAAAGCAGTCCTAGTGCACACAACATAATCTAAGAATTAAGATTCAGTAGAAAAAAGTTTATACACTCTGTATTTGTCCATCCCATTTCCCAGAATTAGAGAAACAGTTTAAAAGCTGAACTTCAGGTAGGTTTGAGAATAACAACATTCATATGGATTGTGTTTATAACTGAGAGCGGGGAGGAAAAAGCAAGTAGGTTTATCACCCTTGCTGAGATCAGGGCTGCTGTATGAGCTCAGCAGATTTGTGTGGTTTTCGGCCTCCCATTCTGTCAGTCAGCACACGTATGTTGAACTCCCTAGGGCACTTGGAGCCTCTGTTTTCTGTTCTCTGGTCCCTGCGTTTGGAGGAGGTGGGAAGAAAAGGGAACACAGTGAAATGTTAAGGCATTGGTAGTTCTAGTAATGCTGGGAAGAGAGGTGCCGGGGCTCTGGCCCCAGGTGGCACATTAGGGAGCAAAAGTCCTGGGGGAAGCAGTCCTGAAAGCATGGATGTACCTAGCAGAACTTGACCACAACGTCACCAGAGGGACTTGGGTGCAAACCCATAGGAAGTCAGGCCTCATTAGTTCTGCTCACAGGAGAAAAAACTGCTTTCAGAAGGTAGAGCTTATGTGCTTCAGAAGGTGCTGTCTTGTTCAGTAGCTGAACAGGCGTTTGCAAATCTGTTGAAACACAGCTGTTGGGAAAGCCAGGTTCACTTGGGAAAAATATCAAAACCTTCATTTTAATGGCCACTTAGGAAAGGAAATTACTGCAAGTTCCTTAGGATGACATGGAAATAAAAGTTTTTAAATGAAATTATTTAATATATGAAATTTTGGTCCTCTATTCACAGCCTTAATAATTTTACTGTCCTCAAAATCAGGATATTCTCACACAAATCTTGACTTGCGTGAGGTTTGAAATCAAACTTACCTCTGATGATTGTTTTAGGGATGCCACTTCTCATCACCTCACTGAGATTTAAATGTTTTCAGACAGTGCTAGCTTGAGTTAGGTTAGTTTGAAGAAGTGTAACCTTTGCAGAGGACAAGACACTAATTTCTTAACTCTTCCCGTTACCATTTGTGCTTAAGCCGTAATTAATGTAAAATTGGGAACAATACATTTTTTACTACCAAGAGCTTCCTTAAAGAGTCTACTATAATTATATTTAGTTGCTTTGCTTGTTTTCCTCAAGAAAAGGCTCCTAATTGCATACAAAGTATTCTTGGCTATTAATTCTTCAGCTTGTTGATGGAATGTTGCACTCCTTTTTTTTTATGAGAAGCAATCTATGCACATGTTGGAAGTCATCATTTGTGTACAGAAAATAATACTCTTGATTCTAGAGCTGGGTTAGAGGAACGTGTAAGTAACTGGTCTGTCTTTCTTCTGGAAGGTAACAGTCACCTTAAATGATTGATCCAAAATAAATTATCTTGTAGCAAACTGTGTGCACACATGTCAGTATGTCCTGTGCAATTCAGTTGTTTCTCCTCATTCCCAGTTTTTTTGTTAAAGCATACAAGCTCATTCTCCACCCAAAGGTAATAAGAAATATTGTAATCATCCAAGGAGACTGAAATAGTCTTCGTTCCTGACTAGTGATGTGGCTGTAATTTCATGTGCAGATAATGTATGTCTTAGTTTTTGAGGTTTTTTCCCCAAAAGAAGAACTCTGGCATGAACTTTTATTTCTCAGGTAGCTTTCAGTAATGTGTGTCTTAGCAGTACATGACACTTGTACTATTTTGTGCCGTCACACTGCTGTCCTCAGCTGCTCTCTGCAGTAGCACAGCGGGGGTGAAATAGATGTGGAGCTAAGCAAAAGTGGAGAAGAGGTGAAAATGAAGAGTTGCAAGTAGTTGGTTTTGCCATTTGAGAATAAATTTATGTGTGTAAATTATTCATGAACATCAGAAATTGAATCCCTGCATTTTGTTGTTTGGAAATCCAAAATTATCAGGGGGGAAAAAAACCAGACTTCAGAAAAAATGTTTGATATGAGTTACATAATAAACTGCATACAGTATCGTGGATCTCAGAAAAATTTTTTTCTGAACTTTATAAAAAGTAAATATCTTCACAGGAAGAAGTTATTCCTGCGTTTGTTACAATGACGGTGTTCTATAGGTTACTTTAAAAATAAGGTTAGTTATTTAAAAATAATTAGTTTAGTTATTTTTATATATTATAAATGAAGTAGTAAGGTTAGTTCTCTGTTGTTCTGAACCTAGGACAACAAAAATTAATTGGTGTGACATAAATGTTCCTGCTTATCTGATTTGACAATTGATTTGTGATTTGACAATTTTCCTTTGAGCTATAATGTGTGCCTAATGAAACAGTGCAAATTCTGTTGGCAATCTGAAAAGGTGACATTGAGCTCCTTTGTAATCAGATATGATTTATCTTAAATCCTGAATGAGACTCTTGTGAGGACTGAGAACCACTTACCGTTTCCTATTCTTGTGTCCCTCCAAAGCGTTTCTATTTGTGACTGGATGTCTGGTAGTCTGTTTTCAACTTGGGAAATGCACATTAAGATTTTTATCTCAAAATTATTCTTTCCATGCAATGTTTGCACTGCTAGCTCTTTTCAATACACTAAAATAGCAACAATGTGATCTAACACTATTTTATATAGTTTTTTATAGTAAGTTCTGAAAAGCAGGATTTTAAGAAAAGCAAAGATGAAGTGTATGCAATGTATACTTCATAAGAATGCTTGTTTATATCTGTCGTATCTACTATTCTGTCTCAATCAAAAAGAAATTCTTTAAAATTTACCTTTTGTCTTCACCGTATAGAGGATGCTATCTTTGGAGCTTAGCTCTAAAATGTTCTCAGACACGAATCTAGATCACTGCACGGTAATTAGTTTTACTGGTTATAAACATCAGGTTTGTCAAGTTTGATCTTTTTGGGGATTGTATTCAGAAAAGGTGAGTTCTAACAGGCAGTAGTTATAATAGCTCTAATTATAGGCATAACCATAAGGAATCTGGGCAGGATTCTTGGTCTGAAACAATTTAGAATTAGTATTTGTCAGCCAGCTGAACTCCCGTGTAACCTGTCCTTTGAATTACGTCACCTCTCAGGCTTCTGGCCAGCTCAGCTAAACAGGACATGTGTGGCCACACACAGTGGTGGCTCTTGCCATTTCTTGCTGCTCTATGAATGCTGTTTTATTTCCTTAGTGACTAATGAACAGTGAGTCGGCAACCTTGGTACTTATTAGGCTAATTAATTCGTTTCCAGATAGATTTTGTATGTAATTCAAAACAGCACAGTACTTGAAAGCAATATTATAGAGATTTCAAACTTTTCTAAGCCACTTTCTCTGGGTCCTTCCTGGTGCTAGAATAAAAAGCTTTTGACTGCACTAAGGCAACATTCACAAGGAAGTATGCAGTGCATTCAGAGACTATATGAGGAAAACAGAGAAGGCTGAAGCCAAGCAGGGACCTAGATTTATTGGTATAAGGCTTAGTATCTATCAGGTATTTAAATAACTTGCTGTTAAAGGGCATCTCCGTTTATTTTCACATTTTGTTTTTTGACAAACTACTCACCAGCTGATTTTTTTCTTGAGATGTTTTTGGTGCTAAGAACTTGAACAAGTGTCTTAACACTTTTGATAAATGCATAGCTTTCTGTTGTATGTGAATTCTGTGCTACGAAATTACCTTCATGCATTTACAAACCTCAATAGTTTTGTCTTTATGTATATATTAGTAATTGAGAACTTTTTTCCAAAAAGTTAGATTCAAGACATTGAAAGCATATTCTTACTGTTTGTCTACCTTCATCAGACATCTGGACTGTGCTGTGATCTAGTCTAATGCATACTATGGTGTAGATAATGTGTGCTTATGCAAAATATTATTCCTAGAGGAATAACTGTGGCTGTATCAGTGGTTACAAGTCCAATTATTTTACTGAGATTGCCTAGCAAGTACCCACTTTGTGGGTACTTATTTGACTTGATTCATTTAGACTGTGTGATTTTGAAATAAATGCTTATTAAAAGCAAGCTGGCCACAACTTTGTTTAGCAGTTATATTTCATGGATAGCAGTCTTCTGCCAATAGGCTGGGAGAGCGAAAACTTTGACATGAGCTGAAGTAGTTAATTCTGTGAACTTCAGCTTGGAGATAGGAGAGGCAAAACCCATTGTAATTGTATTCCAAAATAGATGAGGACTATTATTTTGGTTTCAGCAACCCTACAGTAAGTAAAGAACCAAAATAAAGATCTCCAAGCTATTCCTGCAGCTTTATAAGAAAATGTTTACATATAAATAAGAAAAGGTAGTTTTGATGATCATTATACCTGTATGGAAAGAGCTAAAGTAAGATTACTATACTTCAAAGTGTGAGAATTCATCATTGCATTAGTGACAGGTATTAATTAAAATACCTTTTCAGTCTAAAAATCAGCAGTGTGTGAAAGGAACTGAGTGGAGCAGGTGCTGTGGGACTCTTGCAGGGAAGTTAAGAGCAGCCGCTTCTGCCAAAGTGCTGTGGGGGAAGTGGTGTGACGCAAGCGTTGCAGTGTGGTTTGAGCTGGCCTGGTGCATCATCAGGTGTGTGTTCTGCCGAGGTGACGCTCATTAATGTGGGCTAAGCACCATGCTCAGCTCTCTCTGCTCTCAGTATTCCTATTCACCTTGGCATTGCTGCAAAAATCGTACTACAAAGCTTGACGTTAGTCAAGCTGCTTCGCTGCTTCACTGTATTTAAATTATCTGTGTTCCTTATTCTTGGTCTCACTGTGTAAGTAAGGGATTTTGAGAACTGTTAATCAAAAAACTCTGGCTGTTACGATTTGAGACATACCATGGTGAAAATGCGAAGTGCCATCTTGGAAAATGCAGTCTGGATACTGCATGGCAAATGGAGCAAAAATTCAATGAAAGTGCTGTTACCTTGCATATAGTGGGACACTTGAGAAAATAGTAACTGGGTTACTGTGAGATAGTCAGAGAAAGCATAAATTGCTTATTTGTACATTTTGGTTTTGCCAGCTTTTTTAATTAAAGTTTTGAGGATAACAATCTTGGGAACTAGCACAGCTTGTTTATTCTGTATTTTTGAAAACCAGGTTGTTTGAATTCATTGGGGTTTTTTTTAATTCCTTATGTTTCATGGAGGTTATTAACATTCTGGGCTGGAGTATTTCTAACTTTTGAACACAGAGATCATCACTCAGCAGGGCATCTTTCTAAATTAAGATTGAATCTTAACTGCACCCATTAATAGTGATTTGGTTCAAGTTTCCTGAAATGTTAATTTTTAAAGGCGGTGCTAAAGCTGTCACTAGGGAATGTAAAATTTAATTCTTATTTAATTTCAGGGGAAAATTTGCAGTGGTGAAGAAGTGTATCCAGAAAGACACTGAAAAAGAGTTTGCAGCAAAATTCATGAGAAAAAGAAGAAAGGGCCAAGACTGTCGGATGGAAATAATCCACGAAATTGCAGTCCTTGAGCTGGCGCAATGCAACCTTTGGGTCATTAACTTGCATGAAGTTTATGAAACTGCGACAGAGATGATTTTAGTCCTGGAATAGTAAGTATTAGTAATTAATAACTTTCTGCAGTATTTGCTTAAACTAATAATGTAGAAATACTGTGTATCCATGTGAATAATGTAAAAGTTTCTCTTGGTTGCCTGTTATCCTTGCTTAACGTCAAGAAGAATTGCTAAGAAAATGATGATTACAAGAAGTTATGGGCAGTCTCGTAAATAGTTCAGATTATAACAAATTTCTCTAATTACATAGTATCTTTCAAAGCTGAACTATAATTTATGTAGTTAAAGCATCTTTAATGACATATGAATTCTGTACACTCCCTACTTGTAAAAGAGGAAGAGGAAAGAAGCAATGAGTATCTGTTCAAGAACTGAAGTTTATTTCATTGACAGTGGCAAAGACAGGATGAAATCTGTTGTGATTTTTTTACCAATTATAAAAAAGATATTGAAAGTGACATCACTGGTAGAAAGAAACTATCAAAGCCTCCTACAAGAGAAAGCTTGCAACAGTATCCTTTTGGGGAAAGAAAGAAGGAGGATTGAGACCTAGAATAGTTTCGTTAAAGAGACACTTGACTCTGCATTTGTCTGTGTAGTTTTCTTCACTTGAGTTTGTCCCAATGGGTGTTCCTGCAGCTGTTGTGACTGTTCATCTCATATGCCAATGGCATTAGATACCAAGGCATCTAGCTAGCTTCCAAGATGCACCCAAATGCTTGTTGCAACTGAACTCTAAATTCTTGTTAAGTTCTATGGATTTTAAATAATTAGGAGGGGAATAGTGAGGCTCAATAGTTCAGAAGTGACTTGTCTGCTAAGATAAATCTAGTTTGTGCAGCTCTTCTCTTACTTGATAGCAAAAAGAAATGGTGACAAATCTTGTGTCCCAATCACATCTTGTTTAGAAGTCAAAAGAAATTGTATCTTTAAAGTTCAGTAAAATGAAATGAGACTGTGCCTCCTAAGGCAAAATTCCTTCTATAATACATTTCGTAAACTTCATTGTGTCCTTAATGAAGTCATGAGGTATGAAATATTCAAGTATCTTTTATAATACATAGGTGTGACAGAGCTTCTGGGGTTTTAACTGCTGCTACTGAAGACTCATAAATACCTGCTTTAAACACTAGCAGAAATTTAAAATAAAATACACTTTAATTTTCTAGATCCTGTAGGATTTAATATGAGCAGTGGAATCTAAATGAGCAATGAGTTTTGTGATAACTTCAATGCAAAATTCCTAGTTTTATTTTAGAACTCAATTTTCCTACAGTTGCAAAACTCCTTTAATCTGAAGTATTAACTAGGTTGTTCAGTAATTAGCAAAATTATTTGGTTTATATGCATCAAACAGTCATACCTTGTTTCAGATAAATAGCTGTGTGCTGGAGCTGTAAATTACAAAAACAGTCTTTCCCTGACTTCAGCAAGTATGTCTGGATGCTTCTTAATGTCAACGTGTTCCAGAGACATGTTGCAACAAAACAGGTATGAATGTTAGTGAATTTCTGGCATTCTGTATGCAGAGGATTAAAGAACATACCTAGACTGCAAGCTTCTCTAGGGCAGTTTCTAATAAGCTTGATGGTCTATTAAGGTTGATGGTCTCTGTGGCAGATCTTTATCTCCTGAAGAAGTAAAGCAAATACTTAATTCTTGGCCACTAACTTCATCTGCTAAGGTTTTGAAGTTTCTTGTCTTGAAGAATCTATCATAAGGGCTGAGGGTTTTGCATTCAGGAAGTGTTTTGCCTTCAGGAAGAGAAACATTAACGTTACATGGAGGCTTGTCTTTCAAGCACTATCAATTTTCGACAGAAAACGAACTTAAAATTGGCCACTGTTAATATTAAGTGTTGAGCAGTGGGAAGCAAGGAGGAATTAGAGTGTTGGCTTTAGCTGTAGCAGAGCAAATAAGGGCTATCTGCATCCACCCTCACAACAGTCTCTGGTTTGTTGTCATAAGACCTCAATCAGGGTAATTATGTCAGAGTTAAAGGGGTAAGTAAGGCTGAAGGGGTAATAGATAAAGCCTGGAATTAATCTGTGAGTCAGTTATGTTTCTGTATTTCGATGAAAATTGAGTGAATGAAAAGAACCTGAAATTTTGATGGGAAAGGTAGAGATACCGTCTAGGAAACCTGACATATCAGATAAAAAAGGAAAAAAGCAAATTTGGTAACTTTTGGGCTTGATGCCTGTATGCAACCTACCTGTCATCTTCCAATTTCTTTTGAAAGAAAGAGCAGTGGAGCATCTGATGCTTAAGAACTGGTGTTTTTTAGAAGTGTTCATCACCATGTTTTTACACATCTATGGGAGGGATAGATGATATTAGTGGGTCATTAGTGGGTCAGATGTTACAGAAACCTCTAAGTGCAACTTCGAAAATCTTTGTCATTAATATTATGTTGTGAAGAGCCTCTGAACTGCACCAGGGCCTTGTGTAAATACAATAGACTTCCGTTACGCTTGCTTTAAAAAAGGAAGAAGTTGTCTTTATGATCTTAAAGACACAGTATTTATTTGATATGCTGGATGAAGTGTTTTTCCATCTGTAGTTATATGGAACTGCATAATGTTATGGACTTATATGCCTATTAATATTAATGGACTTATATAGTCTTGGACATGATTTATTGTCCTACTTGCTGGAGGTGTGACTGGTTAAAATAAGAGTCTGCTGGCAGGAAATGATCCATTTGGCATGGGATTCAACAGACAGAACCTGAAGCAAACCCACTGTAATCACAAAAAACTGTGCTGCTCCAATGTTTGCATCTTGTCTATTAGAGTAGAGTAGGAGTTGTTCTAGTTAGCAGTGTCAAATCAAGACTGGAGGCC
Organism: Dryoscopus gambensis; assembly: GCA_013389985.1. NCBI lineage: Eukaryota > Metazoa > Chordata > Aves > Passeriformes > Malaconotidae > Dryoscopus > Dryoscopus gambensis. Next base: position 30,138 of record WEIT01021172.1, read on the forward strand.
TTAAAAAAGTTTTAGGGGAAAACTTTTCGAATGGTCTTAGTTACGTTTGCTTGTGTTTCATTCATTTCTTGGGCTGCCAGATTGGAAAGGTGAAGGCAAAAAAATAAAAGCATTTGTCTGAGAACTGAGAACTTTTAAGACCAATATCTACAACTTAATGCATTTGGATGCTTCTCTTCCTATGTCCTCTCATCAGATAAGGATCTACACTTTTCTCAGGCTTTGGGGACACGGGTATGTTATG
>WEIT01021174.1:0-10774 GCA_013389985.1 Dryoscopus gambensis
AAAAATTTGCTCTTGTTCAGATTAAAAAGTGCCATTCTAAAAGCAATACTACCTCATACATTATGCTGCAATAGTGTTTCATTTTTCAATGTCTCCTGATAATTCTCATGGTTTTCATGTTTGTGACTAGAACAGTGTTGTGAAGAATATAAGCAAGAGTTGGTTATCCAACTAAAGTCAGAATTATGACTTTTAAAGTGAAAGAAAAACTCAGAGGATACTCCAGCTGAAAGAAGGATAATTTCTACCCTGGATTCTAAAAGAGAAATATTTCATGCTACTGGTAAAGTACTGTATTAGTTGAAACACACCTGGTGTATCAAATAGTAAACATGTACATGGAGAACAGTAGATGGGCTACAGATATTTAAAAAATTCAGGGAGAAATTAATTAGACAGGCCTAATACAAGAAAAAAAGACTGCAGAGTAGAAAAACATTTTCAAAAGCAGATTGGACACTGAGGCAAACTGGAGGCAGAGTAAACCACAACAGTTCTTCAGTTTACCAAACACTAACCTGGTTGCTTTCTAGTAGACACCAATATAAGGAACAAATTTCACTCATGGGAGCAGTGCCTCACTCTGCCTAGCACTGGCACTCCTCTGATCAATTAGCAAAGCATTTCAACTCACTTACCTGGCACTTAACTCCTTCTCTAGAGTATTGGGAAAAAATTAAATGGTGAATTTAGCAAACTGAGTCAGCTGGTTCTTCAGCCAGATGCATCAGAGATGAAGCAAGCAGCAAGAGTTTGCAACTGCAAAAAGGAAAGCAAAGCAGGATGCCAAGTATTCTGTAGCCACAAACCTGAGATAAAACACCTGATTTAATAGAGGGGGGAAAAAGCAGAATAGATCTAATCTCACTGGATTTCAATAAAACATTTGATATGCAAAATTAGTTCAAAAGAAAAATAGCACACAGGTTAACAGGCAGATAATGAATATGAAAGTAAGGAGACAGCAAAAGTTGCAATTTAGCTGGCTGGGCTGGTTTCAGAAACACACAGAGGTAGGAGAAGGAATATTTTTTCATCACTGCATGCACAGCTCTTCGGGCTGTTCTTCCAATGGTGGTTGTTACTTTGACCAAGGCAAGCCTCCAGATGACAATGGAACTGCTCATAAAGGTAATTGGCAAACCAGGAATATGTGAAGCATATCTCTTAGCCAGGACAAGGTTTCTGTAGCTGCTACAGGAGCCGGGGAAAAGAGTATGTGTTCAGAGAGTCCCTGAGAGAGCCGATTTGGCTTTGAATGAATTGGCTAAAATGGGCTGGACTAACTTACAGTTCTTTTTCCATAGTACTATGTCTATGTATTACAGTAGATCTTGAAAATCTGATTTGAGCCATTTTCCTCAAGAGAACTCAACCTTAATAAACTTGGAGTACATGACTTTATCTGTTCTATTGATTTTTTTTCTTTACCTCGTGTACCCTTCCTTACATGTCCATTGAAAACCATGTGATCTTTAATGCATGTATTGCAGAAAATTTGTGGGCAGAAGGTAGAAAGAAAGTCACAGGAAAAAATAAAAGAATGATGAGAATGATGATGAGCTGAGAAGTCTCGCTCTAACACAGCTGTACAGTATAAACTTGTTACTTAAGAGCAGGTCCAGTATGACTGTGAGCACAGTTCTTCCTCAACACTGAAGTTTGTTAGCTCATAGCAGAGAAAAATCTCCTTCTCAGATGAGCATCCAGATTTACAAAGACGTTACTGATGGTTTTTTGCATTATCTGTGTTTAATGCTGTATTTGACACCAGTCGCCTCATTTCAAAGTGTGCGCTTATTCCTGAGAGCACAAACACATTCCCCACTGGGAGTTCATCTCTATTTCTGTCAGTGCTCCTCTGGACATGGAGGCCAAGGCTTTGGGGAGGCTCTTCGCCTTTGTTTGCACCAACACTGATGTTGAGCGTACGCATCCAAAGACCTTTCTCTTGAAGAAATTATCTATATAAATCCTCCTGTAGAGCTCAAGTGATGAACAACAACATTGGAGGTGTTAAGTGATTTTAACCTCCTGGTTCCCCAAAATAAGAGTTTGCTCTATGAAGCCACAGTGTTGCCAAGGGCCTTAAAAAAAAATTCTGTTGTGGCGCTTAATTTGTGCAACTGTGGTGAGTCACACTTGATGAACTCAACTGTGCCACTGGCAAAAAGTGCAATGGCATGGAAAGAAGGATGAGCAGGAGAAATATTTGAAAATCCTGTCTATATATAAGACCAAGAATTAATTTTCTTACCAAAACCTGAACTTCTCAAGCAACGGAACCTGTGTGGAAACAAGCTGCTTATGCAACCTGATTCAAAAATCTCAAACTAGACAGAGAGTGACAATTGAAGGATTTCCTTCAGACTTCGCCTGAAGGATTCCATGGCTCTATTTTGCTTCTCAGCACTTCCCAGAGGGCTATCTATGTGATTCTATGATCAGTCCTGACATTCAGTCAGGAGAAAGTTGTCATGCAAGCTATACTATAATTCAGAGCTTAAGTTCCTTGCTCAGTCTTTTTTTAAGGAATCTCAGATTTTCATATCCAACGGACTATCTTTAAATGCAATAAAGTCCTTTTTAGTGAGCCAAGAATCATAAATATTCAAAAGCCTCAGTTTGAACTTTACACATAATTGACGTTACAGAAATCTGTTTCCTCTGGCATGACATCAGAGATTGTCAGATTGGGAAATCAAGAGGATGAGCTTCACACTTGCCAACTTCTCCTGCTAATCTGTGTTGAAATTTTTTCTTAACAAATCCCAGCAACACTAATCCTTCCCCCAGTCCCACCACAGTCTCTAGGAAGTGAAAGAAAGGCTGTTGGCCCTCATCTGTCTACTACCTGAGGAGCAGGCAGCTATTGTTAAACTTTTTTTTCATTGCTTATAATCCCGTTTCTTACATTTTGCTTTCGGGTCACCAGTTAGGCCACAAGACAGTGGAAACAGGTATACTGCCAGTTCCATATAGCAATATACAATTGCATTATTTTTACTCTCTCCCACCAAGGAGAAGAAAATTAAGGGAAGTTAGATGTTCTCTTTTGAGGCAGCTTACTGATGTTCCTCATCACTGTTTTGTCTGTGTTTGTGATTAATGAGGCAACAGAGGATTTCCACTAAAAACCCACAGAAGCTGAACCATCAGTCTCTGTAATTTCCATGAGCAGCACCTGCAACAGAAAGGCTGCAGCTGAAGAGGTGCGCACCAAAGAGTACGTGTGCTGTGGCTCATAGTCAGCAATCTGCCTGCGCACCACACAGCAACAACCAGTTCTCCAAAAAAAGGAGGCTTCCTTCCTGCTCTTAAACAATACTTGCAGAAATGACAGCACCGTGAAAGGTCTGCTACCCTGGTGCCCAGCCCTGCAGACCACTCCCCCAAGAAATCCAAACCTTTTCTTCATCCCTTCCTCAGCATTTCACATTAACCTCTGAGCACTGCAGTATCTCTGTCACCAGCCACACCATGGTCTTTACCCTGATGCCCCTTTTCCCATCATGACCCTGCTTTGTTTCTCACAGGAATGTAAGGAAGAGAGTTTTTTCTGGCCCACCTGCATCCCAGAGAGGCAGAGGTGAGCCCATTGCAGCAAGAGCCAGAGCATCCTATGGGAAATGCATCACTTTCCTCTTGGCTCTTCCCCTCCTGAGAGCTGGGAGAGGGATTCAGATAAAATGTTTTCAGAGGGAAGAAGTAATGAATACATATATTTTAAAAAACCTCCAAAAAACTCAACAGCTTGTTTAAAAAACACCTGTTTACCCCCTAACAGAAGCTAAACACTATAACCTTCTGCATCCATATCCTCGTAACCACTTTTTGAACCCCAAAAACCTTGGCACTGTTCTACATATTACAAGCACAGCTTGGCTACAACAAGTTTTGCAAACCACTGATAGAGACCAATTTTTTCTCTACAAAAGTGAGCTAATACAGTCCAACCAGACATGTCTGGAGCGCACAAACCTGCAAATCAGAAGACCTTTGGCAGTCCTGTGTGCTTGAGCTTACTGCAATAGCATCACAGTGCCATGGCGGGTGCTTACGGTGGCTTGAACTCTCCCAGCTGCAAGACAAGCAGATGATGATCAGCTAGCCACACTTGGCCCACCATACTGCTATGGGAAGAACAAGGGTAAATAATTTAATACAGAGCATTTCAACTACTGACCTGAGAGACAATTAATAATTTTGCTCTAAAAATAGCGTTGATTTTTCTATACACTTAGTACAACTGATGAAAAAAAACCTAGCTATATATGTTTATTTTAAAGAATATACTTCATACCTGATTATAAAACATTTTGTTGCAGCTGTAATATTTATTTGACAATTAATAGTATTCCTTTCACTATCTCCAAAATACTCAGAACAAGTAGAAAGTCCTCCTGAAACCTGAACAAAGTCAGATATTCTTTCAACATCGTAATATGTTATAGCCCCACATCTTGCATAAAGCGATAAAAGCCCACGGGATCCAAAGCTACCAACAGGAATTCCTGCATCTACTACACTGTGCACCCAGCCCTATACAGAGCACAGCAGCTGCATAAGGAAATTCAGAAGTGCTACTCAGCAGGAGCACCAGGCATGAAAAATACCTTGCCAAATTTTGCTGAAAGAGGGAAAAAAGCACAAAACAGCAACAAAAACCAAACAAAATACCCACAAACACAAATATTTGTTATCTCCTGTGATTGGATTTTGGCCTGATCTCTGTCTGCAGATTACCAATATTGTTTTAATTAACAAGCCTTAAAAATTACCTAAATTTTCACAAAGCAAACCAAAATCTTCAAGTACTTAAAACAAGATAATGAAAAAATATCCCCCCATTCATATCAGCACTGAGCAAGAACAAATTCAAAGGACAACAGAGACCACTCCATCCACCTGTGATTAGTCAAGACCATCTCCAACATCTACACTCCCTTCATGGCCTCCAAACTCCTCAATTTGCTATCAGTGGTTACTTAAATCTTTCATCTGGGGGCTAAATCTACATTCTTCACACCTGGATGCTGCCTCCCACATTATTAAGAGGTCACACGAATTTTCACTGACTACTTACTCAACAGGGGTAAAATTATCAGAATATGGCCTAAAGGAAACATACATTAACTGAGTACTTAATCCTCATCGTGCTTGCTAATGCTTATTGTGATGACTTCTGTTACATATTCATGAAATATGAGGCAGTAATAGTACACACATTGTACTAATCAGTAAATAAAGATGGAAAACGAAAACATCTTTACTGGGGAAATAAACCAAAAAACCAAAAAACTCCAAAACCTATCCAAAACCCTAAACCCAACAATAAAGACAGCTGAAAAATCTTTGTCTTTGTTGGCACATTATCAGTGACAAATTTCAAAGCATCAAAAATTACTTAAATTCCCAGCTGTTACAGCAGAAAAGCACGAGACCAGCAGAAGATTAATAAAAGTTAGAATAGGACTACACAAAAGAAAATATGCAAAGTCAGAATGGGATATGTGCCAATAAGAACAAAATTAGAGTAATTATTTGGATAGGTTACAGGCCAGAGATAAAAACGATAAATTCTCAGAAAACCGGATTACTGAGAAAGCTATTTGAAATTAAAAAGCAACATAAATCAAAACAGGATGAATGACATTTGGATAATATTATTTGACTGATTAAATTAACTTTTAGTTGGTAGAATAGTGTAGTAAGAAAAAGAGCTATAATAACTATAAAGTATTTGTACAGCCATAACAGAACAGAACAACTGATGAGCCTGATGTGAATTTCTTCCTTCATTTTAGCTGTTTATTATTGCTATAAGGCTTTTCTTTATGTTATTATTTAAGAAACTGTTCTGAAATTATTCCAGTTTTGATGGTAAATGTGCTTATACCTAGATCATTATTGAAATTATTTGCCTAAGACAATTCAGCTGAATATTGAATTAATTTACACTAAAACTGCTTTGTATAAGATACCAGTATATTCACATTCATATTTCATAGAAGTTGGATTTGAAAGGGTTTTGTCTTTTAAATTAATTATAAAGAATATGAAAAATCAGCAAATTTGACTGTAATAAATATAAATATTTGCATCCCAAACCATTTTAATTTATTTATGTTAAAAGAGTACCACATAAATTATCAATTCAACCAATGCCAACCATACACTTCAGAGTCTGAATAAGAAATAACCATAATTGGTTTTGAGCCTTCAGTAGCCAGTGAATTATTGGCAAATTATTTTCAAAGAATAAGTAGTTTAAAACTAATTGTAGAGTGTTCGGAGATAATTCACAAACATAAAAAAGAAACTTTATTTTTCATTATCAGTTTTTTCCTCCAACTTTTTCTGTCAGCTTTAGTTAATGCGAAGCAGTAATGAGCAAGAATGAAATTTGTGGTATTGTCTTTCTCCTGTTTAAATTAGATAGATGCCAAAATGTTATAGCTTTCCATTCATCTCCAATCCAGCTCTTTGATACAGTGGCAAAAGGTCAGAATAATTCTGACTGCTAATGACCTCTGGGATATGAAACAGACATAACTTGAGCAATCTCTAACCTAGAGAGGACAGGTATCTAAGTGACAGCAGGAGAGCAGCAACTGACCCCACTTGTAGGCAGCCTAAAGAGAGGGCTCATGTTTCAGTTAAGAAAAAGGATCAGCGTGGGAGATTTTCCTAAAATCATCACTAGATGCACAAGATTCTGTACGTGATAGTTCACCTGTTGTGATACTTCTGTGCTTATCATCAGTGCATGATGGCTTCTTTATTGGGATGGGTGTTTTCATATGTGCTTCAAGGACTAGTACTGTGGCTATTTTTACTTTTATTATTAAATTTTGAGGTGTATAAATAATTTCTTTTCTGTTGCAGATAACCAAAGAACATGTTTCTTCCCCAAAGGAATTCAAGTCCTTGGATTAAACTGCACAAATCCAGTACAGACTGGAGGCCCCAGGAGAAATCCTTGTGGGCAAAGAGGAAGGTCAGAGTCTGCTCCTTGCATGCAGACAAGCAGAGGGACCATGGTGCTGGTCACAGGTTTCCAGGCTGGCGGGCTGGGCAGGGCAGGAGGGAAGGCCACATTTGCCTTCCCCTGTGCACCCATTCCAGGCTGCTGATCTGGTCTGATCTAGGTATTTATCTATCTATCTACAAATATAGACTGAATAAATAGCAGATAAGTGGATGATGGTTATGACCATTAAAAGAAATGGTTGGGGTTTTTTTCCATTGCATAACTGTGTGGTTCATCCTTGACAGCAGTTCTCAACACAACAGGATTTGTGGTGCTAGGGAGCAAACCCCCGTGGACTCTCACCCTTGTAGGGGAAGGGTCATGGGTACAAAGTCAAAGACGATGGCTTATTGAGCTGATGCAAAGTCTGCAGCTATCTCAAACTGAGTCACTATTGCTGCATAGTGTGAAGGTTCCAAGGATTACACAGTAGAGGGAGTAGAGCAGCTCTTAATATAAGAGTATTTTTGCTTCTACCGGAAACAATTTCATCAGCTAGATATTAGTGTTTAAATACAGTAATTGTGAAAAAAATCCCTCTCCAGTCATATTCCTTTTGTCTTCATGAAATAGATATTTTGGAATCTCATTAAACCATATGAACTGCTGCACCAAATTGTTATGGCAACTGGAATTTTAAAAGTAAATTAATTTTGCCGTAAGATGTTATTAATACCAGGTAGGGATGGCCTTGAATAACAATACCTCCTTTTTGTTTGGAGAGGATATGCTATCTCAGACTTTAACACTGGTTTTTACTTAAGCCAACACATGTTATTATTATATCAGTGATCTTTAGAACAAATGCAAAATAAATTATTTCATTTTTGCTATAAATTCTTGAATTAGACCTTCTCGCCAGGAGCATTACCTTATAATAGCAGGGATTCTATGATGCTTATGCAGTTTGTGACATGTCTAGTAAAAGCAAATAAGATCAGTTTTCCAAACTGGCATCAACCTAGAGCAAAGCTGCTGATTTCACTGTTAGTGCAAGTGAGAAAAAAACCCCCAAAACAACAAAACAAAACAACAGATTTTGGTTTTTAAAAGTTGGATTGTATCCTGTAGTGTAAAAAATTCTGTCCAGTCCTTGGTCTATTCCAGAATGTCTGCTGTATCCACCTACTGACATTGGATTTGCACCTCCCTTACTTGAGTAGCATAATACTTTCTCAAACCAACACTCTCCTAGGAACTGCTGGAATAAAAAGAGGACAGCAATGTAATCCCAGTTAATAATGCAGATAATATAACAGGCCTGCTGTAATTTTAATTTTGTAGGATGTTGCAGCTTGCCCAGAGACAGTAACTCTCAGTAACTCTAAGAAGTAAGTGATGATTCTGACTACTGCATGTAGGATGTGGATATGCCACCAGATAGGACGCAGCCTGACCCTCAGATCCAGGCTGATGTCTCAGTTCTGCAGAATGGTCACACAAACCTCCTCCCTGTCTAAAAGAATCCTGGTTCGATGTATTCATGCTCCCTGCCTCTTACTCCTGCCATTTGTAATGACAGAACACACTTGCAATGGGATCACAAAACAGATTCTGTGAAATTTAGAATATAGACTGGTTTTTTTTAATGGGACTGATATTTTGAATACCCTGCTGTGGGCCAGAAATACAGAAAGAACTGACCTGCCCCCAAAGGCTAGACAAGTATCTTGAGAGCTCGTCTCTGAATAAATGAGAGAAGCAAGCACCTCCAAAGAACAATCATGAATGCCACATTATACAATTGCTGCTTTAATCAGGTGCTCTGAATCACCAAAAGCACCAATTTCCTTTCAATAAACAATCAAAGACATGCCCGAAACTTCTAGAGAACAATTCTTCCTTCATACTTACTGCCTATCAGTTCCTTTCTGAGGTACATAGCACTCCTAGGAGCATTACAGGGACAAATACTTTAGTCACTTTAAGTTGATGAGATACTGTAATAGTGAAGAGAAAGTATTATAGGACATGGTGTTTTGCTTTGCAAGTTTCTGAGATAGACAATGGAGATAATTCTCCAAATCACTGAACAGAGAAGTTGTTCCATAGTTAGGAAAAAAGATGGCATGCTTTCTCCGCCCTGGAATATTCTGATATGGTTTCCTCAGATTTACTACATCTAATTTTGTCCTCTCAAGTTTCAATTATTTTAAATTCAGTCCCACAGACTGAATAATTTAGCTTCTGGGTTTTTTACTTCTTTCTGTCATCTGAAATATTGGAGTTTAACCCCAGCTGGAAATAGGCTGTAAGTTGATGTCTGCTGCTCTTACTGACATTAGATCCCCTCAGATTTTGGGACTGAAGCAATCATCACTTTGGGTGGAGGGAAAGAATATCTCCCTTAGGCTAGAAAGGTGGAGACTGTTGCTTTTCTCTTCTGGCCTCCTTTGTAGCAGGGATAGGACTTCCTTCTTAGCATCACCTAGAAGATTTCTTTAGTAAAATAGATACTGGTAAAGCTCTTAATCCTGCCTCATCTCCTTCTCTAGCTGGAAATTTAGTCTTTTAACTCAAGGATAATATCTCCTATAGGCTGATGGTGAATATTTGGTCCATGATGTTAGTGCTATGTTGAGCAGAAGAGGGACCTTGTACAGCTGACATTGGCTGAAGTTACTTCTTCCCATTCCAAGGAAGTGGACTCAGAGCCTGCAAGGCACTATCCAGACCAATAGCTCATATGTCCCATTTGGTAACAGAAAAATGTTTAATATCACTTCAAGTTAGTATTTTGTCATTGGAAATGCTTATGAGTGGTGATCTTTCAGCTAAAATGTTAACATCGATGTCCTGAATATTTTTAATGGGAATTTTGACATTGAGTTGCTCAGCTTGATTTCAAGGTTTAGATGCTTATTATAAGTTTCTAGAAACTGAACCTGGAAATAACCTAAAAGTAATACTTTGGCATAAGGAAACTGAACTTCATGCTATGGTAGTCTGCATAAATGATTCACTTGATGTTTCATTTCATTTCAATGAATGTTCAGTAATGAAGTTTATGCACTTGAAAAGGAAATGTGACATAAGGTAAACAGATTGTTGCAAAAGAAATTACTCCAGGTCTGGTCCAACTCTCATTAAAATCCGTGGAAACTTTCCAAATAGGAGTAGGATGAGCCCACAATAGCATAAATCCAGACGGAAGTCAGTGGACCTACTTTGGATTCACAGGTAAAAGTGAGACTGGAACTTTATTCCCAATGTTTAGCAGCTGTAGTTCAAAGCAGGCACTGATGTTGCAGCTTAGGTGGAGTTTTGCCCCGTCACAGTGACTCACAGATATCCCACTTAGTCACTGAGGGACCTCATCATCAGTGCAAACACACTTTCCCTGGTGTTTGCTTAGGCAGTCAGCATGGCAGTGACTAATTTCCTTTGTGAGTCTGGGTCTCACTGCTGTCAGTGGGCAACAATAGAAAAGCAGCAAAATTATAGAAGTTAACTTTTGCACACATAATGAATAATAAATGCAAAAGATTGAACTCCACAGAAAGTGGTTACTTGGGGAAACTCTGGTGAATCCCACTTTACCATTGGAAGAACAATCTATCAAAAAATAACCCAGCAAAACTATATGGGAGAAAATTTATTACATGTTTTATGCGGGAAGTAATAAAGCACACAATATAAATAGAGTAGATAAGCAAAGAACAGTCTCAGTCTAACCACAGCACTTTAGTAAATTCCATTCGGCAACCATTTTCACCTTGAAGAAACTGAGTGTTTTAAAAC
>WEIT01021174.1:10781-38395 GCA_013389985.1 Dryoscopus gambensis
CCACCAGGCTTACCTTGGAAAAGATTTAGTTTTGCATGGAGTCCTACAAATCAAGGGAAACTCAGAGTAATATAGAACTTCATCACACACCAAGAGAAATTGTCTTAGATGTCCCCAAAAAAAGAGACTTGGAGGAAAGGCTTAATGTATAAATGCTCTCAAAAACTTCTTTAGGCATATATTTAACTGTGATGTTACAATTAAACTCATGAAACTTAGTTTTATGTCTGCAAACAGCATGTTCAACACTCAAACATGACAGCCGAAAGTCAAGTCAGTGCACTGTTTTGATTTTCTCTGGTATTCTTGGAAGTAAGCTGTTTCAGACCCAGCATCCTTTTCCCAACTCCAGAAATGTAATGGACTGCCTACATATGCAACCTTGTTTCTATGGTTTCTCCTTAACAGTAACAGAGAGAGGGTTAATTGCATGTCTCCATATTTTCCATTTGCTACACTAGCAAATGGTTAGATAGTGATAGCAGGGTGCCCTATGCTCCTGGGAGGGGTTCCACAAATAAGCACCCACATGAATGTTGGATGAGTTCATGCTGAAGTTAAACATGTAAGGAAATATATCATGGGAATTACCACCTGGAACTTATCATTCTAGGAATTTCGCTCTATTCCATGTATTNCCATGGAGTGGAAAACATCAGAAATCAGAAAGTCCCACTATAAGAATTAGCATAATGGGCTTTTGTAAAAAACAGATATGTTCATCTACACATTTAAAGTAAAAAGCATGGCCACAATTAAATTTAAATGTTGAATTTAACAAGCATTAATATAATCAAATCTACTAATAGTGAATATTTACTATTTACTTACTCTTTTCTAGCTTAACTACTGAAATATTTTCTTCTGGGTTGGGTGTAACTGCTTTTTTGAGACCTGGTATTATCCAACACCTTTTTATACACTACCTGTTTGACACTGATGTTGAAATTTCTGTAGGTTTTCATTAAAATACCTGAATATGGCCTTGCAGATGGTTTTATACTGGGACAATACTTTCAGTCATATTTGCCTTTCCGTGGCTGGGCCGATTATATCCCTTCAGTGTCTACTGAACGTGTCCATGAGATTCATGCTTTGCCAATTTTTGTAAGTTCCTGTCTTATGTTCATGAATGTGGTATGCATGAATCACCAGAGATTACAATCTACAATGAGGGATTCCTTATTCAGGACATTCATCTGCTCCCAAGGACATGAATTCTTCAAGGAAAACAGTCTGAACCTGAGACACCCACTGAGTTGTATTGGTTGTAGGAGGTCTTAGCCTCTGCCACTCATCTTAGTTGTTCATTCCACATGTGTAATCCTTCTAGATAAAGAATTTATTAGATTTAGACTATAAGTAATTTAGATGCAAGAAAACTGCTTGTGTGCTTTAAAACTCAGGTTGTATGAGCAAAAAATTACTGGCTTAGATGCCAGGCATTTATTATACACCACATACAGGGATGTCAAGTTCTTCCACAGGGGTTCACAGCTGCTAACACAGTTAGCCAGCCTGCCTGAAGTCCTGAAGAAAGAATGTATTTCAGAATACATTTCCTGCTTGGACCTAGTGCTTATCTGATAGTTGCAGCTGGCTGTCTTTAAGATACTGGAAATCAGTGTCATGTCAGGGCTTAGATAGCATTTCTTTTAATAGTGCACTGGCAGAAGTATTGCCTAAGTTGCAGAGGTGGCAAGAATACTTTCCCAAGAATGCAACGCCCTTGGTTGAGTGCCTAATTTAAGGGATTAAATGAACATCATCTCTTTTGAGGGGCTGGGTCTTTTGAGAGACCCAAGAAATCAGGAAGGGAGTCTGACTTCACCCTGGCAGCTGATGGCTTCAGGATGCTTCTGGAAGCTCACATCCCCTGGATGCACACCACTGTTTTTCCACAAACATTGACACCTGGAGATTTCTTACTCTTCTATGTATGGAATTCTGGATTTCCCCCTGGAGGGCACTTCAGGATATATCTGAGCTATAGCCTCTATAGTGGCTGAGCTCATTTAGACCCCTCCAAACGGCTTCAAATTTGCTGGCTCGTAGATAATGATGAGAGTGGAGCCACAGCAGCAGCAGGTAACTGCTTGGGAGTTGTTAAAAAAAATCCAGGAAGAAAAGTAGATCCTGAGCAAGTTACTCTATTCTAAAGCAAGATTAATTAGTATCTGACCCACTTTTGTAAAGGATAGGATTCAGTAGTGCTGTCCATAGCCGAAGTCAATCCTAGACACCCTCATGTAGTCTGGGACACTTCCTGATCTTCCAGGTATTACCCCTACATTTATGCCTAACCTGACACTCTTGTCAGAAGGAAAGTAAAATCCCCTTAGGAGACTCGCACAATATGGTTGTGTAGTTAGGTAGATAAAAAGCTGGAAGACAATAATTAAAAACAGGAAGCAGAACACCAGGGCACCAGAAGGATCCCAATTATAAATATGTGCTGGTGTGGGCAGGGAGACAGCACTTCAGAGAGAGACAGAGACCACAATCATTTGGTAAAATTGAAGAACAAAGAATATGGGACCTACCACATTAGCTGAAGTAACAGATACCCCATTTTGCTCATCTGGAAGAAGATGAAAAGTTCCCATTAATAGTATAAAAATAGAAGATAAAAATAGAAACACCTTTTTTACTTTCTTTTTATTTTTTTATCTATTTGGCATAATTTACAAGGGAATGATATCCATGCTTTATATTAAAAAATTATACCAGAAATCCTATCTTTTTATCAGGCTGTACAAACATAATGCAAATGGGGACAGTAGGCTACCAAAGACACTTCAATTCACTTCCTCAACCTGGAAAAGAAATACTAAATCACAACTGATTTATGTCAGCTGAAGAGTCAGCCCTTTGGAAGGGAAGAGACTAACAGGGTAATTAATGGCCTCAGCTGTGGGTTCTATGTATTAATTGATGAAACCTTTCACAACACAAGAATTTTTCATTTTGGATGTACTCATACTTGTGCTTTTTAATTAATTAGAAAATGGAGAGATGGAATCTTCTGGTTTGTTATCAGCTGAATCCATTCAGAAAGCCCTTTGGTTTGGGTTGTTGGGGGTTTTTTTCTGACACTCCCACTCTGAAAGAAGTGTGTTTCTATTTGTGGTGGAACTATAGGTAGAGTTTATGATGTTACAGAATGCTTCTGATATACACCAGAAAACAAACTTGTAGAAAATGCCTGGTCATATATGCTGGCAATTCAAAATGCAAGGTCATATGTGTAAGTAATTCAAAATGTTTCAGCATTTTCAGTTGCTAATTTATTACCTAGCTTGGATGAATTTTGAATTGTTGGAAGTCATTACTTGATTGGATAATTGTCTATTACTGTTTAATTTTAATGTAGTCACACTGGAAGTAATCAAACGCACTTCAGGAAGGGGGGTGGAAAGAAGGCGGGAAAAGAAGTGTAAGAAAAGGAAACCCCACCACAAACTTTTACTTTTATTATTCCACACAAGACTATTGCCTATGGGAGCTAAAAACAGTACATGGTCATATTATTAAGAATTGTATCACAATGTGTTGGTGTTGAGGACTGTACTTAAACCTTGCCTGTACAACTTTAGCTTGTCATTTCGTGACTTTGGAGTATCTTACTTCTACATATGCATAGGATTGATGGGAGCATGGAAGGTTAAAATTATTATCATCTCCGTGCCTGTTCTGTCCAATGAAATAAATAAAAAAACCAATACAATGCAACTACATCTTTCCCCTATGTGCCAAGCTTTTGAGAAGCCCGTCAGGCAGGCTGTGAAATAACATATCCATGGCAAATCTCAGCACCTGGGGACATCCCCTTAACTGATCAGCAGGGATAGCGAGGACAAGTAAACAAAGATCTTCCAATCCCTGTTATATATGACTTAACCATTCCCAAGCTTATAGGCACCTGTGTTCAAAAGACATAAGGAAGATTTTTAGGTAATGGAAATGTCTCCTCTATTTATCATTGGGACAATGAAGAAAGATGAGGTAACCCAGTAGCGTAAGCAGAAATGGAAACCAAACCCTAGTATAATCCTCAGTTCACAAAGTCTTCTTTGCTTATCTAAATATTTATTTACACAATTAAGTAACCAGGATACATTTTCTCTTTTTTTTTTTTTAGTGTGAATTGTATTCTTTTCATATTACTTTGTTTAAAAAAAATTATAGAGTCCTCTATATCTCAAGAAAAATCTAAAAGAGTAGGTTGGGGTCTGTTTGACATTGAAATGCACCTAATATTGTGCTGATCGTTCTTCACATCTATAGTGCCTGTCATGCCAGAAATTTTGTTTTGTCTTTTCATATTCCAAGCTGCATAAAGAGTTTGTGCCTTCTGCTAAGCATAATGTGTCACAGTAATTTAACTTAGTACTAATAAGGGTTTATTTATATATATATGTATATATAAAACAAAACAATAATANTATATAAAACAAATAACTGGTGTTTTACCATTACCGTTCAAAGCCTTGGACCTCGATGGGATGGTTCCCCTCCTTCAAAAAAGTAGCCTTAAAAGCATCTTTTAACAAGATGGTAAAAGGGTTTTGTTGAAAGAATGAAGTTAAAATATTCAGAATAAATCTCTATTATATGCAAGTGATAAAAGATCTTGAAAAAAATCTATGATTTTATCAAAGTTGGAGAAGAATTCAGTTGTATTTCATGACAATTTGTTAATCAACCGTAATCAAAAGTGTTTCCTTTTAAATTTACTTTTTTTTTAGCTGTCTTAGCCTGAGAAATGGGAATGTCACCTAAAAAAAAATGAAGTCATGAAAATAAAATTAAAGTTAACTTGATAGTTTAAAATGAACGTGGTACCATGATAAAAATGCAGAAAGACCTGAAGGAATATTTTGAACTTTTGTCAAAGAATAAACTGGGTCTTATAAACCAGCTGAGTTGAGAGGTTTTTTGGCCAGGATGTTATTAATTCATTGCAATGTGTGAATAAGAATTAAACAACACCTATAAAAAGAAGCCAAAACCTCAATGACCAACAGTGTTTATTTAATCATTAGTACAGTAGGCATTGTCCACAAGAGCAAGAAACATGGCTTAATAGGAGGAGAATTTATAGTTATTTAACATACAAAAGGATTACAGACTGTTCACAACACTGAAATGGAGAAAGACATATTAAGAAACATAAAAGTGATGAAAGTATCCTAGTGTTGCAAACAGCAATTTTGTGCTGAGATCAGTTAGACTGAGTTTGCAGTTCCATTGTATTTTCTAATCTATTATTTATTTGGGATTCATTTTGCACTGTTCAGTTCTTCTACCCCTTGGGCTTCCCCCATCTAAATTAGATCTGTGTGATATGTCATCTGTTTAAAACCTCCACCGCAACATGGAAAGAACTTTTTTTTTTTCCCATAACAGAAATTAAAATAAAATCATTTAAAGAAAGTGAAATTATCGTCCCTTCCAGGCCTCTTCATAACTTTATAAGAAAATGGACCTTTTCAAATCTTGGACTTGAATTTATATTTCAGAACTGTACAAGATTTGGACTTGAATTCACTATTCACAATTCCCCATATTCAGATAGCTCAGATATGACTCTTACTCACTGTTCTATTCAAATTTAAGTCTGGGAGAGAGATGAAATAAATTCTTAGTGCAGCTTCCTGACTGGTTGCTAACTGGAATGTCACCCAAAAGTTCCATCAATGAGTAAGGTTTTGCAGACCATAAAAGTAAGACAAGGACCCATTTTTTTTTGCTCTAAGACATGTGCAGCCTTTCAGAGGTCTGAAGTGTTCATTTATTACATTTTTACTTAAGACTTAAAGAAATTGGATGACTGTTTTTATAGATCACTTCTTGATATTTTACATAGTAAGAGTAAAGGCACACCCAAGATTGTCCTATGGAAAACACTAAAGAACAATGGACCAGACAAAAAGAAGTAAATTCCCAATATCACTATAGGAAGTTGATCTTTTACAGGTTACAGATCTGGTAGAGGTGATGTTCCCTTTTACCAAGATCAGCAGCATGACTTGACTATTTCCAGTTGCTCTTTCTGTAATATGGAAAGTGGGAAAAAGTTGTAGCTATCGATGATGAGCTAATGAGCATACTAATGAGCGTGTCATTAAATTTTCAAAAGACATACCTAGGACTCCATTTCATAAGGCCAGAACAGTTATGAAAGAAGATCCATGTTGACATTTGTAAGAAATCTCCTTTGTCTGATTCAGTTGAATGCTTGACACATGTACTGACCTTATAAGAAGACCAGATGATGAATCTCTCCAGTCTGAGCACTTAGAGCTCCCTATGCATGCTCTTGTTTGCTCTCTGCCTCACTCACAGTTCTTTCTCTCTGAGCAGGACAGGGCATACCACGTAGTTGATTGAAAATTGGAATAACCTCCTCTAATGGCAGGTGATGCTGCTGTAACAATAAAAAACTTGTAATACCTGTTAGGCTTCCTTTGTCTTTTTGCATTTATCACAGTCCGTAGGACTATGTTTGCTTGCACCGTGCATCCCTAGCAGCTGTGCCAAGGGGTGACCCCATAACTGCTGCATGGTTCAGGCTGACATCTCCTTTCCAGGAAGATGCCACCTGATTCTGCTACCACACCACCGTGGGGCTTCGAACTCTTCAAGTCTTGTAAACCGAGCAGCCCTGCCTGCAGGATGGTGAGAGATTGTTTTCAGGCTACTTTTTCCTTCGTTTTTTTCCTTTGTTTTTTTAATAAGTGTTTTCACACTTGATAAACTAAATGCTTGGTCCTGAAAGGGGATGAAGAGCATGGTTACACCCCAGGAGAGCTGGTCCAGAGAAGAGCAACTAAGTTGGTCAACAGCTGGAGAATCTCTCTTATGAGGAAAGGCTTGAGCTGGGTCTGTTCAGCCTGGAGAAGAGGCGACTGACTTGGGACCTCATTAATGTGTACAAATATCTAAAGGGTTGGTGCCATGAAGATGGATCCAGGCTTGTCTCAGTGGTGCCATGCAATAGGATGCAAGGCAGTGGGTAGAAAGTGATACACAGGAAGTTCCACCTGAACATGAGGAAGAACTTCTTCACTGTGCAGGTGACCGTACACTGGAACAGGTTGCCAGAGAGGCTGTGGAGTCTCTCTCACTGGAGATATTCAAGAACCATCTGGATGCAATCCTGTGCCATGTGCTATGAGATGACCTTGCTTAAGCAGGGAGGTTGGACCAGATATCCACTGTGGTCCCTTCCAATCTGACTCATTCTGTGATGTGCTGTCCTTGAAATGAGAGAAATCTCCCATCTCTTCCTGTAAAGTGGCTGACCTCAATGGAAATGAAACTTGCACTGGGTCTAACATGATCAGGCTTGAAACACTGAAAGGTTGTCTGAAAAGTTAAAGAAACAGTGATTTGCCTGCAGTGGATGTGTAAGTAGGGTACAGGCAGCTGAAACTCTAGGCATGTTCAATGTATGTCTCTCACATATTGCTGCACATACATTTCTCTGTCTTACAAAAATTAAAACAAGTCACTACCAATAAAAACCAAAAGGAGATAATTTCTCAGAGGAAAACATTCCCTTAACAAAGATTAAATATTGTTGTTTATTTAATGTATATGAATAAAAAGTAAAACATGCTCTCATGTGATAGCTGTCTATACTGTTGTGGTTTAGACCCAGGCGGCAATTATTTTGTTCATTTATTTTCTATGCCATTTTGGCACCTGCAAACAGGGCACTATTGCCCACAACATATGCCTGCAGAGATGTTTTTATTTTCCCATTATTCTGGTTATGGGTTGGAGACAAAAGTATTTGTTGCTTTAAAGAGAAATTCCATGCATTTGAACAAGAAATGCACTGCCGTTGCAGAAACTTACAGTAATGTTAACAGCACCTCTCAGACTGTTTTCCCTGGACAGTGCTGCTCCTCACCATTGCCTCTGCTTTCCATAGCTGTCACTGTCTCAGGGTCTCTCTCAGGAGTGCATCATGTCATGGGGCCCATGAGCAAAGAAAGGTTTCGGCTGCATCTTCAGAGACACAGTTTAACTCACCCGTCGTGGGTGAATCCCATGCAGGGGGATTTGATGTGCCCTGTATGAGGACCAGCCATGTCCCTGTCTCATTCCTGAGGAGACAAGGCAGCTGCAGGATCTGGCTGCTGGGTTCTCCAGCTACACTGACCTGGGCAGCATTTGTCCACTGGAGAGGGATGGTGTGAGATGGTTGATGACAGCTCCAGGCTTTCAAAAGCAGGAATACTCCTGCTCCCTTTCCATCTCTGCCATCCACTTTCTCAGAGGTTTCTCTCCAGTCCTGAATCAGCACTGCAGGTTTCCTGATCATCTGCCAAGATAATTCAGCTTGCTAACCCTGCAAACAACAATTGCCATTTTTTTGCAGCTCCAGCTGTCTGTTAGTGCAGCAGTGGGAACCCATTGCCTACTGGTTCAGACAGACACCAGTGCTGGGGTGCAGTGCAGGGAGTGATCCTGTAGCAGAGAGGGAGGCCAGCGCCTGACTGAGGAGGAAGCAGTGGCATCACCCCCGTGCAGCAGCAGTGAACTGCTGAGTTTGCTCCTCTGTCCCACCTAGCCTGGGTATGGATACCACACACCACCCTGTGGAATCTGCACCTCGTTCAGGGAGTCCTGATCTTATACAAATGTTACAAACAGGATTGCACTTTGGATTTAAACATAAAGATGGAAGATTCTGTCCCCTTAGTGGCAGAGGCCTCCTTTCTGTTTTATATTGCTCCTCTTATACTAATTGGAGGAAACTCTGGGTGCTTTCCAGAAAAGCAATAAGCAACGGAACTAGTATTTGTCATGTTCTCATCCTCTCCACAGGGAGAAATCTGTGTGCAAGGGAATGGTCTGTCTGAATTTTTAAAAACCATTTGTACACAGACTCATATCCAAGCAGAGAAATGTATTTATTTTCCTCTTAAGGGAAGCAAGGTCAAAAAGAAGCTTGGGATAATTACAATGAAAAGAGATGAAGCTGCCAATGATGCTGTGTGCACCTCTGAAAGTTTTTCTATTGCTTTGGTATAATTCTCTTGGAGCATCCTTCACTGGAGCTGTGAGAAATAAGGTGCTGAAGAAAAAACACATTTGGAAATCACCATAAAATCTAGTACTATGTGGTTGCTGTGCCAGCTGCAATTACTTCACCTCTTTAAATAGTTCTCTTACTGAGAAGTTGACTTTTACAAGCAGAGGCTTTCCATGCTATTATTAGTACTACCAGACATACCACACAAAAGGGGATTTCCTATATTCCAGCTGGAAGACCCACATCCCTTGCTGACATAATTTAAGATATCACTTTGTTAATGTTTTTGGCAGATCCAGGCAGTGATGCATAGGAGCAATCCAGGTCACAGTTTGCAGGGCTGGCTGTGGGCAGACAGCTTGGCTTCTTCCCCAGTGGCAGGATGATGTTATCAGAGAGTGGCAGCGTCTTGCTGGTGCACCTCCTTCCTCACAGCACTACTGCTCTCCGCACATTACCCCAGCCCCGATTCTGTCCACCTGGGCAAGCTTTCATTTTCCTCCACTTTCTTATCCAAGGGCTTCAATGGCATCTCAGCAAGTTTCTGACTCAAGGAGTCAGTAAGCAATAAGTGGGGGCAAAAAAAAGAGGAGTTTTGTTATTGCCAGGCAAAGCTTAGTGGTGGCCTCGAGGTGGGGAGCTGGAACAGTCCTCATGGATCATGATCTGGTTTTATTGCATTCTCCAAGTCTTGATTTTTTTTCAGGTTGCTTATTGTTTTTATTTAATAGAGGTAGCAAACTGTGGGAGATATGTCACTGTGGTATGAGACTATCTCCAAAATAATGAATATGCCTGCACAGTCAGGACCTGTCCTTCCCAAAGGAGTTAACTGCTAACAGAGCAATTCTTCGTGCAGTCTGGTACCTGGTACTCTGTGAATCTTCCCCTTTGCATTTTTGGATGCACTTGTTCATCCCGGCAGAGATCATTATTCTGGACTTGAAGGTGTTTAATGGATAAACAGTGAGAGACACTGCTGGAAACTTTTGTAGTCTCAGCTGTCAGTGTCTACTGATGGTGAGAGTCCATGAAAACTTTACCTCAGTTTAGTCATGTCCAAGATTATGTGACCACTTTTTAATAAAATTCTAATACCTGAAAAAAAATCTCAAGACCATTTTTATCTTTATAGTACAGCAACAAATGGCTAAAAAAAAAGCATCTTTTTTATGCCAAAGGGTAAATGACCTGCAGATTTATTATACAGGTCAGGTCTTGAGGTTCTTTATTGCAGACTGTCCAATATTAATGCTTTTCTCTTAAATTTTAAATCAATAATGAGAAATTCTTCTCTTATTTTTAAAAGAAGCTTGTATTCCTTGGATAAACAGAAAACATCAACAAAGTAGATAAAGCCCAAAGGCTATTACTTCATTAGTAACTCATACTTTTTCAGTTTAATTTTGAACCATTGTTTTAGGCTGGAATTATTGTTGTTGTTGTTGGGTTTTTTTGTGGTTTTTTGTTTTTGTTTTTGTTTTTTTTTACTGGAATGGAATGAAAAATTAAGGACTGTAACCCAAAGTCTCAAAAGTCTGAGAAATGCAAGTTACTTCTCATTCCTTTCTTCTAGACTTGCTTTATTTCCAAAGTCAAAATATGAAGACAATGCAACTGTTGTTCCTGTACCCTAACTGTAGCACTCAAAAGCTGCAGAGTAGACAAACAAGTCTTTTTCTTTTTAGAATCCAGTCCAGCTAAGCCATAACAGGAGAAAAATAACACCTTCCCTGCTATATGCCTTACATCTCACTTCTGATGGCATTAGAAAATAAGTTCTGTGTGGAAAACATTCCACTTTATATTGGTACATTCATGCTTTGGAAATAAATATTCTTAAACATGAAAAATAGTGTATTTGAATTGAAATAGTTTTCAAGTCATTCTTTTTTCCTTATTCACAGGGGTACTTAACTTTTAAAATCAGACAGGATATAAAAGGCTTTTCTCCCACAAATGCAATTGAAGCACACCAATAAACACCTTGGCTTTGGCCTTTTTTGTAGAGCTAGCGAGTGTTCAATAAACTGAACAACAAATATTATATAGTATTAAGTGGCTAATAAAGTCTCATTTATGTACTCATGTTAACAATAATCCGCTTGTGGAGTATGCATACTTCCCTGTTAGCAACTTAGAACACGATTTCCAAGAACATTGCATTGCTTCAAAGAAATAATAGCCTGACTGTGGTCTAGGCTTT
Organism: Dryoscopus gambensis; assembly: GCA_013389985.1. Taxonomy (NCBI): domain Eukaryota; kingdom Metazoa; phylum Chordata; class Aves; order Passeriformes; family Malaconotidae; genus Dryoscopus; species Dryoscopus gambensis. Next base: position 22,037 of record WEIT01021174.1, read on the forward strand.
ACTGGAAAGGAATAGAGTGATCATTGCCTTAATTAGCACAAACATCATCTATTTCACTGCGTAAAAGCTGAAGAGGAAAAGGGAGCTCTAGAGAATTTTTCACTGTGAAGTAAATCAAAAGCAAACATGAAGGGATTTTTTATACATGCATTTTACCTGCATTTCCTTTTCTTTAAAGAAGCATTCAGCAAGAAGATCCTATATAAATTATTCTGAAAGTGCTTTGAGAAGTGTACTCCTAAGTTGAGAGACCCTATAAACATATTTAAATATGCTGTCAAAATGGATAAATTAACCTTTCAAACTCCTGTGGCAGTCTGGACTTTATGATGATTTAAGTCACAAAGATCACTGGAATCTTTATGGAAATCCAATAGTAAAACCCTGTCACAAGCCCAGGCTAGTGACAGTACATTGCCATTTTGAGAAGCAAACAGGCAGATTCCTGTAAGGACAATGACTGGCTTTTGAAGAAAGTGGTGAAAATGATGCAATTCCACAGTCAGCAAAAATCCCCACCAACTGCTGCTACACGGGACACAACTGGGCTGCTGCCGTGGGCAGGAGAAGGACAAATGGTGCTTTACAGTGAGCCCACACCACAGATGAGGCTTCACGAGGAAGAACTGGTGCAACTTTTCTCAGCAGAGTGTAAACTTAGGTCATCTGACATAACCCCAGACATGTAGTTGTTTTGGCCTTTGACTGGTATTATTATTTTTAGTTGCCTATTGTGCAGGCAGTGTCATATCCTATTTACTCATGTCCATCTTTTGTCTTTTTCTTCACAATTACACTTGCCTATACTTGTGAATCAGCCTGGAAGAAGGTGTGTTAGTTTAGACAAGGCTTTATTCAGACGCCCTGAAGTATATAGTACTCTGCCAAATTCCTGTGTGTACATGTTGTGAAAGTATTACTCAGTTATATTCAACTTTAACAATAATTTGGACCTTCTTCCCAGCTCTTGACAAAAACCCCCCAATTTCTAGTCTATGAGCACTGGAGTGAATGAAATCTGAATTATCAGATGTCCTAAATACAGGGCTTGCCCTGTTTTTCTTTCTTGTTATTGATTGAAAATTCTGGTTGAATTTTTTTTCCCATCTAGATACAAATTTATCTTTTGCCTGAGCCCTTTTGTATCCACTAGAACAAGAGTTCTACTCTAGCATTTCCCTCCAACATGAAACTTGATAATAAAGTCCTACTCCACTTCTTGTTTATCATATGCTGCCATATTACTTGAAATTTGCCACCACATTAAGAAATGAAGGGCAATAAACAGACAGAAAGCACACTTTAAACCTGTTTTTCTTAAGAAAATGAGAAAAAATATAGAATTTGTATCTTGTAAAAAATTGTAATATCTTGAAATATATTTAAATGAAAAAGAATTGAAGTCCCAAACTTCACAGGGAAATGAAAATCATAGAATCTTTTGATTGCAAAGATTTTGTTCCATTTTTACTTAAGATAATCTTTAAAACTGACAAAAATCAAATGGTGATACTCTGAATTGGCCAGATATTAGAGGCAGACCTCTATAATTTCTTTTTCCGTATACTGGGTTGACAAATCCCTGTGAGTTGTTTTGATAGCAAAAAAAAGCCCCATGTAAAACCTCTTCAAAACACAACAAAACCACTACAAATTTATATTGTATTATAATATAAATGTGAACACTGATTTTTCATAGAAAGCTCGAAGTCACTAGATCAAGAAGGAACACTTAATATTTAAATCTCCCTTGTAGTCTGACTCTTCCATTGCAGTTTGGATTTCAGTTGACTTGTGGGATTTATGAGTCACAGAATATTCTCATCAGTCCCCTCTCAGCAGGGCCTCTTCCATGGCTGCTCAGGTTTGCTGCATCTCCCCCCTCACCACAGGAGTCCCTCCCTCTCTGCTGCCCTGGGCTGCAGCTCCTGGCTGTGACTCTCTTCCTTCCCTGCAGCACTCCTGAGTTTGGCTGTTTTTATCCTTTGTTTATCCGAAGCTGGTCACCAGGGACAGCCCAAATCAGAGCTTCCACCTGAGCCTCGCATTTTTATCTTAAAGAAATGTAACATATTAAAAAGGAGCAAACATATGAATGAGAGTATTTCCTTCGGAGGCCCGAGGACTTTGCAGTGCTGGGATGTGTGCAGGAGCATTTGTGGTTTGGGTCCTGACCTGGTTTGCCGCCTCCCAAACTGGGAACAGTGTCAAACACAGCAGCTCCAGCTTTGCACCAGTGCAGACCCCCATTTCCTTGCTCACGGGCAGCCAGGGTACTGGGTACAGAGGTAACAGCAGCCCCACAAAACGTCCTGGGCTGCGGTTTCTAACCCTACTGAAATGCTACGCTCGAGTAAGTCCCAGCCACAGCGTTTTCAAATGACATCTTCGCAAACTGCTTGCACTACAGGTTTTTTCTATTTTGACAAAACTGTCTTCTGATTGGAAATTATTCTGTTTCAGATGCAGTTTTTTTTAATTAACCCTAGTAAGCACATTATGTGCTTACCTACTGTATTTGCTCTAATTGATACCTGTTTTATACATCCTGGGACAAAGGACATATTTCTATCATTTTATCTTCTTATGCTTTGAAAACAATATCTTATTTTCTATTTCTATTTAAAGGAAAGTAAATTTAAATCCTTCTGAAGCAAAACAATTTGACCTTAATATTGATTCTGTAGTCAAAATAGGAAAAATGAAACTAATCATTCACACTGATATTAATCTAACTGATGTCTACTCCATGAACTAGCTTTGATTAACAATTATTTGAAAAATTTCTATTTACTTCTATATTACCGCAGTTCCCAGGTTCTTGGGAAATGTGCAATTTTATTGGCTCGTACATTTTACGGTATAGAATAGAATTATCTTTCTTTTGTCACAGTTTCCAATTTTATTACTGCAAAGTCAGTTTATTACCTGTTAGCATGTTCCTAAAAAGAATAAAAGAAAAAATATCTCTGTACTATCTCTGTATCAAAGGTCTCTTTTACAGGACCTGATGCTAGTTTCTCTCTATGTCCAACTTTCATTCAATGATGTACAGAGGAAAACTCCTCAGGAAGACCAAAGGCTGCTTGGCAAAAACATCTCAAAATTGACAAAAGGTGCAATATCATTTAAGAACCACTTATGAAACTAATTTTTCATTAAAGTCTTAAAATAAAGAGAATAGCCTTTTCTTAAAAGAGAGAGAATCTGAATTTTAAAAAGTGGTTTGAAAACAAAAAGTTCTTTAAGAGAAACATACTTTTGACTTTGTGGCAGTTTTATCACTTTGTGATAAAATATTTGGCTAACACATGGAGCAGAGAAACACCTAATATTGTCTGAAAGATCCCCTTGGTTTTGAACATAGTCCCCTTGGTCCAGTTCTTATTCTGAATGTCAAAGCAAGGTTAAAATTTATCCCCACTATACATCCTTCCCATCCTTTAAAAAAAAATTTTATTCAAAGTCATACAGTATATAGTTCTTCTCAGAAAGCTCTTAAGGATCTTGAGCATCTCTGAAAGGAGGTAATTTTCTAAATGGGCAGGGGGAAGATTGCAGGGGTTTTTATTTTGTTACATGTTATAGGCTATTAAAATAGCTATGAGCATATATTTCCAAGAGAAAACTGGTAGGATAGGATCAGGTATTCAGCTAATTTCTGCTAAAATAGGGAAAGTCAAGCCAGTTTCCTCAGCTGAGGATCTGACTTAATGGCTCTCTGTTTGGGATTACACACATTTCTCTGACAGGCAGACACGTAGCTTGATCTAACAACTTCTCATGCTGCTTCTCTTCTTTCTATATTTGTACTAAACATCAGTTGAATTCTTTGAATATTCATATTGAGTTTACATGTCCTTACATTTCACATTCAGGTTTTGAATAATTATATTCTGAGAACTTCAGCAAAGGCAGCAAAATAATTTGCAAATCTGAGGAGCCTTGTGAACTCTCTGTTATCTTGAGGCCATAGTCCCTCAGTTCATATTTTCTGAAGCTTTTCTCCTGGCAGAAGGTAAGAGTTTCAATAGCTTCATGTTCCTTCATGTTATGACTGGTTTTCTTCTTGTGGAGCTTAATCAAGCCTCCCATAGCCCACAGGATACTTACGGAGTTTTTTGGGTTTTGTGTTTTTTTGTTAAACACGTAGTCTGAGTAATGTTCACCATTCTATATCAAAAAGGCACCTGGCCATGCAATGATAGATCTCAGGTAACCAATTAATACAGGGTTGAATGTGATGCTTTTGCAAACAACTTAGTTGTTGTCACAGTATAGGCCGTATCTTTTATACCTCTTTTATATACTCTTTTATATAGCTTTTGTGTATTCTTAGTGCTTTTAGCCCACATACTTACAATTCTTTAAGTCTGGTAACTTAATTTAGACCTAATATTTTATCAAGCCAAGAGACTAAACATCTTAGAAGCCTTGCAGTTAGGGGTCAGAAAATCCCAAACACCAAGGTCCTCTCTAGAACACATTTTATAAACTAAAATAGGCCCATCCAGGGGAAAAGTTCCTCGGGATGGGGGATTCACTCGAGCCTCTCACTGGAGAATCTTTGATAAATATGCTAATTTTCATGGCCTATAATTGTATACGCGATTCCTCGTGCGTGTACATTTTGAGGTGCATGGCGGTGTGCATTTCAGTGGTACGCCTGAAAATCCTTAAGTAAATACTGAAGTAAAAACTCTTTTTTCCCTTAACTGTATTTGACTTTAATTCTAAGACCAGGGAAAGACAACAGATCATTTAACCATATCTAGCCCAACCAAAGCAGTGTTCTGACAAAATAGCTTCCTTCTGTGACCTAGACCGTCTACATTTTCTAGATCATAGGTTTGTGAATCTTACATGAGCCCCAAGATGTTCATCTCAGCTAAAATTTTGTAGATATGGGGCAGAATCACGATAAAGAGAAGAGCTAAAGGAAACCCAAAAGGAGATAAATATGGCCCAACAAAATTAGGTGTTGTCCAGACAAAGGGCCTGCAGATCTACACACGAGTGAAGATTACTGGGTCTTGAAAGGGAAGACTGGAGGTGTGGAAATACCTTGGGACTGAAGGAGTCCACACCACAATAGCATAATTTCATCTGGCCTTGCACAGGAGGACCAATTGAAAAAGTATTGTGAGCGTCTGGATGAGATCTCCTGAAAGGTCTCCTTAAAATGGATTAGATAATCTACAAGAGTGCAATGGGTTTATGAGGAGGCTTTCACCTCTGGCCACTCCTTCTTGATCCCACCAAGTGAACTGACACCATTGTGGGGGTGATGTGAGAAGGGACAGTGACTCTCAGTTAAAACCTCTTGTTAGGAGCAGTCAGTAATAGGAAGCTAAGGTGGAAATGGCAAAATTCTAAAGGTTACTTTATTTCCGAAAGCAACATCTTGTCCAGCTACGTTTTCTGCTACCCGAAGAGAAACTTAAGTCCCAGGGCAAATCTTGGCAAAGATAAGGAAACTCAAAAGCTTTATTCTGACTTGAAAAACAGTGTGATTTCTACCTTCTGAAAAGCATTAAAATGGTGCGACATAGAAGAGTTTCCCGAGGCTTGCTCATTGAAAAGGAGTTGTTCAATCTTGTTCCAAATTTTGAATCCAAATTTTTACACCCCTCTCTGCCGTCACCCCCATAGTATTTCAAGTAGTCTCAGTCTAGTAGTCAAACATTCCAGTTTGTTTCTGTGACTGACATTCTGCAAAGGCAAATGATGAATTCTTGGGAAAACTGTCAACTGACTGAGGGACTGAAAGCAAATTGTGTGCTACCTCAGGAGACCATGGTTCCAGTAACAGCTTGTGCATGACCTCTCTGCTCCTTGTCTGGCAGAGGTGCTTCTGGCTCCTTAGCAGAGCTTTGCCCACCAGGATGAGTATGGTTCCAATCTCAAGTGATAATTCCACATAACTCCTTTCCTGTGCCACTGCTTTGCTATTATGCATTAAATTTATGATGAAACACTGGAACTTCAAAAACTGCTGGTTTAAGTAACATTTAGAAAAAGGTGGGAGGGTTATGTGCCAGTTGTGCAGTGTGTTGCATACGAAACTGAAGAGTGGAAGGAGTAATTGTAGTGAATTCCAAACCTCTAAGAGTAGGAGCAGTGCTAGGAGTTAAGAAAGGCAGTGCACAATAAAAATATTGCATGTGACAGTCACAGATTAATTGAGATGGAGTAGAAATACTTATGAGCAGATAAGGCACTTGCAGTAGTCTGTGGATGTAGCAGTCACTTTTATGTTTACATTTCTGAAGCTCATCTTCATGTAGTTATAGATCACAAAGCTTTGATTTTGCTGTTTGGCAACCCAAATAAAAAATACCCAAGAGGAAGAGATAGGACTGAAGATTGCAAACCTGTCAAAGAAATTGTCTTTGCATGTAATATGTCTAAATGACTGCTGCACAGTGCAGCAAGTTAATCTTTTGTAGAAGAAAAATATGTAAGTAATTTTGTCTTAAAAACTAAACCACAAACTGATTTAGGGACTGCTCCAAAGCCTGTGAAATCAGCTAGAGTTTTTCCATGGATTTCAGTGGGATCAACCTTTAAAGGTGATGTATCTTGCAACAAAGGCAGTGAAATCCACAGTAGCAGTGTGATCAGTATGAGTCCTAAATATGTGCAGAAGCCATCCATGTGGTAATCACTCTAAGACAAAAGACAGTATAAATGGGTGTTTTAGTGGATATTGGCTAGGAACTCATCTGATTTCAAGAGGATGTCAGATTTCTAAAACAAGGGAGCACGTACCAGGTCCAAGGCATGAAGTTTTCTGAGCATCTCTTAAAGTCATCATTCAAATGGCTCAGAGGCACAGATTATCAAAGAGACAACCAGAGAAGACAGGAAAAATATAGGAGTCTGGAAGTGCATTTTAGAATGAGCACATTTTAAAAAGTGTACTCATCTGGTTCCGTCTGTGCGTGACTCAGTTGTACTGCTGAGTCCTGCCAGACTTCACGGCTACGTATAAACCAAAATGAAGGAGTGCAACGTGCCTAACTGGACCTCCCTTACTCACAAATTAATCTCTGTAATGATTTGGAAAGGACAGTGTAGGGGTGTATTCAACTTCATTCCCAATCTGTCCTGCTGATCCCAGAGGACTGGAAATTATAACAGTGCTAGCTTTGACTTCTTGGATTGAGAAGGACCTCTTCTTACACTGTAAACTCTTTTGACAAGAACTATTTGGTCAATATTTGCGCAGTCCCAAGATGCTTTGAGAGCACAAATAAAAAATACTATTTGCCTCCTTTCTCATTGTCACACCCATGTGTGAATGGCTTGTCTTTTTCCTTTAATATCTTTTACTGAATCATGATGAGTAACTGCGATATTATTTGCTGTGCTTGCAAACACTGCAAGACATGAGAGATGACTTTGTAGAAAATAATCTACTAGAAAAGGTGCTTGAAGGGCAGGTTGTTATGAATCCTTTGTTTAAGTCATCCCTTTATGTAATGAATGCAATGAAACAGGTTTTTTAAGACAGGAATCTAATACCGTATAGTATTTTCATATAAATATCCTAAGGAATTCTCCAGCTGACAAAAGACCTTCCGTCACTGAACTAGCAGCTCAAAACAATCTACTCTTTCAGCATTCCTGAATGACATTTCCTTATCTGATAATGTACAAATGGTGTGAACCTTGGCTGAAGTACAGCTCTGCAGCCTTTTTCCCAGAAATGCTTTGGGAACAATTGTGTGTGAGCTATTATATCCTGGTGGTGGCCTGGGCACACACCAAGCCTGGCACTGAGGCCACAGGGTCCATCACAGCCAAAGGTCTGGGGAACTGTTCTTGCACCGTGAGCTGGGGACAGCTCTGGGAGCCTTTTGGTTTCACCTGTTCTCAAATCTTGGCAGGGAAGGAGGTTCCCCAGCATCCCCAGTTAATTATTCCTGACAATGTGTGTATGAGAGTTAGTGTGCCTAGTGCATCTGAGACAGGATTGTGTGAGCACGAGGTTCATGGACAATATACACCTTTGAGGATGATACATACACAGGCAGTGACTCAGCTGTGTCCCACCTGCACTCTTCAGATGTGTGTCCAAACTGCACGTCTGCAGGTGTCCCACAGCTTGTTGTTCTGGCCAGCAGATTTTTCATTTTGCCACAGTGCTCAGGGAAAGCAGTGAAATGAGCAACATGGATGGTATTGCATTTGTGGGTTTTGGAATAAAGAAGGCACCAGGGACTCTGAAGATCCCCATCTAGTCACATATTTCAAAGAGTATTATAATGTGACTTTTGAAACCGAACAGGGTGGTAATTTGACTGCACCAGGTTTATGGCACCAGATATTTGTTCAAAAAGTGCAGGAAGAGTAAAGATATACTCGGTAAACTGCAAGGGCGGGAGTGGGGGAGCGGAAGTGTATGACACAATATAGCTATAACCATAAAGCACAAAACCTACCGAGCTACTTTATGACCTTTTTCTTCTCTAGTGAAGAAAGCCTTAATAAGTCACTTCTGGCTGTGCTAGTCATGAATTACTGCTGTCTGCACAAAGGAAGATAAATATTGTAACACATTATAGAACATCTCTCCCTTTAAATACTGTAAATGGATAAAGATGTAAAACCCAAGAGGAGCCTGAAGTAATAAGTGAAAAACTAAGCCAAAGAACAAGAATGGAATTAATCCAGAATATATCACTTTGAAAGCAACCCTTTGATATAAAATTTCTCCTATTCTAAGGATAAATACGGAAAGGAGTAAAGCACATCTATAGCTGTCCAGGGCTGATAGTGAATTCTCCCATAGAACCTACAAAGGAGATTTTAGGGTACACTCAAAGGTTTGTAGCTACCAGTCTATTCTCCTTGCCCAAATATTTCTTTTACTGTCTTGGCTGAAGCCTTCACCATCCTCTTGCTGCTCAGCCACATTCCCCAGCAGAAAATGTCTCCAGCAGAACAGGCAGAGGAGCTGCTTGTGTGAGTAATTCTCTGACCTGTTTAACTGGCCCAGGTCTTTTGAAATGAACCAGGTTTGTAAAGAGCTATTTAAGCTGCTTAAGTAAATATGGCTTGTGTTTGCTGAAAAGGATTAGGAGGAGCAGCAGGAACAAACGGCAGGTTTGAGGAGTTAATAGTAGGAACAATGAGAAGCATCTGAAGGAACTATCCCCTTTTCAGCCAGCAAAGCTACAGCTGCAGAAAACATCTGGGCAAATACTTCCTCTCACTTTGCTGAGCAGAAGACATGTTAATGCCAGTGTATATTGCAAAAAGTGAAACACAAACAGCAGGGACCCTAAAAACAATAAATCTAGAAAGTAGAAATAATAGTTATGCCTGATTACTGTGGAAACTCCACCTAACTGCTCTCCCAAAACAATAGTTAGGAAAGTGTGCTGGTTTTGGCTGGGATAAAGTTAATTTTCTTCACAGTGGCTGGTGTGGAGCTGTGTTTTGGATTTGTGCTGAACATGGGTTGATAACACAGAAATGTTTTTGTTATTGCTGAGCAGAGCTCACACAGAGCCAAGACCTTTGCTGCTTTTTGTACGGCCACAGTGGCCGGGAGGCTGGGGCTGCCTGGGAGATTGGGAGGAGACAGAACTGGGACAGGTGACCCCAACTGACCAAAGGGATATTCCAGACCATAAGGCATCGTGCTCAGTATTTAAAGTGGAGTGATGGGGTTTGTCTTCCCCAGTCACCGTTATGTGTGATGGGGCCCTGCTCTCCTGGAGATGGCTGAACACCTGCCTGCCGTGGGAAGCACTGAATTAATTCCTTGTTTTGCTTTGCTTGTGTGTCAGGCTTCCTCTTTCCCTACTTAACTTTATCTCAAACCATGAGTTTTCCAGCTTTTACCCTTCCAGTTCTCTTCCTGATCCCACTGGCTGGGGCGTGAGCGAGTGGTTGTGTGGGGCTTGGCTGCTGCTGGAGTTAAACCATGACAGAAAGAATCTCATTCATGGACAGAACCTTGGACAATTATCTGTGTACCAGAATACCCCAAAACCACCGGTAATATGAACTTGCTTACAAATTGACAATTTTCATTACTGTGTCAGGTAGAAGATTGTCAAATACAGAGGGAAAAACTGGTGTGTTTAGGAGATTAAAATTAAAATAAGATTGAAAGATAGTTGGAGGGACCTTTAAAATAATACATTACTAATTTAGAAGTAAAAGTTATTATTTGTTAATATTAGTTAGAAATCAGAGTAATTAATTATCTAATGTTGTCTAAATATGCTCAATTTCTAGTGTAAAATATTATTCAGATGGCTATTAAACAGCAGACAGGCATCTGACCTGTAAATAAAGAAAGTTTATGTTTAGTTTCACAGGTAGAGGAAAGTTTCAAGGAAGTCTTTTAGATATTTGCTCATACATATTCTTAATGGAACTTTTGTCTAATTAGTACTGCTTATGACAGATAAATAGTCTTCATTTTAAAGCATGTTTGAGATTTTTTGACATTTTAGAGAAACAATAAAACTGCTTTCCTGAAACTCAAACTGTAAAGTGAAACTCGAGGTACCTTCTGCTGTTTACTTTGAGCAGGGTGTTGGACCAGATGACTCTCAGAGATTCTTCTAGCCACTGTTCTGTGATTTTACAAAATAAAATTTTGACAAACTGTATGTGGGAATAACCAAGTTTTTATTTTATTTTTGTTTGTTTGTTTGTTTTGTTTTATTTTGTTTTGTTTTTTGTTTTTGCAAGAACTGTGTGAGAAAAACAGGACAACTCAAAAATTACAACCTCCCAAGAGATACTGTACAAAGACACCGATTTCTCCTTTTCGCTGTGGTGCAGTGAAACACTGTGAGTTGCACACTATCATCTCCTGCTCTGCCCTGGTCTGCAAACCTCTCCTCTCTCCAGCCAGGGCCCAGAGAAATGGCAAAGGCAAAAGGTATTTCCCAAATGTGCATGCAGAAGTATCCCACTGGTGTGTGCCACAAGGTACACCCTAGGAAGTTTTCAGAGCAGTTGAGCTGGTTGGCTAATTCACTCCAAATATATAAGCCTTGAAATAGACAATGATGTACAAGAAATTTCAGTGTTTCATATTTTCCTTACTAATTCCTTTTTTCCTTTTATTGTTAACTGTTTCTACTTTATAAATAACCATTTCCTTTCAGCTTAGTTTTGTGAGCTGATTAATATGATTGGTATTAATCATATATCCAAAATACTCAGTTTTTAAAAGTGTTATTTCCATTGAACTATTTCATTAATTTCAAAACAATAGGAAAACTACTTGCTCTATATAACCTTGAGAAAATGGTAACCTATCATGCTTCCAGCTATTCTTTATCCTGGTCAGCTTGAAATCTGAGCAAACACATGCGGATACAGGATGGTCAATTTCCTTGCACATTCATGAATAATGCTACTGCAGGCTGATAATGCATGATTTCTTTGATAAGTCTTCTGTAAAAACAAGGACAGTGATGCATCATAATAGCCTTCAAATTTCAGATAGCATATTTCTGTTTCATAATGTAACCAGGAAAATTTGGAGATACCTATAATTTTTTAACCTTTAACAACAAAACCTTCTAATCTTTAAAACATCAATAAAGTATTTTTAAAAAGTTGTACATTACAATGAAGCATATGGCTGGCATTATGAAAGATACATCAATGTTATTTCGTGTATGTAAATTCCCAGAGGCTGGTTTCATTCTGATTTGTCTTGGAATCACCACAGGTATGCTCTTAATTTGAATGGTGAATTTATTCGGATTATAATGGAAACCGGCACCATGTGGCTAAACCTATTCGAGCAAGTGATTTCATCACTGTGGTTTAGAAAAAGATCTTCCTGATCTATTAAGAATACTTCACTTATTGTAAGGACAATCTCAGTGACACAACTCAGGAATTATGTAGCCTCTTTGGAAAGTGATTAATTAGAATAAAAGGAACATGCTGAGACAGTGGTCTCCTACAATTTATGAATAATTGTCTACATTTCTCTTTAGATCTATTGCTTTATGTTAAAGCCTAGCTTAGCCAAAGGTAAAATTTAATATCTGCAGCTTTACTAATTTATAATACTACATATTGATATGTTCGTGGGGGTGTTTTTACTTGGTTAATTTTTGCCCTTTTCTAAGGGTACATATTTTCCCAAGTCCACCTTTTTCCTCTTACATTCCTAGATACTTCATTGTGATTTTTATTTTTTTTGTGAATCAGGTGGTGAAGCTGTAAACATACTTGGAGTATTTGGTGTCTTAAAAAGAGAAGACCATATTCACCAACCCCCTACGGTACTTTGCACTACTCTAGTGGGCAAAAAAAATAATAAATTCAATTTAGATAAAATTTTAAGACAATATCTCTCTAGTGAATCTGGAATTCCAGAGAGTTACTTAGTTTGCCAGGCTGAACGTGTCTAAATATTTAAGATATCTAATTTCATTAGGTGCCAGAAGCATTCTCTGAGAACTTAATTTTATTCAACTTTATATACTGTAGGAAAATCTGTATTTATCCCTCAACTAGAGCCCACCTATGAGCAGGACTAAGTTGAGACATACTTGATTCCTCTAAAATAATTCCAAGAAATGCAAAAAGTTAGTTGGCATTACAATTATGGTTAACTTTATTTAATATCATCATAGTAATAATGGTGATATTCAGCTCTTGTTTAATAATCCCAAGGTCAGAACACTCACCCAGGAAGTGATACATTCCATTAGCTAGCTTTAATGGGATTGAACCCATGTTGTTTGGAAAATAGCCTAACCACAATCCATGAGATACCTCGATTAAGACTGCTCTTTGATTTCATACCTAAAGGTGTTCTATTGTGTAAACAGAGGTGCAAAATCCTTGCTCCAGCAGTAAGAGGGAAAAAGGAAAGATGATTTTAACTTAAATGTTGAGACACTCACCTGGAACCATGGTCTTTGTTGGAATATTTACAAATTTTACATTATATTGTCTCCTAGAAGAAACAAAAGCAGTCCTAGAGACAGGGACCAAAGCTGTACAAGCCTTTGCAACCCAAACCATAGGCAAGAATCAGAATGCTCTTTGCCTATATTCATTCTGGACACGTTCTAACACATCTACCAGAGGAAAGGCTTGGCTTTGATCAGATGGATGGAGACTTTCTTTCAAAGGATACCCCACAGCTCAGCTGTGGGGGCCTTTTGGAGCTTGTGTAGACTTAACTCCCCCCAGTGCCTACTCTCTGTGGCTCCCCAGGTCTCAAGTGTGCAAAACCACTCAGACACTGTGGAAAATCAAGTATCAGAAAGATAAGTGTTAGTAATTAGCATATCTTATAGTTTCTCTCTAGAGTAGAGAAAGATTGCTGCTCTTTTGGTCAATGGTGTGAAAAGGAATTTAAAGTGAGACACTGGATTGCCTCCTTCAGACCTGTAGAAGCCCTTCTGTCTCCAGTGATTCAGGACTGTGTGTAGGATGCTCTGTTATATTGCTATTGCTCTGGGAGTTGGGTATTTAAAGGTATTAAAGGTATTGTGAGGCTTTGCCCGAGTCAGGCACCAAACTTTGGTGGGCAGCAGCCTACCCTTTGCTGAAATATAGAAGAAACTGAATTTACCAGCTGTATTGTAAACTATTCTCACAGGCCTAACCACTGGGACAAAATGATAATCTGATGATTTGTTTAAACTCCAGAACAACACATCTGTCACCAAAGGATGATATTTATAGAGTTCAAAGATTTGAATTGTACTGAAGATTAAGTGGAATATGGAGTAATACTTTAACAACAGTCATTACACAAATGAAACAATATTTTGCATGTGAGTATGATACTACTGATTTCAAAAAAAACTAATAAAAAATGTTTAGCAAAGGTGTCATCAGGAATCCAAGTTAGTTTTGTTTGTGGCTGTCACTAAATTTGAGGGTCCGTGAATGCCACTGAATATTGTTCATACATGTCTGTGTGAATACATATACATATACATATACATAGTTTCCTCTTTAGCTCCTTTGGAAAAACAGGTGGAATGCTCACGTCACTCTACACACAGTAAGGTCAGAGTCCAGGGGTGGCCCACAGCCTGCTGCAGTTCTGATGTTGTCAGAACTTCTCTCCAGGGGATGAAGTCCACTCATGCATTGCAAGACTTGATGAAAACGGAAGTGTTTACAGGAGTGGTTGTCCAGTCAACCTAAACAGTTTTATGACTACACAGGATGTTGAAGGTTAAAACCATTTCAGAATTGTATTTTGGTAGAAATATGCTATTGATGCCATCGTTTTTCATAATATCAGAACAATTTCTATTAGATGATCAATGTATTATTTTCACTTTAAATTGCCTTGTGAAGTGACCCAGGGGCTAAAGAAACCAAGATTAATTTGGCAGTTTCCTTCCAGACAAGCAAAAAACATAATGTCTGAAAGATTTGCCAAGGATAGTTTAATTTTAGACAGTGAACATCAGAAGCCCTAAGTAATCCTTGTAATTCTGATACATTTTTTAGCTTTAAAAAATAATATGGGGAACGAAGGGAGATAAGAAAGAAATAAAAAGAAAATGAAAGACCAAATACTTGGGTTAAAGTCCTGCTATAAGGTTTTCTAATGACTTGAACTTTGTATTTTGCTGTTGAAGATAAAGTAATTTGCAATCTGTAACCTAGAATATGAAAATGGATAATTTAATGGGGGAAAAAAGGCCTTTATTCTTATTGATCATTTACAGAGTTCTAAAGGTCTTTTCTTATTTCCACATGCAGGTTATGGCATAACTCTTCAGAAATCAGCTGTCTGGGGCCAAGTGTATATGGCAAAAGGCCAGAAACATTGCTTGGTATGTTTCCAGATTATAACCCATCCCATTCTGGATTTCCCCAGGGCTTTTCTCCTGAAAATAATTCAGTATAACTTTAAAAAACCCAAATCTTGTGTGTCCTTTTTGTCATCATATTTCTGCCTGGGCTTTCTTTTGTAAAGCAAAGGAAACAATCTTGGCCATGAAGAGTAAATTCTAAGCTAAGTCAAGGCATAAGATTCACAAGTGTATAAAATCCACTGGAAACTATAAACTTGAGTGAGTGACCATGTTCCTGTGTGGTGGAACAAATCATATAACAGATTTTGTAGCTACTACTTACAAGACAGATTGGATGGGAAGAAATCACATCATATTTTTTCCTGCTAGCTTATACTGGAGTGTTGAACTTATCTGGATTTGCACTGTAGTCTGCTGACTGATCAAGATATAGAACTACTCCTGAAAAAGTGTTCTGTAAATAGAGCCTTAGTTCAGATCTGTGTGATTATCCCGGAGCATGTCATGTCTGCTGATTTCAGTAAACACTTTTCTATATTTCCTAGGAATCAGGATTTAGGAATAGGAAGGTAGAGAGACACAACAGTGTCTCATTCTTAGTTTACACCACCTTCTCTACTGTCCTCTTTTTCTTGACTAATTCCTTGAGAAGTCTGACTTTTTCCTTCAGTCCTCTTTAATATTTTAGAGAATGAAATTTCACCTTATAAACAGTACGCAGAAGAAATGTTCTGTTTTATATGGTAAATTGCGCATAGGTTCCCACACAGACAGAAGTAAACACTGGCAAATTCGACTAAGGAATAAGAAATACCTAAATATCTCACTGTAAATTTACCCCTTTTTCTTAGGAAAAAAACCCCACATGGAATATTTAAGCTGAGGTAATATTTTGGGATATCAAAACTTGCCTTAAAGTAAATATCAGGTGTCTCTCTGTTCACTAACATTCAGACTAAACTTATACTGTTTGCTTGTACTTGTTTCTGGATAAATGAACAAAAACTACTTGTTGTTTCAGACCAGTAGCAATAAAATCCTGAAGTTGATCAGCTTTGTCATTACCCTGCAGCTACATGGAAAGGTTGGCTGCTGGCCATATTTTAATATAGCAATAATAACACTTAACACTGTTCATCTCAAAAGCAATTTACACACATTAACTAATTAGGCCTCAGAACATTTACATGATAGGTGAATCACATTCATCCCTCTTTAAACAGGGGTAAGTGGAGGAACAGAAGACAAAGTCACACTTTCAAAAAGAGTCAATAACTGAATGTCCAGTTTGTGACACATTCACTTCCTTTTCTGAAATGTTGAACACCTTCAGCTCCAGCTGAAGTCAAGAGAGGTGGACAGTGATCTTGACCTCTGTATATCAATATAAAGGGCGCATTTTGGCTTCCATTTGGAAAAGGAAACCTTCAGTAAGTGCTTAGGAGAGTGTTCATTTTCATGCAGATTTTCTCTGATCTCTTGCAGTTTTTTGTTACTGATCTTTCAGGTACGCAGAAGTTGCTTCTTGCCCTGTATTTTTGAACACACGCAGAGCAGGGTCATTTAAGATATA
>WEIT01021174.1:47321-76134 GCA_013389985.1 Dryoscopus gambensis
AAAAAAAAAAAGGAAAGAAAATTAGGAAATTGAAAGAAATTCTTCCATAGACCACAGTAACTCTGGCTGATGGTTAAGGCCCTTTATCACCACACTCACATAAATACAACCCACCCGCATCAGCAGCCAAGTACACCTGGGACCTAAATTAACTTCTAAGTACATTGTGAGGACATTGTGCACTGGATGATGAAGACAAAAGAAGATGAATTCAACAATTTCATTATTATTTTAGTACCACAGTACATCACTGATATTCTTCTACTTCAGAATGCCAGGGATAATGGAAAGAAACCAAAAATATTTTTAAAAGGCTATATTTAGGCCTACTGAGCAACCTCACTATATAACCTACATCTTTAACATTATCATATTCCTCGCAGTGTCTGCTGACTTCTGAAGTGGTGAAACTCAAGGGCTTCACTCTACATAACATCAGGGAGGGAAAAGCTCTTGAAACAAGTGTAGAGAGAGGGTGGGGGGCAGCTCAGTGCCGAGCCCTTGCTGCTGCTTGCAGACCCCCATGGAAGGAGTGGAGGGAGATGGATATGGCTGGCAGGGCTTAGGGCAGGGCTGCTGTCAGGGTGGGAAAGTTAACCCTGTGCCAGTGCAGTGTGCCCTGTCTCTCTGCCCACATGGGAGCTACCAATGTTTCTCCCATCAAAGCCCTTGGGAGCTGAGTTCAGCCCATTTTGGGTAGAATTTATTTACACAGCCCAGTCACAAATGTCCTCCAGCCCCCTCCTATGGGTCTAGTACCTTGATTTCAATGACAACATCTCATCTGAGATCAAAATCTACCCTTCTAGGATAACACAGATTTTCCTTTTTTTCCCCTTTTTTTAATAGAAGGAAAAAACAATGTAATGTTGGTTGGATCAATCACTATCTTATAGCGAATAATATTGATTATACTTTATTTAGTCAGGTAATATCCAGCATTGAAAATGCTAACATTCAATGTTTAATAGATTATAATTCATATTGATAACAACCAAAAATATTTAATAATTTAAAGTTCAATTGCATTCCCAGTGAAGTAGGTTAGTTACAGACTCCTAGATGAAATCAAGGCTCAGACAACATCCCATTTCACAGGTCTCGTGAAGGGAATAGTGGAAAAATCATAAAACTTAGATTCCTGTTGAGTTGATTGCTTGCTAGGAACCTGAAGAGCAGTTAAAACCCAGTTGTAATTCAAAATTCTTAATTTTGTTTGTTTGGTTTTGGTTTTTTTTTTAGTTTTGTTTAATTTGTGGAAACCAAATATTTTCCCAGCAGTAGAAATGGAAACCCACTGCAGTTATAAGTGGCATTTATGGTGCAGAGCAACCTCTTGAGCCTCAGGTGTTCCTTGCATGCCTTATGCTCGAGTGGCTCTTCCCCTGGGGGTGATGGGGTCTCTCCCTAACAGTGATTTATTTCCCTTGGTAAAATCTTTGTGTTATTTTGCTCTTACCTGTGCATGCTGACACCAAGCCCAGCAGCGCAGGACACTGGAGCAGGAGGAGCACACCTGAACGGGGAGTGCACTGGCCCTGCACAGTAGCTATCCACCAGTGGGGCTGAATCCAGATTTGCAGGGACAGGCAATGAGGTCTGAGATCAACAAGGGCCACACAGGAAAAACTCACAGGATCTTTTACAAGCCTTTTTTCCAGATGAGTAGCAACAAGATATTCTCACTTTGTTACTATTTCTTGTTGATGAATAACTTGCGCTGTTCTTTTTTTATTCAGTATTGTTCTCTTAAGCTGCTGCATGCCCATACACATCAAATACTTCCATATTGAATTCTATGTGACTGCACATCCACGTGCACGGAGAGGCACACCTTAAAGTCTTCTATTGTGAGCCCCAGCAGCTAAGAAGCATTAAACCTGTCACTGATTCAGGTGGCAGTCCTAAACACCAGACTAGTCTTTGCTCAAACTAAATTACATCTTTTCCTCCATGTCCTCATTTTTAGTCTACAAAGTAAGCTTGCTATAAAAGTGCCCTCACCTCAAAAAAGCCTCAAAGCCAACACAAATATAGAGGCACCACTAATTTTGCAAAACATAAAAGGTTTATGCCATTTTTCCTTCCTCTGTCAGTCCTGCTTGTACCTTACCCTTTGGCTCTGCAGAGGTTTAAAGTGGCCATGTGTGAGCTAACAGGCAGCAGGCAGCTCTCCCCCTGAAAAAGCTGCCTGCGACTGCAGATTTATTTAAATGTGAATGTGTAGCTGGCTTCCTGCATGCAAAATAAAGCAGGTGTTAAAATATTAAACTCTACCACTGTCCACTATTCATCGCATCCAACTGGTGCTGTCAGAAGCAAGCTGCTTGACTAACCAGGGCCCGTGATTTAGTATGACATCCCAACTCTAATTACTCCCTCCTCCTGATTCATTTTCTCAGCCTCCAGTTTTCAGTTTCAGAGAGCCTGGATTCAAGGGGATGTGGGTACAGTTGTGTGCTGGAGAGCTGGAAATGCACTTTCCTCTGAATGCAGAACATAATGAATCACCTTGGGGCCCCTGAAATTATTTGCTACACAGCTAAGGCTTGCAAGGGGTGATTTAGTCTGCTCTCAGGTGTCTTTGTGGTGTCCTGGAATATTTGTCAAATCTCACATCCTGATCATGGGTGTCAGCAGCTGGCTCCCACCCGACTGTCTGCACTGGCCACTGTCACCCAGAGCCTCTCTGCATCTCTGCCCCATCTGCTGGGCACAGATATGCCTTTTTCTGGCACGCAGCAGCACAAAAGTGACGGCACTGATATTATTCCCCCGTGATATGCTGTGTTCAGATTCGTGGCAGGAGATGGACCAGGTCATGTGGCAGGGCAACCCCAGACTTCCCTGCTGCACATCTGGGCCGTAAGCAAACCACAGGTAACAAACTGCAAAGAAAATAATCAGAAATGCTTTGAATAAATACACTTTGCTGCAGGGTTAATCTGCTCACATACCTTACATTTCACCAAGAGTCGTCCTTGATGTACTATGAATCAACAGCACAGGCAATAAGAAACAACAGCATCTTTAAAGCTCTCTGCAACATGCAATTTTCTTTAAGAAAACATTTTTCTGTTTTGTGAATTCACAAAAGTGAATATTTTGTTGACCTCAGTAAGATTTTTTTTTTAATTTGCCAGTTAAATCAGAAACAACAGAGACATTCTTTTTGAGAAGAAAAGGATGAATAAAGCCCCTGCTTCCTTTTATTTCTTGTTTGCTTTTCAAAAGAGAAAGGCAAAACTTGAAAGTGTTTCCTGGAAAAATGAAAATAAGACTTTCCAGATTGTTAAGAAATGTTCTACCTATTTTTCATAGCCTCCACACACTTTAGAAGGTTAAAATAAAAAGGGTATTCAGGTTTGACTTTGACTGGCTAACTTGTATTAAGTATATTTTCTCAACTTTCATAGGTTAGGCTGATTTATGTGTTAACTAATGTGCAGGAAGAAAATACCTTTTTCCTAAGGAAATACATCTCATAGGCCATTAAAGCTGCCAGTCGTTAAGCACTGAGGTGTGGGACCTCAAGAGTGGTTCCCCAAAGTCCACATTTCAGGTGAGGTGACAGGAGCATGCCCCACGTCAGGTAATGTAAGAGATGGCAGGCAGTGTGCCACTGCTGTGTGGGCTGATCCTGTGAAGTTCTTGCCTCGTTACCTGCGAGTTGCCAGTTCATTGTAAATGCTTCCTGGCACTGAAATATCTTATTCACCTTTCCCAGCCCTCTTCCCAAGAACTGCTGCCCCATGAAGCACCAAGCACCTGCCTTTTACTCCCTAATAAAACCAACCTGCTAGCCCTCCTGCTAGAAATATTGTTTGATGTATGCAGCAGATTTCTCACCAAATAATAGTAATAATGATTATAATAATAATGATAATAATAATAAAAACAACTATAAAGTGAAAAGCTGCAGTGGTAAAATCTGAAAATAAAAAATTTATCTGTAGCGTGCAACAATCAGGCTTGTCCTTCTGCAGTTTCCAAGAGGCTCTGGACACTCCTCACTTGCCCTTGTTTCAGATAGAAGTGGGTCTTCTTTGTAATCCATAAGTTGTTATTTTGTCCAGCTGTGACCACTACCACATGCACTGGGCTTGCTAAGGAGTGTGTGCAAGCTGGAGCATTTCTCAGAAATCAGTAGATTTCTCAGAAATCAGGGTGGATTATTTGCACACAATTTTCAAATTAAACAACTGTTATAGTAGTTCTGGACTAAAAAAATCACATCAGTCTTTTTCCAAAGTCAAGACTGCATATTTCCAGTATTTTCTCTCCTGTGTGAAATGACTCACAGGACGCTCTTTCTTCTTTTCTGTTCTTTTATTTCATTCTCTATTTCCTTTTTGGCATTCTGTGAGCTCACTCATCCTGTTTCCTCTAGAACACTGATGCTATAAAGAAATATTGTCAATAACTTCAGTTTGAATGGATCACATTTTAATTTGGGGTAAATAAAAATAATTCCTCTGAATTGAATTAATTTTTTATCATGATTTATTAAGTTCAATCCGATACTTGTGAGGATTTAGTCAAGATAAGGACCCTTTTTCGCTGTGCATGTTACAAATATACAACAACATATTGTTCCTGCTCCAGATTATTTATTGTCCAGATAAACAAAGGACAAGGCAAAGCGAATAACATACAAGGAAGTCAAAAAGGAAAAAAAATGCCATCAGTTGTGGTTCTGACTATTTATATTTTTTAGGAACAGGATTGCATTTCTGTTGCCAGATTGGAATGTACAAGTTTCTCTCTGGCGTTTGGCCCTATTAAGGCAAGTAAAAGAGACATCTACACCCATTTTCTGCTACATATTTATTTTGTGCAGCGGCTTGTGAAAGAAAGTGCTGACTGCTTTTTCTAACTCTGAAGCTGTTTCTCAGTGTGCGTGGGAAACAGCAGAGTCTGAAATTTAAGTCTGCTGATGAATTCACAAACACCTTTAAATCTGAAACTATAGCACCATTTTAAACCTTGGCCAGTGACTGGCAGATTTATCCACTTTCCTCCCTGGTGTCAGCCCTTGAGTGGAGTTTCTGGATGCCTCAAATGTGCATTCACCAAACTCCTCTCCCCGTGGCAGGAATGGGCCATGGCTGCTTGCAGCATCTGAGGTGCCGTGAGTTTGGCCTTGGGCTTGGGAATTGTGTGGATTCTCTTCCCCAGGCAATGAGGAGGCCTCCCAAGTGACCCCTGATGGCTCTGCCATTCTGCTGTGAATTGTACAAGCTTTCAAGATGCTCAGCACTTCCACTTCTGCCTGGAAATATTGCAGGAGAAAGCTCTCTTCTCTTCTTCTTTCTCCCAAATCTGTCTATAATGTGCATCAGGGAAGCACTCTGGTGTACGAAACCAGCACTGACTCAAGGTCAGATCTGAAGCCAAAAAAGTAGTTGTTGTGTTCATTGTAACCTGCCTAGTCTTTGTTGCTGTGTGTCAGCCTGTATGTATATAAACTCGATTAAAGACCACTATACAAATAATTTAAAAATTTATACTTCTTCCTTTTTCAACACGGTCATACAGTATAATTATATGATTCCTAGAAGGTACTTAGAAATGAATTATAGGGCATTTTCTTCACATTCTTTGTTGCAAGTGAACTGCTGAGCTTAGTACTGCCTTCTGTAAATACGATTCCAAATAATCATGAAATGTCCTATAATTCAATTATAAATAACCTCTGAGAACCATAAAATGATATATTCTAGGTTAGTGACACAAACAGATGTATTCACCATCCTGGTTGTAAAATGAAACCTAAAACAAACCCAGCATTTTCACTTGCTTTGATCTGCAATGTGCCTCTGTGCATGAGAAGTACAATGGAGCCCATACAGACTGTAACGCTCTCCCTGGAATTAGGCCTTCTCAGAAAAACAAAGTTAAAATCAGAACAATACAAAACACTCAGTGTATTTCCCCTTAAAAAAAAAAAAATAAAGGCCTTACTCAGCAGAGGTTGAGACATAGAAACACAGGAAGAATTAAGAACCATTGCAGGAAAGGATGCATTTTTTTTTTTTTTCTCACACTGTGTTTTCTCACACAAAAATCATGATGTGGCATTTCTAAGGACAGTGTTTTACTGTTACTTATGTATTAACTTTTGACACCTCCTCAACTTGATGATTGGTGCAATAAGCCCCCTTTGCACTAGCAAATGGTAAAACAGAGTTCTAGAATAAATGAAAATTGGGTGAATGAATGTGGCAAACCTAACCCGGGGAGAAGAAGGACTGTTCTTTACCAGGTGACCGAAAGATCTATAAATCTGTGCTTAACTCAGACATTTTAAATACAGAGGCACTGTTTTACTGTTGTTTAGCTCAATATTTGGGATGTTCAGATGAAAAAGGACATGCAGTATTTAGATCACACAGGACCAAGACACCTTTGTACTGTAAAGCAAAGCTTAAAAAAAGAGAAAATAAGTAGCACCCAGGGCTGCATTAAGGTTTTGGTGGTGAGAGAAATGAAACAAGGTGGAAAGCTGTATTTTGTTAGAGTGCCCCAGCACGTGGTGTGGAGCTCACACAATACTAACCCAAAGATCTGCACCTGCAGTGTCACCTTCTCCTCTACCATGGCTGGAGGCTCTGAGAGCTGGTGGGCATCAAGTAGAGACTGCTTACGAACGTGAGCCTCACAAGGGTGGTTGGTCATGTATGCGGACAGAAATGAAGCTGCCAAGAGTGGCTCGTGTCAGCAGAGTACATTTTGATAAGAGGTGCGAAGAGACAAGTTGACTAAGTACAGGATAACATGCTGGGCTAGGTGGGTTAGATTCCTAAAAACCCTGGGTAAAGCTTCACAAATGTGTCATCTCAGATGTCACTGTGGCACCCAATATCACCCTCTGTTTTTTTAGTTCTATCGCCAAGTGGGAGGAATAAAATTGATGATCTTCTTCTAGCGGCTTTGATAAATAAGTGCAACTGTTTTCCTGCAAGCACCTGTTTCCT
Organism: Dryoscopus gambensis; assembly: GCA_013389985.1. Taxonomy (NCBI): domain Eukaryota; kingdom Metazoa; phylum Chordata; class Aves; order Passeriformes; family Malaconotidae; genus Dryoscopus; species Dryoscopus gambensis. Next base: position 54,299 of record WEIT01021174.1, read on the forward strand.
TCCTACATCTCTTCTTGGGAGTTTTTTAAAAGAATTTTTTGCCCGAGAAGCAGCTGAATTCCAAATCCCAGGTCACCCCCCATCTGTTTGCAGAACACAAGTTAGTTAATTTTGGCAATGCTAAAAAAAAGTTCTAAAAAGCCTCTTTCACACTGATGCTCCCCAAGACTGGAAGAAGGCAAGGCATATGGGGGAGCAGCAGTTGGTGGAACAATTTTATCTGTGGTATGAGAAACTAGATAAAAGTGTTCTTGTGAGGACACATGATAAATGGTAAAGGCAGATTCGATGATCACCTTTTTCCCCTTGTGATTTTATTACCTACATGTTGCACAGCTGGTACTGACAGCCAGTAATGTGTGTCTAGCTATTTTAATATTCACTTTTGGAATTGGGTGGCAGAGACTCCCCATTTTGTGGTTTGAGGCTCTGTAGGTGTTTGTAACTTTGCAGCTTTCCATCTGCACGGAAATTCGTGCTCACTTCTGGGCACAGTGTTGCCAGGAGGATACAGATAAGCTGAAGGGATCTGGGAGAAAAAGAACAAAAGTTATTGTGAGACTGGAAGGAGTGATATATAAAAGAGATAAGTATGCACAGCTTGACTAAACAATGACTAATTGCTAGAGCATAATAACAATTCTAAAAGGAGTCTTAATTGATTTATCTGAGGAATGCTCAAGGCTTCTTTTAAGATGCTTTGCTATTAGAATTATTTATCTGTCTAGGTTGAGGATACAATTGAAGACTTCTGTCCTCATTTGATGTTTGAAATTAGGGAAAACTAAGCACACACAGAACCATATGCATCACAAGGTTATTCAGATGCCAGTGGCACTTAAATTATTCTTTTGTGAATAGTCGTGTGTGTCACCAGAGGAAGCTAATGGGTATCCTAGCATCTCAGCTGGTGATAAACAAGGACATTAAATGATAATGGTTACAGGAGTCTTAACAGTGACTTAGTCTAATCCAATACACAAAACGACATGGCCTGTGAATTGCTGTATAACAAGGAACACCAGCCATGAATCCTGGCTAAGGTGGCCAGCACAAACTGTGCAACGAAACTTGTGAAATGTTGAGAGAAGGGATATGGTATTCCTTCCAAAAAGTTAAAAATATTAGCTTATAATACTCAGATGGTATAAAATGTCACAGCTTTGACTTCAGCGGAACCGTGTTGGTTTGCATTAGCTGAAGTTCTGTCTCTAAATTCTTTAAGAAAACCCAGAATGAAACTATAATGAATTTATTTCTGGAAGGACACCATCTGGTGTTTTATTGCTAGCTGACAAGAAGTAGGAAAGGATAGTCTGACTGCTGATTGCAGGAGCAGTGCAGGATTTGCATTTTACAGGGGCTAGTGAGGATGATATTTAACCAAATATCTCTTTTTAACAGGTCCCCTCACAATCATCTATAAGCTGGAGATGCATTCAAACCAAACCCAGTGACCTGGATATCATAAACTGTCTCTCTTTAAAAGTGATGTAAACTAGGAATAATGGCACAATTCTGTCACGCTTCAGAAGGAAATTAACCCCTTCTCTAGATCTGTATGGTGCCTAACCAATCATCTCCATTTAATGGCTTCAATATTTCTGATGACTATAAAACTGGCTCTGAATGTAAGTTAAGTCACCTTTCAGAATTCCTAATCCTGTTTAAAACTGAGGAACCTTAATCCTTACCTGGATGCTGATTTCATTGCATACTCTGATTCCCTTCATTTTTTTTTCCATGCCTCTTCTTCTACACAATAAATAACGTTTTCTGTTTTCCCAGCATATAACTCTATAGAACTATCCATCATACCACATTACAACACAAGCAAGGTAGAATTAGCTTTTATGCACTGCTGTTGATTACTTTTGGGAAAACAATATTTAGGGTTTATTTTATTTTTTTAATTTTGTGGCTGTGTGGGATGCATCTCCTTTTGATTCCTGTTCAATGATAATTTTAGCAGAGCCTCTAGGTAAAGCCATCAAATTAAGGGACTGCAGAAGCTTTCTGAGAAAGATTAAATCATGGTGGTCTGAGAGGGAGTCAGTTTGTTCTTCATCCCAAACAACAGCCAGTCACAAACCCAAGTGCCAAGACAGTGTCTGAAGAGAAAATCATGAGTGTGGGCTATTTTCTAAGGGAAAGCTAAGAAAGCAAAATGCTGTATTTGCCTATTTTTATAACAAAATGCAGACATAACAAATGGTGGGACTGCAACAGAAATTAAGAATACAACTTATTTTATGGAAATGCATGTTTGGTAGAGGTTCAGCAAAAGAACCTTTGTTTCATGGCATTTGTATTAATTTGCATGATTAGCAAGCACCTGTTGTATGTCACAGGTAGTGAGAACAAAAGCAACTGTGAGGGCTGATCTGAAGACTCCTCATTTGCTTGTGCAGAGCAAGTTTCCCTGGTGAGACAAGGGATTTGTTATTCTCCACCAGCAAGCGTTGGGTAATGGTCTTTCCGCTGCTGAGCCCAGCTCTGCTCGTCCCAGGCCGTGGTTCTGCACAAGAGCCCTCAGCGAGGACCAGCAGCAGGGAAGAGCCATGCCAAAGGTTTGAGCTGTGACACAGGAGCTCTGTCACACTGGATTCTCTGGCCTCTGAGGAGATGTGGAAATAGTTCTGAGGGGGTCATGTTGGTCTGAGCTGGATGTGAAGGCATTTGCTTTCAGGAGCCCCTGAAATTGTGGCTAACTCAGCTTACTTTGTGAGTACTGCTATGACAAAATAGATGCATTTCTTTCCACTGGACACTGCTCTTAGGCTATTGGGAGTTAAAGTGTGGGCAGTTGCCAAAGAAATGCCAGACCACAGGAGTTATATGCAGTCAGGGAACTGTGTATATCTTCTGATTTCTAAGGAACAGTACATAAGGATAATCCCATAATTTCAGCATTAAGACAGCTAAAATTCTTATTACCTTTACTTCTATTAATCCTGCTTGGAAAATATAATGTTAATATATATAATTGTAATTACAGTAGGTTGGCAATTATAAATAAGGCCATGAATAAATCTCAGTCAGATTCAGGAATACAGAAAGTGATGTGCCTACCCTTCTGCATTAGTGTACTTAGAAGGTGATACTCCTAATAGAAAGCAGCCACACAGACACTGAAGTGGGTAAGGTAGACAGAGCCTCGTGTATGCCTCCCATCACATAAATCCAAAATTCACTGCCAAGAAACAGAGGACACAAAGAACATCTTCCTAAAGGCAGATACAGAGGGAGCCAAGCTCCTCTGTCCACAGCACACTGACACAGGAGCTGTATCCAAGCGTGGTTAGAAGGCACAAGAGGTGACTGTTCATCAGGCAGCAAGGCTATAGCTACAGCCTGCACGTGGCTGTGGGCCCAGCTCATGAGTCCTTCTGGAACCAAGGTGTATCAGCTTAGGCACCACAAAGAGCCAACAAACTGAAGTCAAACTGCAAAGTTAGCTGGTGAGAACATAATGCACTGCTTTGTGCTGATAGATGAACCGGTTCAAGTTTCCACTGCTCTGCACTCCACGTGCTTCTATGCACAACCTCCATTTAAATAACAGGTTACTTCAATAATTAATGTGCTTTAATGTCTCCATGACTTTGCCATAGAATTCGTATATGCCCTTGGGCAATTCATTTTGTCTCTCTGGCCTTTAGTTCACCATTTTCAAAATAAATTTGCAGCCAGAGCTCAATTAACAAAGATAACAGAGAAATGGGATGACCCAGAGAAAGAGAGAAAATATGGATATTTGAATCCTTGTGGTGCAACAACTGTACAAAGAGAGGACAGAACACAGAAGATCCATGACAATGTTGACTGTGAAGTGCAGGGATTCCTGAACCAACTTGGAGCTGAGGCATTCAGCCCACCCTGCACACTCCTGCCCAAGCATAGCTACAGGAGTGCATTCTGACACAGACCTACCCAGGGTGCTGCTGCACCCACAGGAAGGTTAATTGGCCATGTGGGTAAGCAGCATGGGGATACTGTGCTGAAGGGTGCTCCAAGGTGCTTAAATCCACATAAAAGATGGATAATATCATCCTGCACTCAACAGTATTGTGATTCAGATGCCCCAATGCATCAGGCTTAATTCTGAGTGATAAAATGTTCTTTGGCTGCAAAGTTCTTTATGAGAAGCAGTAGATGCAGCAAATATGGCAGCCAGACACTAACCATAGCCTTTCTCTAAGTAAGAGTGATGACCTTGTAACAGAAAGATTTCCCTAAAAGTGAGGGTTTTTTACTTTCTATCCAAGTGTGTGTCTAAGTCACACCCTTTGCAACAAAGGCAAAAGTGGGATATACTGTCAACCCTGTATAAATGGCTGAAATGAAAATCTTTTCCAAGCAGTGAGTGATTTAGGAGCTTGTATATAACTTCAGTGTAGGATTTATGGTCATACACTATTATACATTGTATGCACATAACAAAAATGTTATCCAAAAGCCAAAGTCAGAGAAAGAATGGGTGATTAAGAGAAAGAATTCCCAATATGCTGAACTATGATTAGGCTAGTGGGAGTGCTGCTGTGAGAATTAAATTTACAACAAAAGTAACTCAATTTTATCTCTTCTGAGTAATTCAGTACATTCTCACTTTGCTGTTACAGCTAACTGTAACTTCTTTTTCTCTATAATTTATTCAAATATCCCAAAGAGTCAGATAAGAAAACTGCTTTCTTGGAACCAATAATGAATATGGGGTCAGTCAATGCAAAAAGATAATGTATGTTACCAACAAATATTCTTCATATCAAAACAATGTCTGTCTCTAAATCATGTTTCCAACTATTCCTTCCAAAACTGGAAAATCTGGACCACATCCCCATTTATAGACTTTTCCAGATGTAACACTTCTGCTTACCCTCCTCACACAGACTGGGAGTCTGCCTTGCTGAGGAACATTCTTCTTTCCTTCTTTGAAACACAGAGCACAATCTCACAGACATACTAGAAACCCCTTGATTTGTAGCTGGGCACTTCCCAAACTCCCAAGCATTCTTCTGAAACTGCAGGTTCCTAGTCACAAGGTGACAAAAAAGCATGGAAGAGGCTTAACAAAGACGTTTCCAAATTGGTTTGAGACTGCCTGCATTCTTAAAACAAAAAAGACTTAGATTTTTTAATACAAAAGTTCCTAATGTCTTATCTTACCCTTAATGTGATATCAGGAACACCTAATTTTTCAGGCCTGGTGAATCTTCCAGCAAGTTCTCCTTATACATCAGTGTCTCCTTACCCAGCACAGCACAGCACAGCACAGCACCCTGCTCTTAAACTACTTTTGTCCTCTGTACTTGTACTTTTATGGACAGTGACTCCTGCCTAGTTCTTTCCTAGATCCTTCCTATACTCCCTATTACCATGTGTACAGAAAGAATATTTTTCTACAGGAGTGGGCCAGCAAGTGAGAGGCGGTCAAAAGCTCTTTTCATGCCTTCTCAGTGTTGACCTTCAATAAGGCTTCAAGAATCTTCCCTACATAGCACGGCAGCCATGGCTGAATTCACTACACAATATTAATTCAATATGGAGACATGCCAGTTTGCCACAGCAGCAGGATCAGTGCTGGTGGAAGGGGAGGAGCGAGGAGTCTGGTTTGTATTCTGCTCTGCTGCAAGCTGCTTTTCCAATTCCACCATCTCCTATTTATGATATCTCTTTCAAAAGCAGAATCCCCGTATTGCAGCTGAAGTCAGTAGTCACTTGATGTGAAACCTCTACCAAATCTGCTGTTTCCAGTGGATTCTGAATTCTGACTTTTCAAAATCAGTATCACTGCGTAGAAACTCTTGATAGTGTTTCTGGGTCTGGCCTGTGAACACCGTGTAAGAGAGAAGGGTTATGCAAGTGTTAGCACTCCATTAACTTCCCTAATTCTGTTTCCTTTTGCTTGAGATTATCTCAGAAAAAAATATGTAACACCATGGAAGAAACATAATGTGAAAAAATATGATCAGCTATACAGAAGACATTTAGTACAGAAGCAGCTCCTTGGTGCTGGGCAATACAATTATTCTTTCTACATAGTAATTTTCAATATAAGAGGTAGATCTGTAATAAAACTGATTAAAAACTATCCTTCATTTGACCTTTTTCAAGGTGTACTACCATGGTATTGTCATGTGATGGTGATCTTTGATTTTCTTTTCACAATATTTTATTTGACACAGTTGATGAAAAACAAATCTATATATATTGAATATTGCACTGTCGTTGATTTTGATGTCAAGCCACAGCCATCATCTCAGATTTTGTTTCCCTAAGTGTAAATGCCCATAAACAATACTTGATGTTTAAATCTTCAGGCTCAATTTTCGTCTTACAAATCAAAAAAACAACAACAACAAAAAAAAAAAAACAAAAAAAACCCCACAAACCTTGGATACAACTGACTTCAGTTTAAAAAGAATGGGGTTTTTTGGCCCATTTTAGAAAAAGACATTTTGGAAATTAGATTACTATGAACTTCCACCTAAGGATGGAAACATTCCTTAGCTTTCCTGGCAAAAATAGTAGTTAAGCACCTCAGACAAATTTTAGCATTAATGAATAAATTCTGAGGATAGTCTCCTATGAGAGGAGTACCCCAATGGTGATGCACGACCCCCAGGTGGCTTTCCAGCAGTCACGGCTGTGACACAACGACTCTGACATTCCACGAGTGGTAGAACTGCATTGGCAGAGGGAGGGACAGGCTGGCAGGTGTTGCTGTCACTGAAATTTCAGGGTTACTCTGGGATTCCTATTCATATTCATGCTGTTAAAACTTAGAGCAGTGAAACCTCCAGCAAACTCTTGTCATCACTTTCTTGTGATTTTCCCTCCAAGCCCTTCCTTCTCTCGTCTTGCAGTTCCTGGTGACATGAGGATTTTCTCAGCTCCTTTAGTAAGGGAAATTATCCAACTCTGATGTGATAGTTTATCTCCTATGTTATGGATGCAGAAACTGGAGAGAAATTAAATTGTTTGACTAAAATCAAACAGGCAAAAATCAAGAGGCAAAATAAATGTGGGGGCCACGTGTTAAAGTGTCAGAAATCCTTCACTGTAAATGACATACCCTCTTTCCTCTCCTTTAAATGCAGTTTTCTGTGCTTGATTTAAAGAGATCCATCCATTAATTATCAAGAATGTGACCATGGGTCCTTAGAAGGAAAATATAGGAGAGTCCTGTAGAAGGAGATGACCCAATAAGCTCACTTTATACAGTGTCTTTTATTATATATTTATGTATCATTATAAGATAACTTTATTGCTGGAATTGTATTATTTTTGTAATATTTTTTAAAAATTTTGGCATCCACATGTTATTCTTCTTCTATATTAGATATTTGTTGATAATCTACTGAATGTCAGGCTTGCCATCAAATCAGCATCTTAGAGTCTAATATCTGATCTGTCACTGGATAGCTGCTTCAGGTGTGTACTAATCACAGCCGGTGCCTGAGACGCTGTATACAGAAACATAAAATAAGGGAATCTAGGGAGAATAGGAAGAAAGGCCATTAGGCAATACCCTACACAAGTCAATTCCTCCATCTCTGAGAAAGTGCTGTCACAGAAATGTTATTCTTCCCATTTAAGAGTCGCTTATTGCTTGCACTTAGGACTAATTTGGCAAATCACTGACATGCATTAAGTTGATGCGGTTTAAATGTAAGTTTGACTGGTTTTCCAATTGTCTTGGGGTGACCTGGATTTAAGTCTGTATGTCCTTCTAAATAATTTTGGAACTCCAATACTGAAGTACAGAGGAAATCCATCAACATAATGAACAGGAGAACCGGACTGAACACAGAACAAAACCCTGTAATCCTGAAACCAAGAAATGAGAAGAGAAGGAAATCTAGTACGGATAGAAGATTTCTGAACCCAAGAAACAACAGAGAATGGAATCTAATTCAGAGAATGAAAATGCGCTCCCAGTGAGAGACACCTGAACAAGGGCAATCAAGTTATGGTGTAAAAATGATGAGATAATTTAAAAAGCAAGAGGATTTAAGAGAAAAAAAATCAGAAGAATGAATTTAAATGCATATGGTTTTTAAGGATAAACCACGCTGAGGAGCAATTAAGGAATAAAATACATATAAATATAAAAGAAAGAATTTAAGTGAATTCTTGGCACTGGACTCCTTTTACTCCAAAAGGTGCCTACACACAATATACCTATTCTTTCAGATAGTAATGATGAGGAACTATAAGGTTGTCATATCAACAGAAAATGTTGCAACAAGCTGGAAGAATAAAGAGCAGTAAGTCATCAGCTCTGGAGTGTGAGAGGAAATGTAGAGAAATATTCAAGGTAAGGGAAAAGGCAGCACTGTTTAACAGCTTCTCCCCCCTGCTAATAATACAAGGCTATTCAATTAAAATGGTAGACTACAGTTTCAGAATATAGAAGTAAATCCTTATTTTTTCACAGCACCCAGCAAAGATTAGGCATTTTCAGAGATGTTGCTACATCACACCTTTGCAACAGCTCTTCATACAGCTCTATTATGGTCGCAATGATCCTTTTTGATGTTAAAAATTACAGAAAACATTAGTGGTATAACCCTCTGAACAGATCTATTAATAGCTATTGTTAGTAACAGGATATTGGACTAAGCAATCCGTTGGTCTGCCTTTTGGGACAATTTATTAATATTTAAATTATCACTCATCTTGTGTGTCATGTTGGTATTCTTAATGTCAACTATATAAAAAAATAAAAAATAATTCAGAAATAACAACATAATGTTGTAAAACCATAAAGAGCAAATAAGATTAGAAAAGCCATTTCCTTTACTGGGATTTGTGAGCTAAAGGTTAACTTCCAATTAGAGTATAAAAGGAAGAACTTTTATTCTGTGTTGGTTGAGGCTTTTAGCAAATCACATTTATACATGCAGAACATTTGTATATTCCCTAATAACTTGCCATTATATTAAAGGCTGTAAGCTTGCCGCCAGAACTTGTACAGCCAATCTGGACACAAGATATGCAGTGATAAGAGTTGTTAATATTGCATTATCAGGTGCTATTGCTTTGCTATTGATTGCAATTATGTCACCGTTCAGTTGCCAGGTAAATCCTGTGTGCCAGCCTTGTATTGCTAGGTATAAATAATATTCGGTAGAGGAAGATTAATTCCTGAGTCACATTTATATTGTCGCAAAACAGCAATAATAGTATTGTATTAAAAATAACATAAAGGAAAGAGATAAATAGTGCAAAACAATAACCAACATATTTAAATAATAGCAGGCCCAGGGGATTAAGTGATACTTTGCATTTTTATAGAGCTTTCAATATAAGGATCTCAAAACACTTCACAAACATTAGCAAATAAGCCTCCCAACACTCTTTAGGTAGGGAAATATTATTATCCTCATTTTACAGATGAATAAGCTTCTTTATGAGGAAGATAAAGCCAAGTGAAGTTCCCAAAGCCACAAAGCATGTCAGAAGCAGAATTCCTTAATAGGCTCCGTGCTTTGATTACACAGAGACAGAGACCTTGACAGATAGCACAGAATTCACATATTCTCTGAAAACCAGGTCACATGTTATGCAGCTGTCATCTTAATGAGAATTACAAACACAAAAAAGCCAAATTTTCTTTTCTGAAGTCAAGACTAGACTGCAGTGAGACCCTCCCATCAGGCTGCTTGCAGACTGCCCATGGAGACTCAAGGCAAAGCATCGCTCATTGCTTGCTTCACAGATCCCAGGGGTCCTAGCAGGAATCCACTAAAGGCTTGTCCCACACTGTCCACACTGCTTTAATCTGACTCACATGAGCCCAAATTTCTTTTCTATCAACCTGCAGATTTTTTTTCCTGTTTTCAATTCATAAAAAGCGTTTTTTTGTCTGTAAGTGATGTATACTTCAGAGTGAGTACAAGCAGGCCATGAAGAAGATTTAATATTTTTTCCTACATAAACCCTTCCTTTAGCTCTCTGATTATTACAGAAATGTATTTTATAGGTTTAACTACAGTGTGATTCACTATGAAATGTGGATGATATCTGATGTAGTAGGCAAGACAGGAAGTAGACAGTTCATGTCAGACATCAAGAGCCCAATTCTGACAGAACAGTTATCTCAGGTTTTCACAGCTGTAACAAAGTGCAGAACCTGACTGCTGACATAAAAAATGTAATAAAATTGTAAAGAATGAAGCAAAAGCATTCAGATCCAAGTTTGGGGGGTTTTATTCCCTGGTAAATAACAAATAAGAAGAGGCAGCTGGAGTCTGCCCATTTTAGGAAGAAATAATGCCTTTCCCTTCCCCTTATTTCTGATTGCTACAGATCCTACTGTCATTGCTGCTCAATCACTCTCAAGGCAGACGAAGCTTCACCAGTGCCATCAGAAGCAATGCTCAAGCACAGAGTCTGATTTTTGGGTTGTCCTGTGCAGGGCCAGGAACTGGACTTGATCCTTATGACTCCCTTTCAAGTTAGGATATTCTATGATTCTATGATTTATACCTACATACATATGCACCTATGGGGTGTCTGAGCTTTCCAAGAAGGGTTGCAGCAGCTTCAAATCCCCTTCTCTGATGACAAACTTCTCTCCTTTCACAGCAGGACAAGCCTGTCCCTACTACATACAGCTGCAGAGGAACTCCTGAAACACTTCTCCCTAGGAAATGTGCTCATATCAACTGTTCACAACAGGAAATGGCTTTTTACAGGAGATTTAAGCAAATCTATCAAACCTCATTAAACAGAAATAGGAATAGTACAGATTGCTTTTCAACTGGGACAAAAGGGGATACATGGCCAGGAGCAGAGATGCGGGCAGGAACGAGACTCTGCAAGGCAGTCTGCAGTTATTTCATCATAAAATGACTGCACAGCCACATTCTCCATCTTTGAAGAGATGTAAGACTTTTCCTCAGTCATTCATTCATTGGCAATTTTTTTTTATATTTAGAAAATTGTCCTACTTAGAGCTGTTTTCAATTCAGAATTACCTATATGCCACTGCAGAACTACTTCACTGCCCTAGCTTCAAAATCCCTTGAGAATGTTTTTCCTTCCTTTGAATGAAATGAGGGACAAAGGCAATAATAAATTTCTCATGACATAATGTTTTCATTAAGTAGCACAAATATCAAACACTTGGATCCCCAACTATTTTTGACTCAAGCAGAAATATATTTAGTCTGACAACAAAACCAAAAGCCTATCCTTAAAAAACAGGGGGACAAAATAGATCTATTGATATTTTGTTTCTGTTATTTTCATAAAGACAACTTTTTTGGTTTGTCAAAAAGTATGTAATATTCTCACAGTGCAGAACAGTAGGCATGGAAAAACTTCCTAAATCAAAGTTTCTTAATAGAAATTCTGTTTAGAATAATCCATTGTTTTCTTACTAAGTCACAACATCCAGTAAGAACTCACTAAAACTGCAGTTTACATAAGAAAAGATGCAACAGCAATACCACCATTATTGATTTACATTCCTGAAATTGTGAAGAATTATAGCATGGAATTTTCCATATAACCCTGAATGAATGAATGAATATATGTATATATACTGAAAGCAAAAAGGCTGAGATTCACGTTTAAAGAAGGAAATTGAGGAACCATAAGTTTGGTGATCAACAGAAAGGTTCAAAGATAATCTTCCTGCTGCATCTACAATGCCCATTCAAACATGCAATGTCTTCTTCTCTGGTCACGAGGTTTGGTTCCATCCATCAACCTCCACTGCAATACTCAGCATCTGTGAGAGACTCAGTTATCAAATCTTACAAAGATTCCCCAAAATCAGTGATAGAAAATACCGTTCAGCTCACAAGGGAACTAGTGCAAGAAGCTCTCTAACATTGTGGAAAAAATCTGTAATCCTGGGAAATTGTCATGCCCGTTTCAGATCTAAGAGGAAAAGATTGGAATTAAAATCTTGGAATGAGATTTCTAAATCTGGGAAAGCAGCTGGATCCATATTTTCAGGGGGGAATTTTTCTAAAATGGTGATTCCTAGTGCTTCACGGGGAACATAACTTTGTCTCCAGCATGCCACTAACACAACATGACTCCAGCTGCTGCTGGTGCCCTGACTCCAGCTCACAGCTGGATTGGAGTAAAAACAAACACAGAAAAACAAAAGGCAAGGTTTGTCCTGATTTTGTTGAATTTAGTGAAAAGAGGACCAAATAAGTGGTTGTAAAAATTATAACTGGATAATGGTAGTTGAACTGAAGGAATGGAAAAAAAAATAACATTGAAAGGACTAAGAAATAAAAGTGTTTAGACTAGAACCAGTTGTTCAATCACACTGAATTTCAGAATTGAGACATCTTAGTGTCTTTTATTACCTTTAAAATAGAGATATAAAAAGATATAAAGCCATAAAAACAGAAAAATGAAAAATATATAAATATGATGAGTATAAATGTATAATAAATACAGACGCTAAATAAATAGTTAGATCAATAAAAATGGAAAAGAAATAATTTGTAGTCAAGAACAAATACAATCTGCCAGATTAGGAGTAGACCTTTGCTGGTAGAGGGTTTCACCTAATGTTCCCAAAAATAGAGTTTCAAGAGTTCAATGAAGCTTGATTTATATTTTTTGCCATTTGAATCTATTAGTGCTTTATGTGTATGTGTGGAGTATATGGCTTATTTTCCAGACAGAAAACATTTCCCTAACTTCTTTAGGAAGAATGACTTTCTGAAAATGCCTGACTTTAACAAAGATGGGGAAAAGGATGTTGGACCATCTGTTTACACATTATTTGTGCTTATTTTGCACCTGCAAAAAAGAACTCAGTTCCCACGCTTGCCCAAAAAAAACCCCAGCCCATAAACAAACAACAGGCTTACATGTGGAAGAGTTAAAAATTGACCTAAAGTCTCCTGATACTCTCAGCGGACTAACAGGCAATGACTTGCAAGGATTTCAGATCCAGGAGGAAACCCCCAGCTGCATCTCGACCACATGACTGTTAAACAGGTACCACATCAGTGCTCAGAAACCATCAGAAATCACCACCATGTAACCAAGACAGAGCACTTAATCAGACATTCATTCGTTTCACCAAGCAAGTGTGGTCTGGGGAAAAGATGTACTTAGGGACAATCACTAAGGGTGAAGAGGTGAAGAAGCTTCACTGACCCAGGCAGAGTTTTTTCCATGTACAGCAGTGAAGTTTCTGATCTAGTTTTACCCACTCTAAACTCCAGCAGCCACTTCACCCAGCCTGTTCAGTCATTTTGGCATTTACAGGAGCAAAGCATGGGGCAAGGGACAGTATTTATGAACCACCTGAATTATAGTGAGAGTCTGATACAGTTAAAGGAGATCTGAGTCTTCAATAAAGCCAGGACAACCAGCTAAAATTCATTTATGAGTGGCCATTCATTGTGTCTGAAAGGGAAACATTTGAAGACTGTCAATGTCATGTTGACATGGGCCCAAAGGCAGGGAGATGTATGGCTTTTAGGCCTTACCTCAGCTGTAGGAACTCTTAAATAACACTGACTGTCATAGATTTGGGCTTTTTAATGGCACAGTGTTTCATATGATCATATTCAGAAAATGCTTTCATCATTTTTTGTTGCACCAAGTCTTATGCTCTACCCACACACAGATGTTTCGCTGGGATGTTGGGCTGTTTTCTATGAGTTAGTTATAAAACTGGCTGGTGCAAGCTACCCCACCTCAAAAGCAGGTGAGTAAAATCTCAAACCTCGTCTTCTTTGCTTAAAAAGTATTTAAGCAGAGAAAGTGTGGGGTCATTGTCTGGATTAACTGGAGGTAAAATAAAACACTGAAATAGAAGACATGTTAGGATTCTGTGAGATAAGCTATGTGCAATCAAGATGTGATCACCAAGCTCATGTATTTTACCTTGCAGTAGAATACACTGTTTTCTGTTTGTTGCAACACTATTCAGGCCTTAGAAGAAATAAACGACAACCCAGACAGGAAAAAAAAGGTGCTGTTTCTACATTATTTGTGAATTAATTAGCATGCTAAATAATGATGGAATTTAGCAACTTAAATGATAAATATCCCAGGGCTCCATCCCCCAAGCGTCCGATGCGTGCATCCATCCCTAATACTGTTTCATTGTTTCAGCCTCCAAGGAAAACAGGACACAATATGCCTTCTGTCTATGATAAAGTTTCCTAATACAGTACAGTAATGCAATTTATTTTCATACAGCATCCTGCATATAAAATATTACATAACCCTTTATGAGAAGATAATGCATTACAGACTCAGGCACATTACTGTCTTTCAGGAAGAAATTGAAGGATAATGTTGTGGGAAGGGATGGAGGAAATAGAGGCCGAGGTACAAAAGTAGTTAAAAAAGAAAGTAGTAAATGTGTGCCCTTATTATCTGCATGAGATTAGCAGAGGGCAGGTCAGTGTTACTGCAGATGCAGTGTAACACAAAATGTTACATGCTCATAGGAAGGGATGGCTCTGATCCTGTGAGTTTATGCTATAAATAAATAGGCAGGATGACAAGGTGAGTCACAGAAGTATCATGTGAATTCCCTGATATCAAACTGGGAGCTGAAGGTTCAGGAGAGGAATGAACAAGAATGTCAAAAGTTCCAGATGGTGCATAGTCCAAAAAAAAAATCATAGATGGACCAAAATTGCAGACCCAAACAATTTATGTGGTCGGGGAAACTCACCCTGGATTCAATCCGTTGCATCTCAAAGCCAGAATTGAGTGCTGCAATTTGAAGGCCTGAAGCAGGTGGAGAAACAAGGTCTTTGTGCAAATTCCATGTTAAAATAGGGAGATTTTAGATCTGAAACCCAAAATTCCATGCAGGAAACTTTGCTTATTATTTGGATCACTGGAGTGCGTGTTATTCTTGATTCTCTTGCAGGAAATATGAGTGAGCCAAAGGTGAGGCTGTGGCTAATCTGAAACCAGACAGGTAGGGAGGGGATAGGGGTGTTGAGGTGCAGCAAGTCTTCGGGAGGTTGCAAGGAAAGGAGAGAAATTATGTGCTCACTCCAAATGAGGGGAAGGCACCTCTGACTAAAGCTATGGCAATATATTTATAAAGCATAATTATAAAACCTCAAAAATCACACTGTTTCAGTCTAAGAGACAAGAAATGGAAACAAACCTTGCCCAGAGGGCTTAATACTGCTATGGGCTCTGCAAAAGTGTAAATAACTTATAGGAAAAAGGAGCTCCTAGGGAATCTGAACTTTCCATTGAGACTGTTGTCCTCGCCACCATTCAGAATTCAACCTTAGGAGAAAAACAGTTAAGGATATAAAGGATGGGGGAAATACAGGGCTGTGTACAACTACAGTGCGATTGGTTTTACTACCATATGAATACACGAGCCACTGAACATATGTATTCCAAGAGGGGAGAGAAGAGGATCTTAGACACACTGTTCTCCTCTTGGAAATCCATCTCTTCAGTGTGGTCTTTTATTCTCAGAAGCTCAAGGTCTTCTAGAAACTGTGATGATTAAAGCTGGGTTTCTGCCATGACTTCCTGTCACTTTGGACAATATATCTAGATGTGCTCAAGGGTTTGGAAGCAGGCACACAGGAGCTCCTCTGCCTGTGCTCTGAGCCTGTGGATGTGAGCCAGCTTCCATCTGGGACGCATATGCCCAAGTCCTCATGCTGACGGGGATTCTCTGCTTCAGGAAACTTCAGATATTATTTTTTCTCTTGGACTCCTCTAGCAGAAGTCACTGCCCCAGTAGTAAGGCACATGCCTGTGGATAGGCACATACTTGTGTCTTGGCCATCCAGTTCCCATTTCCATACCTCAGTGTATGCCTACATTTGAGGGTGAAGCTAAGATGCTGAGCTGTGAAATGGAGCAGCTGATGCACAAGCACATCTGCTGAGCCAGATGTAGGGACAGTAATCTCCGGTATAAGTGTAAAGCAGACAGCTGGTGGCAGTAAAGTTTGAAGAGGCCACAACTAGATTCACCCAAGAAAGACTGTCAAAATCCTAATTAGCTCACTCACAATGAACTAATGCAGCAGTACGGCTTCTGCACCACAGCTGATTCTGGCTGCACCCATCTGTGTAAACATGCTATAAATCTCTCTTTGATTTTTCCTCCATCTGTTAAATGGGAGCATATGACATTTTTAAAGTGTTTTCTCTCTCTATTTTAGGTCTTCAACACTGGGCTCTCACTTATTGTAGCCTTACTCATTACTATAACAGTGGGAGAGATACTTAATAGCTGTCATAGCTGGGCATTCTCATTGAATTCAAAGGCAAAACTGACATTGACTTTAATGGAAATCAGAAAGAACATTCAGAAACCCATGAATTACTCAGTTTATTAGAACTATGTGAATTGTTAATATGATAATGATTCAAAGTGCTGTAAGATTGGGACAGTTTTCAAAGGTGCAGATTTACCCAAGCCTAATCTCTGGATGTTTACAGAAGTCTTATGTGTTTATGAAAATCCAAGCAGTTCTTGTGCTCTTAGGATAGAAGTATATATAGCACAGCCTGCACTGTAAAGAAAGCATAGCCTGCAGAGCCTTATGAACATTAACCCTCAGCCCCTTTCTCATGATACCTCCCACTTTTATTCCTCCCTCCATCTTCAGAAGTCAAAGATAAGTAGTCAGAAAGGATAAAAGCATGGACTAAAAGCTGAAAAAGAACATCAGAGCTGTGCTGCCTTTGTGTACAGCTGCTGCCGTTTGAGGTAGGGTTAGGGTAAGGTTTAGGGGCGAGGAACAGAGAGATCACAGGACTACAGCTGGAAAGGAGATGCCAAAGGAAAGGGTGGGGAGTAAAGGGAATGTGGTTACAGTAATTTTTTTTTTTTTGGATACTGCCTGAAGGAGCACAGGCATATGGAGTAATGCTAGGTTGAGGCTTAAACTCATTTAGAGAGAGAAGGATGGAGCCATGAGCTCCCACTGGAGTGTGAGTGAAAAGTGGGCTGCCAAAGCAAAATGATAGGACAACAGGATAATTTTTCCATGAGGCTGTTATGATCTCAGACACATTTTTGGGCCTTTCTAAAGGCCAGGTTAAGATTAGGTTTACTTTTAAGTTAAAAGCTGAGACAAGAAAATGAGCCAAGAACTTCACTTGGAGAGAGGTGCCAAAGGGACTGACAGAAGAAAGAGCAGCCTGTAAAGACTGGAAACCTTGACTGGGAGACTTTTTCCACGTGGTCCATGACCATAAGACCCTATCCAAGGGTCAGCTTACTTTTATACTTATTACCAGAGTTAAGCATCAAAGAGAGAGCTTGTGCCAGCACTTGGAATGTGGCTGAGAAGGGGATTCAAAGAGAACAAATAGGTTGTCAAAAGAATTTGGGGGCGGGGAGGGGGAAGCATCTGGACACATGTTTGAGAACCCAGTCTAATGCCTAGTGGGGTTAGTGGTGGGGTAATAATTAGGGTGGATGAAAGAGAAAACTAAGAAATCCAATTGCCATGGGATTGGAAAGGAGTTGCCAAAATAAAGGGTAGGATGCAGGGAAATTCTTCTGTGAGAAATATTTTGTGAGGGCACAGACTAGGAAGCTTTGTGTAAAGCTCAGCCTATAGTTAGGGTTACAGCTAAGGTTGCCACCAGATTTGAGAGGAAGAGAGCTCTAGCTGGAGTGTGACTGCCAAAGGAAAGCACTGGCTGCAAGGAGAATGTTTTTGCAAGAAATTTTTAGTTATGTGTACTGTTAGTGGTAGGGTTAGGACTGGTAGCAAGAAAACCAAAAGCAGCCGCAGCAGCAGGGGGATTAGAAAGGAGATGGCAGTGGGAAAGGTGGAGTGCAGAGAGAACTTGTTGGCATGAATGTCTTGGTGTGGCTGCCAGCTTGGGGCCAGGTCCAAGGCTCAGACTAAGGAGAGCTCAGAGCTCCAGATGGATGGGGGCTGGCAAGGGTTTGTCAAGGATAGGCTGCAGTGCAAAGAGACCTTGATGTGAAAACTGGCTGGAGCCCCTTGTTTTAGGCTCAGCATCTAGCTAAAGCTTGTACTAGGTTAAAGAAAGCCATCTTTTATACCATGAAGAAGAAAGAACTATTGCTTCATGGAAACTAGATTTTCCTTCTAAATTTGAGCTAAATAATTATACTGATATAATATTTCAATTTAACAAAACTTATGTTAAAAAGAAATGTGGATTTACTACTAACATCATCGGATGTTTTAGGCACGCTATTCTCTCTCCTACAAGTCATTTATCCCCTTATTTTGGAGACACACAAACCTAGAATAAACACTCAAGAACTTATTTTTCTCTCTTTTTCTGCTGTGTTGTTTTTGGCTGCTGTAGTGTTAATTTTCCCACAGTAGCTAGTAATGTGTCTGTGTTTTGGGTTTTTGCTGGAAACAGAGATGGCCTTGTTATTGCTGAGCAGAGCTTACACATCATCAAGGCCTTTTCTGTCCCTCACCCCACCCCACTGGCTAGGGGAGCACAAGGAGTCGGGAGGAGACACAGCTGGGACAGCTGACCCCAACTGATCCAAGGGGTATCCCACTCCTTGTGGCATCCTGCTAAGTGTACAAAGTTGGGGGAAAAAGAAGAAAATGGCAGACATTCAGAGTGATGGCATTTGTCTTCCCAAATCAACATTACGTGTGATGGAGCCCTGCTGTCCTGGAGATGGCTGAACACCTGCCTGCCAATGGGAAGTGGTGAATGAATTCCTTGTTTCGATTTGCTTGTGCTTTACCTGTTAAAGTGTCTTTATCCCAACCCATGAGCTTTTCCACTTTTACCTCTCCTCCATCCCACTTCTGGGGGAGTGAGCGAGAGGCTGCTTGGTGCTTGGCTGCCAGCTAGGGTTAAACCACAACACTAAAAGTGTTACTATTGTGACACATGAGGCAGAAAAAACTTTTATAACTTTTTATGTCAACTAGTGAAGAAATGAAGAGTATTGGACAATATTGTATGACTCCCATGTAGCAAAGAATAATAACAATCCCTTGCCTGATTCAGAAAAGGAAAAACCCTGGAACTTACTCCCATTTATAGATTAGCTAAAAATGAATTTTATATACTTGTTAAAGAACTATTTAGAGATGAGTGATAGGAAATCTAAAAATAATCCACTCCACTCTAATACAGATTAATCAAAAACATCTAGGTTTGCTTACATTCATCACTCAGAATTTTTGTTTTGCCATTTTTTTTTGCCCTCAGCATCTGAAACCTGAAAAATCACACTCTATGATCTACCCTGTGAGGTAGGGCAGCATTTCCTTCCTTTTATGAAGGAAAGGAGGAAGCTAAGATAGTTGTGGTTACAAGGCTTCAAAGCACAAGCGTCCAATCCAGCTTCTAATTTCAAGCCTTTCTTAGATGTGGCCTGGGAATTTCAACTGCTCATTTCACTCCTTGGTTTTACAGTTTTCCTTTCTGGAAGATTAGACAGCCACCTTAATTACAGTCTCCTGCTATTACGAGTCAACGTCAATATATGCGGCACAGTAGATAGTACCAGGATGGTGAGTGTTCTGTGTGGGAAGGGAGCAGGTTGGTGATGGGAAGGGAAATGGACTGACCTCCTAGTATTGTGATCGCTGGGCCATTTTTACAAAACAGGTTGGTTTAAACTCCAACATGCCTCAGACAGAGAGGTGGCCTCTCTTTAATCAAATGTTTCTACGCTGGTAGGGCATTCTGCCTAAAACAAATATCTACTTCTTACTTAGCAATTACACCGTTTTTGCTAATCTGAATGCAGCCTTGATTTCACACTCTGGTTCAGCTCTCTTCAGGACACGCAGGGTGAAAGGGATGGAACACCTGAGATGTGCCCCAGGTTTGCTGTTGCCCTGCCAGGCAGTTGTCAATGGGCTGACAAGTCACTTTCCTGGAGTGACTCTGATGGATTCTGTGCCACAGAATCCAGTCAGATGTACAGGTGACTTACGCTTGGACTGCCTCAAAACAGCCACCCAAAGCAAAAAGGGGAAGAAGGTTTTCTTCACTAAGTACTGTTGATTTTTCATATTTGGCCAGCTGCATGAATATGTAATGATTCTGCAACAGCACTGAACACAGCAATTCAGCTGCTCTAACAGTCCCCAGTATTATTTACAGGCTGTTGTAGCCAGAATTAAAGTTAGCCTGTCTCTTATTTGGCTCTAATCACCATGTTTATTCTGTAATATTTATTTATATCTGTATCATTTATACATTATTTTGCTTGTATAACCAGCTGTTTTACAGTCAAGGACCTCATGGCAATGAGGTATAAATCCATGCTGCTGGCCCTAGGGAAAACTGGTAAATTAAACTTTGTGTGCATAGACTTCAAAATGCTGAAATCTATTATACCTTCCCTTCCCACTGATAAATGACAGTGGGTTTACTTGCTGAGTACTTACTTATTAAAGGCTACTGTTTATTAATACTTCCCTGTATAAATATTAACAGAGCAAACCTATAGGAAAAATATGTGAAGGGTCATCTTTAAATTGCGAAAAGTCAGGCTATTCAGCACAAATGTCCGTGCCCCTTTCTGTCTGGAGATTTAAACAGCCTCATCACCATAGTATCCGGAAGGTGCACACAAGTGTGACATGATTAGCATCTGTCATGTGTAGGTCTTTCTATTCCTTCTGCTCTCCCTGGGGAGAATAGTCCAAGGATTTTTTAAAATATACGGTGGGTACACTGTGCTGTGTGTTTATATTAGCAAAGTCAAGGTCAAAGATCTGTACCTCACTCCCATCTTTTACCTCATCTTAAAGATGTAACACGGAAAGCAGTGCTATTTGTGCCAGATATATATGCTCAGACACTTTGGCATATTTCTTTAATTGTTCCTATTAAGAATGTGAACTGGGACTGAATAGAAAGTGGTTCAAATGCCTTTTATTTCTTAGCGTGCTGAATATGGCTGCTCTCTTCTCATTTAATCTCCTTTTCATGGTACTTAACAGAATAGTAAAGATTTCTGTGGAAAGAAATAAACATTTCCATAGTCTATGGGTCATTGGTATAATAATAAATGTAAAGGTTCCCACACAGCCATTATAGTCTGTTGTATCAATGTTATTAGGCACCTTTTGTCTCGGAGTTATTGACGTGATAGATTGCAACAGCTCTTTTGAACACTTTCTCACATAAAGCAAAACCAGCAAAATTGCCTAAGGTGTCCTTTAGAGGAGGCACTAAACCTAGGATCCTTCTGTCCCTTTCAGTTCTGTCTGAAATTAAAGGTTTGATGACACTTGCTAAATGTATTCGAGGATGACCCTGTCACCTCAGACAGCATTTTTTCCTTCTCTGTGTCTCTCCTTGTCCCACAGAAGGGACCAAACCTTTGCTGTTGGAGTAGGGCTGTCCTTGGCTGTTTCCATGACTACTCCCGCAGCAGAGGGAAGGATGCAGGGACAGATGCCAGGATTTAAGGAAATAAATATGCTCCCACCTTCACTCACTCTCTGTTGATGTGTTGCCACCTGGCACAAAGGACACCCCCAAGCTCATAGAACAAAAGCAGCTGCAAGATGTGCTCCCTCCCTTTTCCCAATTCACCAACTACAGGCACATTGGGACCTTTACGAAGGGCTTTATAATTTTTCTCTTCCTAATATAATAATAATAATAATGATCACAAAAGGCTATTTCTATTTAGAAAGAGGATATTTGGTTTTGAACCCTACCATTTTTCATCAGGAAAACAATTTTGCACTAGGGAAAAAATCCACATTTGCAGAAAATCTCAGTGAGGATCCACAGCACAGGTACTAGGACCCTGAGAACTCCTGAGTCCTGATAATTTGTAAGAGCTTTGTGACTAAAGCAATTTAACCACCACCTACCAACATGTCAGTGCAGAGGCTACGTATTTGCACCCCA
>WEIT01021175.1:3142-15998 GCA_013389985.1 Dryoscopus gambensis
TGCTAACTGAATCTTCTCCTCTGCAATGGTAGGAAGTAATTCTGACCTCCAACGCCACCACAGGAGCTGTAGTAAGTATGAAAACTAAAATGCCACACTTGAACATAATCAAAAGGCAAGTGACTAAAAAGTCTGCATTAGGGCATAGATGGAAAATGGGACCCAACAGATTTTTCTTATCAATACCATCTGCAATGTTCTGACACAGTAAGATTTTGGTATCCCCTCCAGACAGCTGACTCTCATTTTGAAAAGCTTAGATTTATTTTTTAAGGGATGTCAACAATACAGGGGGAAAAAGTTCCAACAAAAAAATAAAAAAAGGATTAAAACTGGAGAGATTTAAATAGCAATGTTATATTAATGTTTTTATAGCTACATTCACAAGAAAAAGATAATAAATCTTTTGTTTGAGACTGTAACATTCTGTAGTATTGGTTACTGTTTGTCTTTCCGTGCGGTTCTTCCAACAGATTTAACAATCCTTTTGAAATACAATAATTAAGCCTTGTAGAGAAGAAAAAAAAAAAAAAATATATATATATATAGATGAACCATACTAACACAGTCAGTGATAGAAAAATAGTACAAGGTATAAGAGTACTAGCAATTTGAATAAAGACTCAAAAAATAGCTGATGTTTTAAATATTGTTTTGAAGAGCATGCTGATGGTATTTGCACAGACTAAACCAAAATCTTTATACCATCATTACTGCCATATCCATTTTGAAAAGTTTTGTTCTTGGCCTTCACTGAAATATGTGGAAGAAAGTGAAAAAAAGGTGTACCTGGTACTGAGCACAAGTCTGCATCCCAAGAGCAGGGAGAAAGAACGTGCCCCCTTTGGCTGCAGCTTCTTGATGCTCACTCACAGGAGGAGGGAGCCCAGGTCAGGTGGGAAGACGGAGCAATCATGGTAGCTTTGGATCTCTTGGCATCCTTTGGAGAAGACCACATCCGTAACTGAATTGTTCGCTCTTCCTAGGTCAGTCCTGCATCATCAGCTGAAATCCTCAGTGACAAAATCAGGTTTCCTTCTTTCTTCAGGACTATCCCCAGTGATTTTCATCAGACAAGAGCAATGACCCGTTTGATCTGTGAATCTGGGTGGAACTGGATTGGAGTAATAGCCACCGATGATGACAATGGGCGGTTCGCTCTGGAGAGCTTTGGGGTCCAGGCCATGGCGAACAACGTTTGCATAGCTTTTAAAGAGATGCTGCCAGCCTACCTCTCTGACAGCACGTTTCACACCAAAGTTGATCTTGCAATTGAGAAGATTGTCAAGGAAACAAGAGTAAATGTTATTGTTGTCTTTATGAGACAGTTCCATGTGCTCAAACTATTCAAGAAGGCAATTGAGATGAATGTTAAAAAAATCTGGATTGCAAGTGATAACTGGTCAGCTGCAGTCAAGATCAGTACAATTCCCAATATCAGACAGCTGGGAACCGTTGTGGGATTTGGATTTAAAAGTGGAGACATGTCCTCATTCCAAGAGTTTCTGAGAAACCTTCGTGAAAAGCCCACTGAAAACAACAAGTTTTTACATGAGTATATTATGCTTTCATCAGTTTGTGCGCACCTGGAATATCATGATTTTCAAACGTGCATTGCAAACCAGTCCCAGGATGATCTACTGGAAAATGATGGCAGTAAACCACAAATCTGGAGAGATGATTTTTTGAACGCTAACATTGAACCGGGATTTATCCATAGTACTATACTTGCAGTCTATGCTATAGCTCATGCCATTAAAGGGCAATGCAAAGACAGAGACTGCAAGGATCCCTCTGCCTTCACTCCCTGGGAGGTATGATGCTAATTCCTTCAGGTCTCATTCTCTCTGCCTAAATTTCATCTCATTTTTGCTCCCATATTCCTGGAGATAAAAGCTTGGTCCTTTTACTAAATGACTTTTTACCAGCTATTCGACTGCTAGTGGTTGGTCCCGTTGCTGTAAACCACTGAGATACACATCATGAGTGCTCTTGAGAGATGTGGGTACTGCAGGATAGGAGCATTCATCACAGAGTTTCAATTCTTCTCTCTCTCTTTCTCTCACCATTGTATCTGTTTTGTCTTAATTCAAGTATTTTCCTCTAAAATGAGTCTCTACTTGAAACTGAAAATGCAATACATTATTCCTCTGTCTGATCTTGACTTATATGTAAAGACATAATCTTTAAGATGGGTGAGGTACTCGTTATCACACTCTGCTGGGTGGGAAAAGAAGAGGAAAAATCAGAGAAGTAAACCTGACCTGACCTTTTACCCAAGAACCTGTTATTCACTTTTACACACTTTTACTCAGAGGATTAAACAAATGTTCATTTAAAAGTCAAACAACCTCTGATGCGCTCTGATTTGCTCTGACCTCTTATCCTAGGTCAGGGCAGGTCAAACCAAGATATGGAATTTGAAAAAAAAAAACCAAGCAACCAATAACCCAGTAACAATCAGACTTTTACATGAATTAGTGAACACTAATGGGACAAATTCAGGACTGCTTTGTAGGAATGCAGCTTTGTGGATCTACATTTACATCATTACTGAACTAAATCCCAAACCATCCAAATTAAAACTCCTTTAAAGTTGTTAAGCACTCTTGAAGGAAACTGAAAGAGATAATTATTTCCCCTGTGATGTTTTCATAACATGTTTCTTCTACATGAAAATTCAACCCTCTACGAAGGGAGATATATATGTACAGAAAAATCTTAGGATCCAAATATTTCATATCACATATCTCCATATAGAGAGAAGCAATAGACTGATTGGTGTTTTGCAAAAATAATAAACAGTTACTCCAAAATGTTGCTAAATATTAGCCCCTTCTGTCTGAAGCTCAAGATGTATCCAAAAAGCTCTGGTGTTCTCATATTGTTAGAGGAATTGGAAAAGTGGAGAAGAAAAAATTAAATGAATAGTCTGAGTATATACAATAACAATATCCTGTTCAATTCCACACAACTATGCAGCATCCAAACCAAATGCACCAATCAAATTGGTTAGAAACACTCTGGTTCTTCATAAATTACATAAACACTGAAAAAATTACATTATATGTGAAAAAATGGCATATTATATACACCAGATGTGTTAGATAAATTTGACAAAGCCTATTGAGGAAATATAACTGTCATCACATTTGTTAAATGCTATGAATATCACAAATGGACCCATGTAACAGCATGCTTTTCAAATGCAGTTGAACTCAGCCTTTCACCAAACATCGAATTTTTTTCTTGTCAGTTGACTACTGTTGCTAAAAATCACCAGGCCTCCAAAATAATAAAGCTTTTGCTTTTTTTAAGAACCGTGGTAGCTAATGGGAGTCCTTCTATGATCTCCCCATGAACTGGGAGTGCCTGATACGTGCCTTAACCTGTCCCTTTCTAGATTCACACAGACCTTTTTCATCTGTCTGTTTGTGATGAGCGAGGCAGAAATTTCTCCCCTGTTGGACAGAATGAATTGCAATGTGAAGCTGGAAAGTTGCCTTACCAAAGCATCCTTGGTTTGGTATTTCCTGTGACCTATCAAATGTGGCCTTCCTGTTCATTGCCGTTGTGCCACTGATCTCCCCATCTGAGCAAACTGGCATATATTGTTCACTGATTATTAACAGTTCTGAGTCGCACCTTGCCATACACAATTTCAATCAGAGTCACAGCTGGGAACTGTGCTAGAAACTTCCAGACATGCTGGGGGAATTCACTCTGGAAGCAAATGTTGCCCAGATTGACTCTGATAACAGTAAAGTAACAACAGGAGCACCACCCACCACTGTTCTTTACAAGACAGGGCGTGCCAAAAGACTGTTTTTGCAAGCAAAAATACTTTCTCTCCAAACATTGTACCAAAATTTTCAAGGCTGGAAAAAAATACTATGAATATGATTTTATGAAATTATGATTTTTTTAAAATAATAGATTTTAAGGCCAACAGAATTGTCTGTATACTGTAATTCTGTAAACAAAATGAATTTGAATTTTAATATTTCTGTTAGTCTTAAAAGCATTTCTTTTTAACTTGATATTATCATACATATATTAAACTACTCAGTTTGTCACACTGACATGATACTGAGATATGTTGATGACATTATATGTTATCATTCCTTGCGCTTACGTGCAGCTCCTTGAAGAACTTAAAAAAGTTACAGTTATTGATGATGATAAGGAAGTCAAGTTTGACTCCAATGGAGATATGAGCACCAGTTATGATGTCCTCCTTTGGAAAGAAATTGATGGCCACATGGAAATCACTACTATGGCAGAATATGACGCAGAGAAAGGTGGCTTTATCTTTGAGGATGAAGAGAAAAAAAAAGATTTTCTGGCTTTAAAGGTAACTTAATTTGTTGATACAACGTGAAATTTGTTTCATATGATTTCTTCTTCCTGCAGCACTTGCAACTGAAGCATGTGTCAGCTAGAAATCTCTTGTGTGGTTTAATGTTCTAAGAGCAAAGAATCCTTTCTGAGTTTATTCAATCCCTTTCATGCACCCCGACATGCATGTTATCCTGTGAGCAGGCTCAGCGATTTAAAATTTATTTATTTATCCAGAATGCCCCTAGAAGCTTATGTCTGTCCTAAGGATGCTATTCCAGAATCTTACAAAGGTATTTTAAAATAAAAAATGATAGTGTATCAAAAGCCCTCACATACATACCACCTCTTTTTTTTTTTTTAACGTGAAGATTCATATGTGTTGACTTTATTGTTTTAAAAAAAAAGAGAAAGTTTTGTTGTTTATTTGCTCCTGTTAGAGCTGGCATCAGCAAAATGAGTAGGTGGTGCCACCCGGAGCCCCAGCACTAGTGTAGACAGGACTAGTGGGTGGCCCTGGCCAGTTCCAGCTGGACAATCTGTCCTCCGTGCATGGGTGAAGGTCTGGGTTCATGGTGCAGCTCTGTGCTGCAAGGCATTCCCCACTAATGGGACAGGGAGAGGCCCCTTACTAGGTGGTGGACAGAATTCTAGTCTCCTCATGTGAACTCAACTGAAGATGGAAGGAAACCTCA
Organism: Dryoscopus gambensis; assembly: GCA_013389985.1. Classification (NCBI taxonomy): domain Eukaryota; kingdom Metazoa; phylum Chordata; class Aves; order Passeriformes; family Malaconotidae; genus Dryoscopus; species Dryoscopus gambensis. Next base: position 8,176 of record WEIT01021175.1, read on the forward strand.
AACCTTGTCCCTCTGTGGCACAAGGAAATGTCTCCACCTCCTTGTTAGCACCATCTTGGAAGGAGAGGAGTCTGCAATGTGCCTCAGGACAGATCGTTTGACAAAAAATTGTCTTTGGAAGGGGGACCTGAAGTGAGACCTCAAGAGAAGGCCCCAGTTGCACACCCAGGAGTGGAGCTTCGTGACTCAGGGATAAGCTGGCAAGGGTCAGGAATGTCAGAGCTGCAGTACAGAGCACCCACAGAAGTGTCTCCCACAGGCCAAGGTGTCCCTCCTGGGCTCAGAGCGGCTGAGCAGGGTTTCAGGATCTCATTTGTGAAGCAGTTCACTCAAATTCTCCATCAGATATTTCTGTGCATTCTTTGAAGATGATCCTCTACAGTCTAAATACAGGTTCAAAGCTGAATGAAACACTTTGAGCTAGATTTTAAAGGTACCTACAAATCCAGTGATTGGTATTCAGGCACCAAAAATAAAATTGTCAGGTAAATAATGCCCCGTTCTATTATTCCTTGACTGTGTAGAGGAAATACAAGAAATATGGACCTTATCATGTCTTTTTTTCAACACTATTTTCTGATTTCCTTAAAATACGCATGATACCAAAAAAAACACACCAAAAAACAAATTGCAAAAATCCTGGAGGTTTATATTAATGTTCCTTTGTAATTAGCTGTGCCTGAGGTGACTATCTCTTTTTTTTTTCCCTCTGCACACTGCAGAATGTTCAGTCAACGTGCTCCCAGCACTGCAGGCCAGGCCAGGTGAAAAAGGTTACAGAAAGTCCACACACATGCTGCTATGAGTGTATTTACTGCCCAGAAAACCATTACAGCAACCAAACAGGTAAAGAATTGTGATCCAAATAAGGGTTCATTTATACATCAATGCAATTGTTTTGGGTGGATATAATTTGCCTTGACAACCTTGGGTTAAATTTTGGAATAATTTAAATATTTGTTTAAATATTTGTTTATGCTCAGTTTCCCATAAAACTTGGTATAAATGCTTCTTAAAAGGCCAAGTTTAAAGCAATTAGATTGTCCAGCCAACTAGCATTACCCTTTGCTAGGATGGAAATTCTGGCTGATATATCACTGAGATTGATTCTTATTAAATAGAGCCTTTCCTCCCTGTCTTTCCATAGTACACCCAGTCCAGTAAGGAGCAATTTCTTGACTTTGAGGGTGGTGAGGCACTGGGACAGGTTGCCCAGAGAAGTTGTTGTGGATGCCCCGTTCTTAGAAGTGTTCAAGGCCAGGTTGGATGGAGCTTTGAGTAACCTTGTGTAGTGGAAGGTGTCTCTGCCCCTGGCAGGGGCATTGGAACTAGGTGATCTTTGAAAGTCCCTCCCAACCCAAACCATTCTACAAGCCTATGAACCCATGAAGTACAAGGGTTATGTATTTTGCTTAGCAGTACATTTTGTGTCATACCACAGAGTACTGTGCATTTTGATATAACTGTACAGTAATATTTTCTAGTATCAAATCTGATGTATACTTTACCACTGGTTCATTTATAGATTTAAGCAAGAAGTTTTAAAGGGGAAAATTATATATGGAGGAGAGAAATGGAATTGAGAAAATTAAGGTAGCATGTACTTTTAATATCCTGAGAGCAGAAAGAAAGTAAATTTTATTTTCTTAATTAATCATGATATTTCTCCATATCAGAGGATAGGAATTGGAAAGCAGAAGTACCTTTCAAATCATAATCTAAAGCAATGTTTGTTCCTGCTGTTTTTTGTTTTTTTTTTTTAAAGCTGTCTGTAAAGAGAATGCTGGGGTGTTTTCTTGTTAAAATAGACAAATGAAAGAAAAATACTTCAATTTTTTGCAAGAGATTTTGTTACTCTGGAGTCATTGTGCAGGTTTCAATTAAAGTTTGCCTGTCCAGAGCTCCAGCCAGGTCCCATTTCACTGCTCAGTGATGATCAAGACAGTTTTAGAACCCTGGTCATTTTCCCTCCTTGCCCCTGGCTGCAGGCAAGGCTCGCTCCCAGCTGGCAGGGAGCTCCAGCCACTTGTCTTTTGCTCGTTGTGCCACTGCCACCGCAGCCACCGCAGCCACCGCAGCCACCGCAGCCCTGCAGCTCCTCCGCCTGGACAGCGGCAGCAGGAGTCAGAAGCAGTGAGACGTGTCTTTTCCCTTTAGCATCCCTTCCCACATGGCTCCCGCTATCTCAAGTCCCTACAGTCCACTTTGCAGTTTATTAACTTTGGGTTTCTAAGATACCTTCTCCTTTTTTTCTGCTTCCAGATATGGATTACTGCTACCGATGTAACAACAAAACCTACTGGGCTCCCATCAACAGCACCACATGCTACAGAAAGACAATCCATTTCCTTGCCTGGACTGACTGGTTTGCTATTTTCCTCCTCCTCCTCTCCACTTTTGGGGTTGTGTTGGTTTTGTCAATTTGTGTAATATTTACCAAAAACTTGGACACTCCAGTTGTAAAGGCATCTGGTGGTCTGACTGTCTGCTATATTATTCTCTTCAGCCACTTCTTAATTTTTTTAAGCACTGTCTTCTTCATAGATGTACCCACAGAATTCAAATGTAAAACTAGGCAAGCACTCTTTGGCATAAGTTTTACACTCTGCATTTCATGTATTTTAATAAAGTCACTAAAAATTTTACTAGCTTTCAGCTTTGATCCCAAGCTTCAAAACTTCCTGAAATGCATGTATAAACCTATTCCTGCTGTGGTCACCTGCACTGGAATTCAGGTTATCATTTGCACCTTCTGGCTTATATTTAAGACACCTTTTGTGAACCAAAATTTCTCAATCCCAAGAGCAATAATTCTGGAATGCCATGAGGGATCTATTGTAGCTTTTGGGATTATGTTGGGCTACATTGCTGCCCTAGCATTTATTTGCTTCATATTTGCCTTTAAAGGTAGGAAGTTGCCAGAGAATTACAATGAAGCTAAATTCATCACTTTTGGCATGCTAATTTACTTTATAGCATGGATTGTATTTATCCCTGTCTATGCAACTACATTTGGCAAATATTTGCCAGCAGTGGAAATCATCGTTGTTTTAATATCTAATTATGGAATCCTCTGCTGCACTTTTCTCCCAAAATGCTATATCATCATTTACAAGCAAGAAACAAACACAAAATCTGCCTTTCTCAAAATGGTTTACACTTACTCTTCTAAGAGTGCAGGCAGTGTTGCTGTTAGTCAGATTTCTTTAGATTCAAAATCTTCCAGCCTCCGAGTTACTGTCACAGACTCATGTAAAACTGAGAATGACTCTGTGAATGGAAACTGCCATTTCCAAGTGCCTGGGCAGCCACTAATAAAAGGTGAAATTCTTCCTAAAAGTCCTGCAAGGACTGTGGTCAGGAAAAGAGTCTCCAGCATATGACTGGCCAGTGTTAAAGTACCAGAAGTTAAAAAGCCGTTTTAAGGAGCCATTTCGCTTTCAGATCTCTTTCCTTTTGGTATCCTCAAGGAGGGCAGACCACGTGAAACACCTTTTCCTGTACTTAGGCAGTTATCCATTACCAGATCTGAAAGGCTTTCCTGACTCACAGAGTCCATCCCTTGCTCCTGCGAGCTCCCTGATATGCAATCCCCTTCAGCAGCAGATCCCTTCCTTCCCCATGCAGCCCACACAGGCTTGTAGTAACCTGTTCTGCAACCTCCCTTCCTCAAGTGAGGCAGAAGCATCACAAAATTATTATTTCTCACAGTCATGTAAGTGGGACCACATGAGTTTACCCACTTCTTTTGACTCTTTGATGCCCAGTTATTTAAGGAGCTCTTCTTCTCATCTGGCCTCATTTTACAGATCAAAGAGAACCTTGTCTCAGCCTTTGTTTGCCAAGATAAACAAGTCCAGTCCTTTAGTCTCCACTTTTAAGATAGGCTTTCCATTCTCCTGAACTTCCAAAAGTAACTCTTTTCATCTGGTATCAGTGAATCTCTTTTCTTCCCTCACCAAAATTGTACACCTTATTCCAGATGAGTGCTGTAGCAACATTAGAGGTGCCTTGTGTTTATCAGCATGGTAATGAATTAGAGACAGATCTATTAAAATATTAGAGAATTATTCTGGAGCTCTGTAGCTATACATATGTTCATCTGCCTTTTTTCCCCATACTCAGAAGAAACACCCTGATTCACCTCATGCACCTCCTCCGATGCATGAGGAGAGCGAGCCCCAGGTGTCCTCTTATTTGAGAGTGTAAAGTCAATGTGTAATGTCAAAACTTAAAATCACTAATTGATTCCTCTCATTTGCATAAATAATGTCATGACCAGTATAAGCATGAGTGTTTCCTGGAAAATTCAGGGGGTTTGATATATATTAAAAAATTCTGTTTTTCAATAAGAACATGACAATGCATCATTACAATACACAGAAAGAGCACAAGGATGACCTGGCATGATCTGCACTGAATGACTCTCTGCCCTGTAGAGAGTGTGTGCTCCATGAGGACAGCTGTGCTGTGCCTTCTGTATGAGAGGCAAATGGCACATTCAGAGAAGGAGGAGTTTTTCTGTCAGGGTAATGGTACCACAGAGCTTTTTCTGACCAAGCTTAAACAGCAGACCTACGCTGTCAATACAGGAACAGGAAAATACTTTTCCGTATTCATAAAACCTGGAACATAGAAACTTTGCTATTTTAAGTTCTGTGCCAAGTTTCTGTAAAATAATACTAAAATTCTGGATCTTGTGTATCTATGAAGATATGCTAAAGTCATTTGAAAGGCAAGAGTGCAATTCGCATACAGATTTGTGTAATTACATATGTTCTGTTGCTGATGGGAGGAACGAAGGCTTATGTGTATATATTTATATGTTGAATGCTGTTTATACTTCAGCTGTTGCAAATACTTTTCTGCATATGAGGTTATGTATGATAAGGTTAAAATGCTTGCAATTTGACTGCCCGTGCAGCAAGAAGTCTTCCCCTAAAAGAAAGAAGCAAAGCTTACACTGCATGACTGTCATCAATCAGCTGGTTAGAAAAGTTAATTTGGCTGGAATGTTGTACCTGTATTTGTTGTTTTCAAAAGTGTTGAGTGTAGCGCACCTTGAAGCTATATGAAAGGGAATGATTAAAGCCATATTGTTATTTAAAATCGAGTTTGCTTACTTAATTTCTTTACCTCTCCCCATAAGCTTCTGTTAGGCCTTGAACAACAGCGATATACGCACCTGTAAGGTGTTTCCACTGTAGACCCCAGCCTGCTTCTTAGAAACATCCTTTAGATTGAAAGCTGTGTGTGCTAGGGGATTCATCCTGCGGAACAATGAGGAGAGTGTCTTGATGAACAGGGCCTGGTGACAGCAGTGTGAAGGTCTCTACCGAGGTACCGCTGAGGAAAGACATCACATAGGGCAGAATTTCACAGGAGTCCTACGTGCTACATCCGATTCTCCAGCTACTCCAGTCTTCTGTGCAACGCTGAGTCCATGGTGGAGCAGATACAATGTAACAGGTTTGAGAGCCAGACTTGGCAGCAAAACAGAGACATTACACCAGGATGTGTTACATGTCTTTAAATGCCTTGTCTGCAAGAAGCGAGTCATATGTAGGTAGAACATAAAGGGATTGTGCTACCCTATACAGAGGATATGAAAAAGCTTAAAATAGGAGTTCATTATGCTAAAGGAGCATTTGTGCACATCCCCCTGCTCAGTGCAGTAAGCATTCCAGCAATCTACCTATTCCTCTTACCAGTCACAGGGACATTAAAAGAGCCTGAAACAGATTTTCATCCCCCGAGCACAGAACAGGAATCACCTTCCAGAGCCATTGCAAAGTCTTTTCCTGGTGCTTCCAGAGCCATGGCCCATAGGTCAGACCATGTGAGGCCAAAGGGACCAGCTCTTTTCTTCAGGCTCAGAGCACAGTCTGCTTGCTTACTTTGGAAAGATCCTGAAACTACTTCTCAAAACACTAACACAGGCACGTTTTCCATCTCTGAGAGCAATAGAGATAACAAATGTCTCCAAATATAGTGCTGTTCACAGAGAAATCAAATGTGAAAATGCTGTTCGTTGAGGTCAGCAGGGGGCTGCTCTGGATGTAAACATTATTCAGCCTTTTTAGGGCTTATGTAATTCATTGTTAGTAATGCTAAATGATGCATTATGAAGCCACAATCCTACAATGTGCAGTATCTTCAGGGAGAATGAAGACCACGAAGGCCACCAAGTGTTTGAAATCCTTTTCTCCAGAGTGTAATTCCCTCAAGATTTCAGTAGCTCTGGCTGTGTAGATGCCTTTCAGCTGCCCACAATCTTTAGAGCAGTCCTCTGGCGAGTGCTGGAAACTACGTGAGGTCTGGGCTTCCTCCCAGCAGCTCTGCTGATGGCCACTGGAACTACAGCAGCTCTGAATGTGTGGGTGACCATCACGAGTGGCAACTGATAGCAGTGTCTGGGATGCTGCCCATAATGTGTGACGTGCAGCCCAGCCCAGATGTGCTGACTCTTCCTACCCTTCCCAGCTGTGTCTTCAGGGACAAGGAGCACTGCTTGGCACTATGCCACTATCTTGGAGCAAAGGGAAAGTATCATCCTCTAGGTCATTTCTGTTGCTGTGTCTTCATCTCCTTGACAACAATCTGAAAGAGGGCACAGCTGCTCAAGGAGTGTGTGCGTGCAAAGAGGTGCAACTCTTCCCTTTTTTATGTGCTCTGCTTCTGAAAAAAAGATAGCTGGCGGTTTTGGCTACAAACAGTTTAAAACTCCTCTTTTGTGCTGTCACACTGAGCACAGGACTTAAGCTGTTGCCAGAGAGTGATCCTTCCCTGGGGAGCAGGACTTCCTCTGTTCATCTGTAGCCATTCTGGCTTTGGCTGATGCTGTAAAATCTTCCACTGCTTGGTGCATCAGACATAGTTCCTGTTGAGACAGTCTTACAATGTCACAAACATCATGCTGACACAGGCTGTTACTTAGTAAATGTTCATTCTGTGCAGACTTTTCGGAATATTTCTTTCAGGGGATTTTTTTTTTGTTTCGTTTTGTTTTTTTTTTAATAAAGTCTTGCTCGGTCCAAGATGTGAAAGGAAAAACAAAAAAGTTGTTCAGGTGAAGTAGATGGAAAAGCATACGATGAGGATCAGTATGTCTGAGCCTTCTGAAAGCAGTAAAATGACAGAAACACCGATGTGGGCAGGTCTGTGTCACAGAATTTATACTCTACATAGAGTCATAGAGTGGTTTGGAAGGGATCTTAAAGATCATCTAATTGCCATGGGCAGAAACGCCTTCCACTAGATCAGGTTGCTCAACGCCCCGTCCAACCTTCCAGGGATGGGCCATCCACAGCTTCTCTGAGCAACCTGTGCCAGTGTCTTACCAACCTCACAGGGAGGAATTTCTTCCTAATCTAAGCCCATCCTGATTCAGTTAAAAGCCATTACTCCTTGTAATAGGGGTGTAGGAATCACTACATGCCCTTGTAAAAAGCCCTTCTGCATCTTTCTTGTGGGCTCCCTTTGGGCACTGGAAGGTGCTGTAAGGTCTGCCTGGAACATTCTCTTCTCAGGCTGAACAACTCCAGCAATCTGTTTTCACGGGAGAGGTGCTCCTGGCCTCTGGTCGTTTTTGTGGCCCTCCCCAGGTGCACGTCCTAACATGAAGCTGAACTACCGCGTCCGTTTCTTTAACCGAGTTTTGTCTTGGACGCTGAACTTTCCAGACTAGAGCTGCAATCCGTGAGTGCAGTAGGTGAGCAGGATGCCTTCTCCGGAGGATCGACCCCGACGGGTGTTGGCGTCCGTGCCGTCCCATGCCGCGCCGCCTCGCCTCGCCTCGCCTCCGGGCGCGGCTGGAAGGGCTC
>WEIT01021176.1:8122-19034 GCA_013389985.1 Dryoscopus gambensis
ACACAGCAGGGGACAAGGGCGAGCACACCGGGTGACAAAGCCCCGCCAAGCCCCGCCTCTTTCAGCCTGAGCCCCGCCCCTCCCGCCTGAGGCACCACCCCCAGTTCACCAGCCCGCCCCGGCGCCCTGCGAGCTGTTGGGGCCGTTGCCGTGGCAACAGTCGGTCCGGACATACCGCGACAGGGCTCAGACCGGCGGTCACGGTCGGTCCCACCGCCTTGGGACAGTCGGCGCCAGGACAGCAGGACAGCACCGACAGCGCGATGGCAGCGGCCACTGCCAGCACAGGATCCCGGTCCCTCCGTGCCGGGGGCTCCTCCCGGGGGTCTCTCCTCGCCCGCCGTCTCCAGCTGTCCCCGCCGGGATTCCAGTCCGTCCGTCCCGATGTGTCCCCCGCGGGCTCCCGGGCTCCCCAGCGCCCCCACACCCCGCAGAATGTCCAGTTCCTCCCGCTGACCCCTGGCCCCTCTGTCCCCTCCGGCTGTGCCCCTCGACAGCCCCGCGGCCGATCCCGGCAGAGTTCCCGGAGCTCCCACCGGGATCAGTCGGTGTCCGGGGAACGCCGCGTGGCGGGGTTCGGGTCCCTCAGACTTTTCTTTTCTGCAGGTCACGGGCTCCAACGGCGCCGTCGTGATCGCTCAGGATGTGCCAAAACACCCTCGAGAGCTGCGCTCCCTCAAGCCCAAGCTCAAGACCATCCGAATCATCACCAAGGACCTGATCCGGGACCTCATGTAAGGATTTGATCAAGCCCTGAGGGGTTTTGGGGGAACAGGTGTCACTGCACCATCCCAGAATCTCGGGGGAGCAGGACTGGCAGTGTGCCCCGGCCACCCCCGGCGATCCTGCCCCGCTGCATCCCAGCCCGGTGCCACTTTCACCACACCTTCCCTTCCTGCCTCCCCCCGCGCCGGCAGAGCCGGGTCCCCACGGCTTCCCCAGCGCTTCCTGCGTTGCTCCGGGCTGCCTTGGTGGCCGAGGGGGCAGCTCAGGCGGCTCAGGGACCACGGGGAGCTGTCGGGGTCTCCACGCCACTGACCACTCTCCCTGTGCTCCCCAGCATTCCCCAGGAGAAGCCCCAGCCGTGTCTCATCATTGGGAAGAAGGAATACGAGAAGATCAAGGAATCAGCTCGATCCCCAACCGAGGAGGAGCGTTGGGACAGGCTCAAGACCCTGAGAGCCAGACAGGACGCTGCTTTCGTAGGCATCTCCCCTCCTGCTCCCCCTTTCCTGCTCCCCGGCCAGGCTCTAGGGGTGGTGGCTTCCCCCAGGGGGTCCTTGCTCTGTCTCTCCTGTTCTGGGGCACAGGGGAGGCTGCAGGGCTCGGGGCTGCACTGAGAGCTGGGCAGCATCCCTGCAACTGTCCCCAGCACTGCCGGGCTCCCAAGGGCACGGGGTGTCTGCCCAGAGGGGTGGGAAGGGGTGCCCATGGCCGTGCCAGGGCCCCAGGAGCCGTCACGTCCCCGCTTCGCGCCGGGAATGCGGCACCTGAAGTGCGGCCCCGGCGAGCCCGGGGAAGGCGCCCGGGATTGGGCAGCCGCTCCCTGTGCCCGCAGGAGGCCCTGAGAAAGGCCCAGAGCGAGGAGCTGAGAAAGGCACAGCTGCAGAACGAGAGCGAGCGTCAGAGAGATGTGGAGGAGTGGCTGCAGCAGGAGGAGCAGAAGCGGCTGCAGTGGGCGACGAGGATGAGGCTGGAGCAGGAGGAAGAGATGCGGGAACTGACCTCGGTAGGGCCAGCGCTCCCCGCTCTCACCCGGCACTGCCTGAGCCTCCCCTGCTCCTCGCGCTCCCGGCCTCTTCCTCTCCCTCCCCTGCCCTCCCTGCTCCCTGTGCCCCGGGGCGGCTCGGAGCCACAGACCCCTCTTGTCCCCACAGCTGTTCCTCAATTCCAAGTGCAACATGATCCGGGACAAGCAAATCCTGGAGAAGCGGATGATCCGCAAGGAGCTGGCGGAGGAGGAGAAGCGCCTGGACAAGATGATGGAAATGGAGTGGGAGAAGGGCGCGGCAGTCCAGGAGGAGCTGGAGCGCCAGAGGAGGCAGGAGGTGATGAGGTGGGCAGAAGGCTCCCTCTCCCCCGCGGAGGCGTCCGGCCCATTCCAGCCACACGAGCCCCGGCCGTGCCAGCATTCCCACGGTGGGAGCAGCACGCAGCCCGAGGGAACCCTTCCGCTCTCGCGCTCCCAGAGCCAGGCAGGACCTTGTGAAGCAGATGGAGCAGAACGCAGAGCAGCGGGCACTGAGAGATGAGGAGAAATACCAGGAGAGCCTGAGGCAGCTGGAGCGCCTGAAGGAGATGAAGAGGGAGGATCGGAAGGTGGGAGCAGGGAACAGGGGGTGCAGGGAGGTTTGCACCTGGCTGGAAAGGGGTCGGCAGTGCTGGGTCAGCCACACTCAGGGAGTGGGGACAGCAGCCGGCAGGATCAGAGCTCCGGTCCCTTGGGGACGCTGTGGCAGCCCCGGGAGGGGACCCAAAGCCTCCCTGCCCTGAGTGGGGAAGAGTAGGGAGTGACAGCTTCCAAGCCTGCGTGGTGTTTCCAGGCCTGGGAGCAGAAACAGGAGCGACTAAAGCAAATCTATGCCGATATTAAACGTTCCAACACGGAGAGCCAGCGGCTGAAGGATGAGCAGCGGGAGCGGGAGAGGCTGGAGGATGAGCGGGTGCTGGAGCAGCAGCGGGAGAAGGCTGTAAGAGCAGTGGGTGGGGGGCTCCTGGTGGGCTGGGCAGGGGCTGCGGGAACTGCCCTTGGGGCTCTGTCCCACTCTGGGGCTCTGTCCCACTCTGGGGCTCTGTCCCCCATCCCAAGGCTCTGTCCCCACACCCTGGTGCTCTGTCCCCCACCCCGGGGCGCTGTCCCACCCCAGGGCCCTGTGCCATCCCAGGGCTCTGTCTCACACCCTGGGGCTCTGTCCCCACACTGAGGCTCTGTCACCCATCCCGGGGCCCTGTTCCATCCCAGGGCTCTGTCCCATCCGGGGGCTCAGTCCCCACACCCCAGGGCTCTGTCCCCCATCCTGGGGCTCTGTCCCACACTGGGGCTCTGTCCCCCACCCCGGGGCTCTGTCCCACACTGGGGCTCTGTCCCACACTGGGGCTCTGTCCCACCCCCAGGGCTCTGTCCCCCGCAGGAGCGCGAGGCCGCCTTGGAGGCGGAGCAGGAACAACTGCGCCTGGAGAAGGAGAAGGAGCTGGCCCGGCTCAGGGCCCAGCAGGAGCGGGCCCGGGACTGGCAGGCGGAGCGGGTGAGTGGCCCGGGCACAGGTGACGTGGCTCCTCTGCCACCGTCCCTGTCCCCAGCCCGGCAAAGGGGCAGCGCCCCTGGATGTGGGAGATCTGCAGGACCAGCCCCCGGAGCCAGGAGATGGCCTGGAGCGGCGCCGGCAGAGCCAAAGCCACGGCCAAGGCTTGCACAGCTGCCCCCAGAGGGAAGCCCAGCCCTGGCCCCTGTCTGGGCAGGATGCTCTGATGGCCAAGAGGAACCAAGAGGCCGCAGCCCGGGAATGGCGGCGGCAGGAGCTGGAGAATGCGCGGAAGAAGGCCGAGCGGGAGCAGCAGCTGAGGCGGGACCGGCTGGAGCAGGTGGCCCAGAAGGAGCAGTACCTGGCCACGCAGGTGGAGCAGGACCGCCAGGAGTTCCAGAGGGTGCTCAGGTGAGGCACAAGGGATGGCTGAGGCAGTGGCTGGGGGGCTCCCAGTGCCAGCTGGTGGCTCTGGGGGCTCCAGTGCCAGCCCAGGTGCTGGGCCAGGTGTGGGCGGCTGTGGCGGGGTCCCTGAGCCAGCCCGGCTCTCCCGCAGGGTCCATCAGGAGCAGCTGGAGCGGGAGAAGCTGCAGCGGGAGCAGAGGGAGCTCCAGCAGCGCGCCCACGCCGAAGATCTCCGGCGGCAGATCCAGGAGCTCCAGCAGCAGCGGCAGCGGGAGCGGGCGGCCTTCATCCAGGAGGGCCGGCAGCAGGAGCAGGAGGTCCGGCAGCGCAACCAGCGCCTGGCCCAGCTCGGGCAGCAGAAGCTGCAGGAGTTCAGGTCAGGGGCTGCCCGTGCTGCTTCCCTGGGCTCCCCGAGTCCCCCCCATGGTGTCCCCGCCTGGGCCACCTCCCAGCTCCCTCTGCATCCTCAGCAAACGGGACCGGCTGCGGGGCCACGGTCCCAGATCCATCGGGAGCCTGATGGATCCTTTCCTCTGCAGAGCCACGGGAATGCCCGACAAGTACTGTGCCCAGGTGGAGCGCAAAGCCCAGAGACGAGCCAACGCTGCCCTCTCCTAAGCCCAGCTCCACGAGGAACCAGCTGGGATTCCCCACAGGTTTGGGGCTCCGTTTCCATTGTCCTGGGATGTGAGGTGGGATGTAACCAAGCTGTGTATTCTACTCCCATGGACGTCGTTCTGAGGAACTCTTAGTGGTCACTCCCAGCTGCCCAGCGCACACCCGGGCTGCAAGCTGGCTGTTAGATAAGGGAAGGAGGCAAACCTGGTGTTGGTTTGTCTTCCCAAACTCACTCGGCTGCGATAACTGCACCCAGCCTAAGGGGTCACCTCTGCCAATGGCTCCATGGCCCCGGTGGGCAGCCTGTGGAGACATGGGTCATAAAGGACTCCCCAAAATATCCTATGAGTCCAAGGCATACATCATTCTGTTGTGAAATTCCCCACCCCGGGGCAGCTACTGAACATTCCTGCCTGAGTCTGACCGTGTATAATCTGGGCTCTTTGGGGACTTGGGACACCACCACCACCTCTCGAGGGGCCCAGAGGAGGACCAGCCCTTCCCCAGGACCGCTGCTTTCCACAAGGCTGCAGCCATCACTTCAACAGGACTGCGCCCACCCCCCTGACCGACAGACACCAGGTTGTACTCTGCCTTTGTGGTTTTTAGCCAGTTTTCTGTATCATTGCATTTGTTGTAATATTTCTATTAAATTGTAGTTCCAACCTGAAATCTCTCTCGAGGTATTTGTGTGGGGTTCATTTCTCCCGCTGGTTTGCTTTCGAACCAGCGCATCCATTGACTGAGTTTTCCAACAAATGATGTTTTCTGAGCAGACAGAGTTTTCCACGGGGCTCTTGCTCAGCTCTCCTGCTCCTCCCAGTGCTCCCAAACCTGCTGGACCATGGAGAGGAAGTGGGATGCAAACCCCACTTGTGCCCTGGCAGCACAGAGATGGGAGCTGAGAGGAACAACAACAGCCACCACAGGAAATTCTTCCGGGATAAATCTGCTCCAGTCTCCCATGGGCAAATCTTCAGGCAAAACAGGAGGGGTGATGTTACTTCCCATCCTCTGGAAGGGACCTCCAGGTCATATATACGAGGAGTGAGCAGCGAGTGCCATGACCAGAGGGGCCCTGGCTCCAGCCAGGTGGGGCACAGGGGCACTGGGATCCCTTGGGCTGTGTGGATCCATGGCCTGGCACAGCAGAGCCACTGGAGCACCCGGCTTTAGGTGACCCCGGGGCACAGAGTCCCCTAATGCCATAGATGCCATAGGGGCAGGACCCATCTCTATTCCTGGGGCGACAGGGGGATCCCAACAGGGAATTGTGCTGGGAGCTGAAGAGACCCTGACTGGGAATGGCCAAAACAGCCCTTGGGACTGGCCCAGAGGGCTCGGGAATCCTTGGCACAGATTCTCTCTGGAGTGGGGATTTCAGGGAGCCCAAAGGGGATTGCTGGGCTTTGGCAGGGCTGCTGTGGACACAGAGGGAATTCCACAGCTCAATCCTCTCCCAGGACTCCTCTGCTGTGGGGCTGCTTAGGGTGCAAGGACAGAGGGACCAACGGCCACCCCAGCAGGGCCCCATCGACAACACGGCACCGACCGGGACTGCGGGGTCCCATCCCTGGGGTGAGCTGTGACCTGGAGAGCTGGGAGTGCCCAGCCAGACCCGCTGAGCCTTCGAGAGCCCCTGGTGTGGGTTTAGGTTTCATAGTGAATTTTTGCCATTGTCGGCATGAAGGTGCTGGGAGAAGGAGGCGGAGGGGGGCTCCCCCAGGGTGGATGGTTGGTGACTGAATGAAACCAATGGAGCTGGCTGACAGCTCTGGAACACCAACGAAATGGTTTGGGGAGGGGAATAGGGGTTTGGGAGTTTTGGCTGGGAGTGGGTTCTCTCCACTCAGGATTTTTCAGGAGCTGCCTCACGGTGCCGCGAGAGGTTGTGGGCTCGGACCTGGGACATTTGCTGGGCTGCAAGTCGGCACTACAGCCGAGTTCTGCCTACCTTCCTCACCTCTGCCCGCTGCTGTGAGAAGATTCCAGCCGTCACCGCCGCCTCCTCCTCTGCGGCTGGCAGCTGGTGCCACGAGCGCAGGGGTGGCACCCTCACCTTCCTGGGAGTGGTGCCGACGCCGCCATCGCCCCTGAGGGGTCAGAGCCTGTATCGCAGCGCCCCCTGCTGGCCGGGAGTGCTCCCTGCAGCGCCCCCTGCTGGCCGTGGTCACAGTTCCATCAAAGGGTTAAACCCCAGCTCTGAGCAGATGGAAAAACTGCTGGGTTTGGGTTGGTGTTTGTTCTGTTCTGTTCTGTTTATTTTCCAGTAAAGAACTGCCATTCCTTTGTCTCCGTTTGTGCCCGAAAGCCCCGTATTTCCAAAGTTATAATAATTTGGAGGGAGGCGTCTTCTTCACATTCCAGGAAGGTTCCCGCCCTCCTTGGCAGACGTTTGTCTCTCGGACCAAGACACACAGGAAGGAAAGTATTCCACGCCGNTCCATTTACTTTCTGGTAAAGAATTGCCATTCTTTTGCCTCCATTTTTGCCCTAAAGCCCCGTATTTTCAAAGTTATAATAATTCAGAGGGAGGCGTCTTCTTCGCATTCCAGGAAGGTTCCCGCCCTTCTTGGCAGATGTTTGTCTCTCGGACCAAGACACACAGGAAGGAAAGTATTCCACGCCGATCCCTCGGGGGCAGCTGAGAGGCAGCCCCTGGGAGTCCGAGGGCAGCCAGAGCTCTTGTTCCTGGCAGCTTTCGTCTGGGAGCAATCCTCGGGCGTTTGTTATTTTGGGAGGTGGAATCCCAATTTCGGCCGTGGGTGCCTGGTGGAGAACATTGTCTCTTTTCCATAGGAAGCAAAGCCTGGTTCCCCAAGGTCTCAGGGGCTCCTGGGAGTCCAAGGCCAGCCAGAGTCATCAGTCCTGGCAGCTTTCATCTGGGAGCAATCCTTGGATAGACTGAATTTGGGAGCTGGAATCCAAATTTCAGCCGCGGACTCCAGGATGAGAACGACAGATCTTTTCCTTAGGAAGGAAAGAACCAACCCCGCACTGGAAAATGGGCTGTCCTGGAGAGGGAATGACCAGCAGGACTTTGTCCACCTCCCCCCCGCACTCCGAGCTGCAGCAGCCCCAGGTGTGAGCACCGAGGATGAGAAGGGGGTGGGTCCTGCTGGGGGCTGATTTTGGGGGGTTACCTGGGCACACCTGCGCTGGGGCCTGGCTGAGAACAGGGCCTGAGGGGATGGTCCCTGGGTGTCCCTCCAGGAATGACGGCTGGAGCATCTCACAGGGCCTGGGGGAGCACCTGGATGTACCTGGATGGGGAACATTGATCCAGGAAAATGCTGAGGGACCAAGCCCTGTGCCCGGTGGCAGCACCTGAGCGGGTGGGGCAGCACCTGGGGGCACGGAGGGGGGGAAAAAATCTTTCTCCTTTCCCCTTTTTGATTTCATCTTGACAGTCCCTTCCCAGTGCTCCCAGTCCCTCCCAGTGCCCCCAGTAAAGAGGAAGGTTGTGAGGAGAAAAGAGGTTTAAATTGAGGGGGAAGAAAACCTCCTTTCCTGTTCTCATCTNGCACTCCGAGCTGCAGCAGCCCCAGGTGTGAGCACCGAGGATGAGAAGGGGGTGGGTCCTGCTGGGGGCTGATTTTGGGGGGTTACCTGGGCACACCTGCGCTGGGGCCTGGCTGAGAACAGGGCCTGAGGGGATGGTCCCTGGGTGTCCCTCCAGGAATGACGGCTGGAGCATCTCACAGGGCCTGGGGGAGCACCTGGACGCCCCCGGATGGGGAATGTTGCTCCAGGAAAATGCTGAGGGACCAAGCCCTGTGCCCGGTGGCAGCACCCGAGCGGGTGGGGCAGCACCTGGGGGCACGGAGGGGGGGAAAAAATCTTTCTCCTTTCCCCTTTTTGATTTCATCTTGACAGTCCCTTCCCAGTGCTCCCAGTAAAGAGGAAGGTTGTGAGGAGAAAAGAGGTTTAAATTGAGGGGAAAAAAACCTCCTTTCCTGTTCTCATCTGTGCTTAAACTGGGGAGGATCCCTCTTCACCTGAGGTTTTAAGGGTGTCAGTCAAAGGAGAACCTGCCTTTTCCGTGATGTAAGGGGTATCAATCCACAGGGAGTCCCAATTTTCCATTTTTTTTTCCAGTTTAAATAGAAGGGCAAAACATCGGTGATGGCATTTTTGGGGTTTGAATTGAGGGTAACCCCCTATTTTCATAATCTTAAGGTTTAAATTGAGGGAAAATCCCCCTTTTCCCATCATTTGAGAGATTTAAGTTAAAAGAAATCCCTCTTTTCCCATATTTTAGGGGATTAAATAGATTAGGAGAACCTATTTATTTGTCGTTTTATTGGTTTGAGGTAAACACCCTCTGTTCCATCATTTTTAAGGACTTAAATGGAAGGAAACTCCTCCTTTTGCACCATTTTATGTGTTTAAGTTGGGGGATTCCCCTCCATTCCAGGGCATTTCTACCTGACACCACATCCCTTGCATTCCACGGGCATTCGGAATTTTGTAGGTGGAATCCCGCTTTCAGGAAAATAACTGTGGACCCCCCTGAGAACCCCTGGACCCCTGAGACTCCTGGACCCCTGATCCCTGTGAATACCCTGGCCCTGGAAGTGGAGCCGTGGACCCCCGAGACCTCTGGGCCCCTTGGCCCCGGCAGTGGGACCTTGTGGTCTCTGGTCTCCAAGATCCCTGATCCCTGTGAACCCCCTGGCTCTGGCACTGACACCCCCGGACCCCCCAAGATCCCTGGACCCCTTGGGAATGGTCATGAGACCCCTGAGACCCACCGACCCCCTGGCCCTGGCACTGACATCCGCGGGCCCCTGGGCCCCAGAGACCCCTGGACCTCTGGGAATGACCACGAGGCTCAAGGCAACAACACCCCGCGCCATTCCACACCAACAGCCCCGTTCCCATGGCAACACACCATTACCATGCCCACAGCGCATGCGCCGCTCCTCTCCCGGACTACATTTCCCATCACCCCCCGCGGCCCAGGGCGCGCTGAAGTCCGCCGGCCGCTCCGCGGACTCCATTTCCCAGCACGCCTCGCGGCTACGAAAGAGAGCATCTTCCTACGGTGGCCGGCGCGGGCCCGGCCTCTCTGAGGGACGGGGGATGCCGAGGGTGCCGCGGTGAGGATGTTGTGAGGGGGATGAAAGGAGCCAAACAAAGAATCTTGTGGTTTTGCCTAGTTTAGTACTTTCTTTCTGTAGTTTGCCTAAACTTTGTAACTTTCATTTTCTAGTTTAGTTTCGCGTCCTTGATTTCGCTTAAACTTTGTACCTTTTAGTGTGTAATTTAGTTTTACAACGTAACCGGCATTCGTGGCTTTGTTTTAATTGCTGTTTAGATCGCCAGCTTGCAGGAGAACACTGATAACGAGGGACTGATAAAATGAGCAAAACTCGCCAGCTGTGGCTTGATTACAATGACCCGAGACCTTCAGAACAGTAAATAAATATGAAAGATGAAAGATGAAAGAGACCCGGGTCTGGCCAGCGTGGAGGTTCAATCACAGGACGTGATGAGTAGGAATCCTATAAAATCAAAACAAACACCTCGAAAACACCCCAAATAAGCGCTGTAGTTGAGAATATCGAGCAGCAGATGGCAATCTTACTCCGCGGAAAACAGAAAGGACCAAAAATCCCAAGAAATCGCAAAAAATATCCTGTGCGAAGTAGGTAAGACTTTTGGGAGGGATTCGGGAAGGCTTTTGAGTATCACAGTGTTTATAAACCCCAGGGAACAGCGGCTCGTGGGACGTGTTTATGGAGGGACACCCCGATACAGCCCCAATATCGGAGTAAAGGAGGGCTTTAACTGTTCAGCGAATTTATTTGACTCAGGGAGACGAGTCCTTGGTGGGGTTTAGGGTTCCCTTGCTGAGGGTGTCATGAGTGGGAGCTGAGACTCGCGGCCCTGGCTGGGAATTCGGGGGTCTTGAGGGGGCTCAGGGTTTTCTTCCCTCAGCCCTTTGGGATCTTTGCCTTTTGTGCCTCCCCTGGTTTTTTAGTGGCAGCCCGAAATTGGAGAATCCCACTCCTAAAGCTCGAGAGAGGGAAACACCGTTTCTGGCAGTTTAACCAAAAAGCTGCATTTTGGTGCCAATACCAGGGAAACGGGTCCTGTGCCCCCCGGCACTGGCAGGAGAGGCTTCATTCTCTCATTCTGTTTAATGGCCTGAGAGATGTCTCACACCCAAGGATAACCTGGGAGGTGGTGTCCGTGCTTAAATCCACTCCTCGGGCTCGTGCCCGCTCCGAGGTGGGATCTCTGCCTGCTGCCCTGAGGTACCGTCGGCCCATGGAGCCAGGAACAGCTCTCCCTTGTGCTGCCAGTCCAGAGCTGCCTGGGACACTTCGACTCGGGGAGCCTGCTCTGCCCGTTCATTTTGGGGGTTTTTGGCCAGTTCGTCCCTCGAGATCTTTTTCCGTTCGCTCTGGGTGAGGCGTCTCTCCTCTGCCATGCCCGCGGGGTCCTTCCCACGGGACACAGTTCTCCGTGAACTTCTCCAGCGTGGTTCTAGTTCCGCGAGCAGCAGTTCCGCCAAAACTGCTGTAACCTGAGTCCCTCCCACGGGCAAAGAGTGTTCCCAAAACCGCTGTGGCATGGGTCTCTAGTCCATGGGGTGCTGTCTTTTAAGGACAGGCTGCTCTAGTTTGGAAGCAATGGCC
>WEIT01021177.1:13344-28668 GCA_013389985.1 Dryoscopus gambensis
TTCCCGGTCAGGGAACCAAAAATGTCATGGTTTGACACTGGGCACAATGCCAGTGCCCCATGAAAATATGTTTTTACCAATAACTGCTGTGAGATGTGATCAGGAACAGAGCAGAGCAGGCTCAAACTTAGAAATAGGAAAAAAAAACTTTATTAACCTACACTAAAGGAAAGAAACACACAGGGAACAGAATGAAAGCTCTCCGAAACATTCCTTCTCCTCCCAACTTCCACCCTTCACAAATCAGACAAAACCTTGGATTTCCTGATCAGTTAACAATACTCAAATAATCAATTCTCAGTCCATCAAAGAAGAGAGGAGTCTCTCTTGTAACCCATAGTGTCCTTCCATGTCTGGTGCTCTCACCACCATCCATGGACCCAAACTGCCCTCAGGATTCAACGATGCTTTGCCAAGTACCAGAAGCTCCTTTGCGTCCCGTGTCAAACCATGACACCAGGCAAAGTAGTTTTGGCAGTGGGGCAATGACCTGAGTGTCCCACAGGCTGCGGCCCCAGCACCCGCCCTGTGCTGCATTTTTGGGACTGGGGGGAACAGGATGGGCAGTCCGGGCTTGCACCTAAGGAAGCGGAGCGATGAGCAGGCAAACCCGGCATCGCGGCTGCACCACCTCCCCGAGCTGCCAGGCTGCAGCTGCCCCGACAGGGGAACGTTATTGCGTTTGGATGCAAAACACAATTACCCTCCAAGTTAGCCTCTCATCTCTCCGAGGTGAGCCCACGTCTTGCTGCCTGCCTGCGAGCATTTAATGAGATATTTGCATTATTTACAGCCAGCTTTCATAAACGTGTTATTTACACTCGCCTGCTCAGGAACGGGAGTGAGCCCAGTTAACCCTTTGCCCTCGGGCTGAGTCCCCTCTGGCTGCGCTGGGAAGCTGAGACACGCTCCAGCCCCTGGGAGAGCTGCGGGTGGGACCGGGGGAGCTGTGCACACTCTGAACACCTGCAGGGGAGCTGTGCACACCCCGCACACCTGCGGGTGGGATCAGGGGAGCTGTGCACACCCCGCACACCCGCGGGTGGGATCAGGGGAGCTGTGCACACTCTGAACACCCGCGGGTGGGATCGGGGGAGCTGTGCACACCCCGCACACCCGCAGGTGGGATCAGGGGAGCTGTGCACACCCCGCACACCCGCAGGTGGGACCACGGGAGCTGTGCACACCCCGCACACCCCAGATCAGGGGAGCTGTGCACACCCCGCACACCCGCAGGTGGGATCAGGGGAGCTCTGCACACCCCGCACACCCGCAGGAGCCCCTGGCTGCAGCCTCGAGCTGGTGCTCACAGGAGCAGCAGCAGGACACAGGGACAGACACGGCCAGTTCCACCCCACCTCCCCTTCCACGCAAAGCACAAACTCAGTGATCTTCACGGCTTCTTTCCGAGTACGGGGAACACGGGAAGATGTCAGAGATCATAAAATCAGAGAATTGTCAGAACTGAAATACACCGGCAAGATCATCAAGTCCAACTTCGACAGAACAGCACCACGCCCACTAACCCATCACGAAGTGCCTCATCTCCTCCTTTTCTGAACAGCCCGGAGGTGGGGCCTCCATCCCTGCCCTGGGCAGCCCCTTCCAAAGCCTGGCCAGCCTTCCAGTGAAGAAATTTCCCAACCTGAACCTCTCCTGGCACAGCTTTGTCCTGTCCCTGTTCCCTGGGAGCAGGGCCTGTCCCCCCTGAGCCTCCTTGTCCCCAGTGCCCAGCTGGGTCAGAGCAAACAGGGATGGAAGCAAAGCAGCCACAAGGGTAAAACCAGAGATTCCGTGGTTTCCTGGCATGATCTTGTCCTTGCTGGTGACTCATCAGACCGGTGAGGATTTTCAACCAAATTCACAGCAATCATTGTGCACAAAGTTCATCATGTCAAAAAGGGAACTTGATTTCAGAATATAAGAAAATGTTGACTTTTTTTTCTTTTAAATATAAATAAATACTCTGAAGTTCACTGTGCTGAAGTGAGTGATCTGTGTGCAGAGCCCCAGAGCCCAGGCTCTGAGGCTCCCGGGGTCCTGGTCCCACCCTGAGCCATAGGAACCAGACTCTTTTCACCTCAGCAGGAACAGGAGAGAATAAAACTGCCAATTATTTCATTATGGATCTCGCTGCAGTAATTTCAGTCCTCATCAGCCGTGAGAGGCACCTCTTCCCTCTGAGCACTCCGTGCCCAAGAGCCCCCCAGTGACCCGGGCAGGGACAATCCCTGCATGGAAAGGGCTTTGGCAGGAACGCCGTGGATTTACCTGAGCTGAATTTCTTTGTCCTCTGAGAGCACTGACTGCTGTTACAGCTTTTACACGGCTGTTCCTGCAGCACACAGCTATTGTTTCATCTGTGTTTGTACAGATTGAGCACGGCCAGAGTTTGCTCGGGCAGGGAGAATCACTCCCGCCAGCCGTTTCCCTGGGATACCAGGTGCCATTTCCTGCACACAGACGCGGGAGAGCATCACCTCCCTGCCCAAGAGCCCTGCGAGGAGGGCTGAGACCCCACCCAGCAGGGCTGGATTCGGAGCCAGAGTTTGCATATCTGATCCCCTGAAAAGGGTGAGAAGACCTAAAGGTGTGGAAAATGCGATGCGAATGGTGGAGTGATGGGATCCCAGAATCCCAGAAAGGTTTGGGTTGGATGGGAGCTTAAATCCCACCCAGTGCCACCCCTGACATGGGCAGGGACACCTCCCACTGTCCCAGGCTGCTCCCAGCCCCAGTGTCCAGCCTGGCCTGGGGCACTGCCAGGGATCCAGGGGCAGCCACAGCTGCTCTGGGCACCCTGTGCCAGGGCCTCCCCAGCCTACAGGGAAGAACAGGCAGAGGTTCTGATCAAAGGAATATCAAACCCAGCCCTGCTCAGGGAGGAGAGGCCGGAGGAGCAGCACAGAAAACCGGGGCGGCAGCAAAAGTGTGAAGTGGCCAACAAATATTTGTTGTTTCTCAAAACACAGGAACAAAGGGTTGTCAGAAAATAATTAGAGAGTGGGTGCAAAACAAAGAAAAGAAAGTAATTTTTCACATAGTGCATAATTAAAGTGTGGAACTCATTACCACAGGATGCCGTGGGAGCCAGACACATAAATGGATTTGAAAGGCAATTAGACAAATTAATGGAGGAAAAGTCCATCAAAGCCTGTTAAACACAAAGCCATGGCTAGAACCATTGACAAACCCACATCAGCACCTCTCTCTTCCCGTGGTTATCTTGGAAATGCCATTTCCCAGCACCAGAGCAGAGGCAGGACCTCCGGGAATGGCTGGGAATGGCTGGGAATGGCTGGGAATGGCCGGGAGTGCGGGTCCCTCCCAGCCCCTGCAGGGACACCTGGAGCCCCCTGGGACAGCCGGGGGTCACCACAAAGGGAAGCGAAACCCTCACCGAGCACCAGGGTGGTGATAAATGAATGGCGAGCACTCACAGAAAATACTGGAAATGCCAGCCCGGAAAATGCCAGCTCTTGGGAAAAAATGAAAACGCTGCCGACTGTTAAAAACTTCAGCTGAGTGATAGAGTGGTTCAGGCTGGAAAACCCCACTGAGCCCCCCAGCACTACCAAGGCCGCCACTGCCCTGTGTGCCCAGGCGCCACATCCACCGGGATTTAAATCCCTCCCGGCATGGGGACTCTGTCCTGCCCTGGGCAGCTGTGCCAGGGCTGGGCAGCCCTTTCCAGGAGGGAATTTTCCCTGATGCCCAAGCTGAGCCTCCCCTGGCACATCTGGAGGGTGTTTCCTCCTCTCCCTGTTGCTCCTTGGCAGAAGAGGCCGAGCCCCCGGGTCCCTCCTGGCGGGCAGGAGCGGGGCTCCCTGCAGCTCAGCTCGGCCACAGGCGAGTCCATCCCAGCGGCGGGACACTGGCAGGAACACATTTCCACCTCTGTTCCATCCGGAAACATAACCTGGGGCTGCCTGTTGGTATTTTTCACGTGGTAACAATAAATGCTCTTTCTACTCCTAATTAAAGAAGCGAGAGAACGGAATTTTGCAAAGTTTTAAATCTTTCCCGATGCCAGGGAGCGATCCCAACCTCCCAGCATGGCCCAGACACTGCATGCTGTCACTGTGCCGGGGTGTTTTTACTTGGAGGGAAATATTACAGCTCGGGTTGTTCTGCCACATTTAAAGAGCGACGCTGAATTCAAAAGTGTTTGTGTTGTAATTTAGAATTTGTACGGGAATAAAATACCAGCGAGTATCAGTGCTGGGTCCCTGACACTGTGCTCTGCCCAAGTGAGGAGAGCTGCAGCAAACCCTTCTACCGAAAAGCAAAGCAGGGAAGGAAAAATTACAGCTCCAAACCCTGCCTGTGCACGTGAGCATTTTTCATTAAAATGTATTGACTTTTGGATACTTTAATCTTAATTTGTAAATTCCAGCAGGAGGAGCTGACTCCGAGACATGCTGAGCTGAAAAATGAAGATGTGAAATCTAAAATGCTGCTCCTGGCAAACCTTCTGCTTCCACAAACGCACCCCAGACTCTGGGCTTCCCACCACTTCCAAGTCCCAATCCCATTTCCAGCTCTGTGCCTCGGAAGGCCGTGGCAGGAGAATGCTGTAAGGCCTTCTGGGTGCATAAAAATACAAATGCAAGCACCAGCCCACCAGCTGTATTCTCTAATTTAAACTAAACAAAAGGGTTTATTTCTGATTGGTTTTTCGGTTCTCACAATGGTACCTCTGATTTTCTAAGCAGTTCCATTGATTTTGTATTATGTACAGATATAAGTTAATATCGTAAAGCTCTTCACAGATCTGCCATGTAAAAGGTTTTGATAGTTTTTGTCTAACATCTCTGCAATGCTGATTTGGAATAAATAAATAAAAAATGCTCCCACTAAATTCTGTGTATTTGGGTTTATACTCAGCAAGTGTGGGTTTTGCTTTTGGCTTCAACAGCATTATTGCTTTTTTAAAATTAATTTGCAGGCCTGCACAAGTTGGGTCATCTCCTGGTTTGAAGCAGAAGAATTTCAGTGCATAAAAAATGAAAATTCCAGTTCTGCGGAATTTCTACTTCGGGGATGGATATGAGCAAACAATGATTACACTCAGCATTTAAATAGGTAAAATCCAGATTTGGGCCCCCCTGAAGTGGCTCTGTAACGTTTGTGCCTGATGATGGACACTGAGCTGCCTTCATTAAATGGCACTGGAGCCTCGTGGAGGTTTCCAGTAACTGTTTAATTATAGCCTAACGCTGCTTTCTATCCCAGGCAGAGTTGCAGTTTCCCTTGCAGTGGCTGCGTTTCCCATCCCAGGCAGAATTCAGTTTCCCTTGCAAAGGCTGCGTTTCCCATCCCAGGCAGAATTAAATTTCCCTTGCAAAGGCTGCGTTTCCCATCCCAGGCAGAATTGCAGTTTCCCTTGCAATGGCTGCATTTCCCATCCCTGGCAGAATTGCAGTTTCCCTTGCAGTGGCTGCGTTTCCCATCCCGGGCAGAATTGCAGTTTCCCTTGCAAAGGCTGCATTTCCCATCCCNCAAAGGCTGCGTTTCCCATCCCAGGCAGAATTAAGTTTCCCTTGCAGTGGCTGCGTTTCCCATCCCGCCTTTCCTCTGGCCCAGGGCGCTGCCCGGGTGCCGCGGGTGCAGCCCAGCTGCTGTGGCTGCAGCAGGAGAGGTTCGGGGCAGAACGAGGTTTCCCCTCTGTCTTTGCAAAGTGCTGCCGTGCTGAGAGGTGTGCCCAGAACCTGTGAGACCCCTGCAGCCGGACTGAAGGAGAGTTCTTTAGAGATTAAGAAGAAATCCTTCCCTGGGAGGGTGGGCAGGCCCTGGCACAGGGTGCCCAGAGCAGCTGGGGCTGCCCCTGGATCCCTGGCAGTGCCCAAGGCCAGGCTGGACGGGGCTGGGAGCAGCCTGGGACAGTGGGAGGTGTCCCTGCCCATGGCAGGGGTGGCACTGGATGGGCTTTAGGGTCCCTCCAACCCAAACCTTCCTGGGATCTGTGACTTCCTCATCCTGGGACCGGAGCTCTCTTCCTCACTGCTCCTCTCCCGGGACACCCTGCAGCAGAGCGGCTCAGCCACTCACAGATCAATAATTTACAATCCCCATAACGCCCCGAATCTGCTCTCAGGCTGAAGGAATTAATCCTGACTGTAATTACCAGGAACATCAAATGAAATATTAATCCAGCCCGTTCACGTTTCCAGCCTCGGTCCGGCCCGAGCGCACAAAGGGTGACATTTAGGGAAGACAATATACAATGTTCCGTGGCACAATTCTGATGTGCAGCAACTTTCTGGCTCTGAAGGGTTGTACTGGCTGTATTACAAGCTCACAATATAGAGCTTTAGGAGATATAAAAGATGACATTTCATTCTTGTTCTCCAGAACACTTCTGTTTGAATGGAATTCTTTCCTAAAGGAAATATCAAAAAAGAGGAGTTTCGAGTGACATTTCTAGCACTGCAAAGCTTTGATTTCAAATGCACAGATCCCTGCCCCTGAGCTCCAGAGCCTGGGGGGCCGACAGGCTGATTCCCAGCCAGACCTGCAAGATCTGGAGTAAATTATCAGCACCTTTGGGAATTACCTTGGTGCAATTTAACCTGGTCATAGCATTAGTGACCAGTTAGGTAGGGAGAAATTAACAAACCATTTCAAAACACTGGCAAAAGTCTTTCCAAATTATGAGCAAAAGTTTCAGGAAGCCAAGAAAAGCTGAAATACTCTTCAGATATAGAAATGTGACACCCAAACCTGAACCTTTGTTCTGAGAGAGTCCCCGAAGGAATCCACGTGAGTTCTGCTCGAAGCCACCACAGCAGGAATGAAACAGCTTGGATTGATCCTGTGCTTCCCAAACAGAGCTTGTGTTTCCTGTACTCCTGCTGGAATATTCACCGTCATGGTGGCTTTAACCAGGGAAATCAGGGAAAGGTTCTGCTTCCCCCAGAGGGTGCTGGGCACTGCCCAGGCTCCCCAGGGAATGGGCATGGCCCCAGGGCTGCCAGAGCTCCAGGGGCGTTTGGGCAGCGCTGCCAGGGATGCCCGGGGTGGGGGTGTTGGCGTGTCTGTGCAGGGACAGGGGCTGGGCTGGGTGATCCTGTGGGTCCCTTCCAGCTCAGGAGATTCCAGGATTTAATGACTGACAGGACCCAGCAAAGGCAGGGTGATGTGGGGCCCCTGACCTGAGTGGGTTCTGTGGGAGAGCCGGGCAGAGCCTTGGGCCCAGCTGGATAACAGTGGCTCTTTCTGCTTCAGAAGGCTCAGGAATTCAAGTGTTCTGAGCCAGGACTGAGCACCCTTTAGCCTGGGCTCTGTAACGTGGTGCCACACCCTGGCGTGGTCCATCAGGCACTTCATGGAATGGAGTGGCGCAGGCTACTGGAAAGGGAAACCCAGCCCAGTTTCTCTCTGGCTGATGGTCCGAAGCAATTAGACCATCATCCATGCACTTCTGCAATTACAATTATTAGCAAAAAACAAAATATAATCCTAATAACCAGAAGAATGCAGCAGGGATGTACTTGGTGTTCATCAGCTCAGAACTAACAAAGCCCCGCTCCTGGGAGAACTGCACTGACAATCCTGGCCATTAAAGGGCTGTTCCTCACTGCCGAGATCAAAAATAAAGACTAATTTATTACCTCCAACTAAAATTTTATCCCGATTTCCCTGCTGAACTGATGCTAACGCTGCTGGTGCGCAGACCCTGCAGCACGAGCGAGGGGCAAGCAGTGCACACACACACAAAGGTTGTAATCCCCTAACTCCTGAAACCAAGGAACATTCTACTCTATTTCCAAACTGCTCACTCTGCGCTGAGCTCCCCTGTCCTGGCAGAGCACAGCTCCTCCTGTGCCTGCTCGCCCTGTGCCTCAGGGGGACAGCACCCAATGAACCCTCTCCTTTACAGGAGAATCCATGGGGATCGACAAATGCTGAGTGAGGAGGGAACGTTCATTTTATATCACGAGGCAACTCGCAGAAAACACCGGAACAAAGCCCAATAAACATCTTTATACACAGCAGAACCGTGGTGGGGGTGCGTGCACATCTTACCAGTTAATTAAATACAGAATTCCTGCATGGAAAAGAAACATTTTGCATGGTCCAGAGCAAATCATTTCCAGTTTCCAGGTGCTGAGCACACATTCCCTGGCAAGTTCTGTTAATGCCCTTCAGCAAGGGGAGGATGGGGACTGGGAATGGGAAAGAAGAGAGAGCACAAACTCCTGCTCAGGGGCCAGGCCTCACCAGGCTCGGGGGCACCTTAAACACAAAAGTCCAGGCACTGACCCTGGAGCTCCCGTCCTCAACACTCTGGATCCTGGATGAGCCCTGGCTCTGCAGGGCAGGGCCTGGCACCAGCTGTGCCCATGGGGCACACAGGACTGGGGGCAGAGCGCAGCCCCAGCTCCCCCTGGCACAGCCCCGAGGGACAGGGATCAGCCCAGCTCAGGGATCAGCCCAGCTCCCCCTGGCACAGTCCCAAGGGACAGGGATCAGCCCCAGCTGCCCCTGGCACAGCCCCGAGGGACAGGGATCAGCCCCAGCTGCCCCTAGCACAGCCCTGGGCACAGCCCCGAGGGACAGGGATCAGCCCCAGCTCCCCCCTGGGCACAGTTGCAAGGGACAGGGATCAGCCCAGCTCCCCCTGGCACAGTCCTGAGGGACAGGGATCAGCCCAGCTCCCCCCTGGGCACAGCCCCGAGGGACAGGGATCAGCCCAGCTCCCCCTGGCACAGCCCTGGGCACAGCCCCGAGGGACAGGGATCAGCCCCAACTCCCCCTGGCACAGCCCTGGGCACAGTCCCGACGGAGAGGGATCGGGATGGGTTTCCCAGGACCTGGCCCAGGTCCCTCCCCTGGGGAGGTGTGGACATGGCACGAGCTGGGGCTGGCAGCTCTTTGCAGTGATTTGTAGAACCTCATCCACTTCCCCTCCGAGGGCAGAGGCATTTGTCCAAAACTTTATGTCCCTCCAATTATGCCCGAAGCTCCTGGGAAGGTGGCACTGACTCATTCCTGACAGAGCCCAGGATCCCAAAGGGACCCAAATTACTCCTTCCACAAGGCTAATTTGCCTCGGCAGCAAAACGATGAAGAAGGAATCAAATCTAAGCTTGAGGGAAATCTTATGGTCAATAATACATTATTTATGTTTTAAATTAGTTTCTCACGTACGTCATTAGCATAATTGCCCAGGTCTGGGCCAGGTCCGAGCATGTTCCCTCACGGAAATTAATCCAAGGCAATCACACGGAATTCACCTGGCTGGGAATGAATCCCCCCGGTGTTTCCAGGAGTGGGGGTGTAACAGCACAGGGCTGAGGGAAATCACTGCACAGCCCCCCCAGAAACACCTCCAGCTCCTACACATCTGCTGGACTGGGTTCCCTACTGCACCCTCTCCTAAGGTGTCCTCTTACTGCCTTGGGGTTGCTTTTCTTTCTTTCTCCCTGGAAACAACAGTCCAGTCCTCACATAATATTTAATGTAAAAAATATCTCCCCCATTTTCCAGCTGGCTGTCTCCAAGCTGTTCCAGTGTCCCACACCCACCCCTCTGCCAGCATCTGGGCTCTCACATTTCCATCCCTTCTCCTTTCAGTCCTGGACTCTCACATTTCCATCCCTTCTCCTTTCAATCCCGGACTCTCACCATCCCACGGATTTCTGCCATCCACCAGCAGTCCCTCTGTGCGTGCCCACCTTTGAGACTGAGGGCAGGCTTGGTGTAAAATCAAACCCGGTGTTTGCTTTTCCAAAGACCTGTGCACATCCATGGTAAGCTCATTTCTTCATCTCCCTTCTCCTTTCTTTGGAGTTTGCTCCCCAAATTGAGACCCACGTGCCACTGGCTGCCCCTCTGCGAGGTGGGAATGGCATTTCTAAAGGGATCAGCTGAGGACATCAAATACTAAAAGCCTTTGTAGGAAAGAAATTTCTGCTATTTCTGAAGCATCAGATCTCTCTACAAGCACTTCAAAGACAAAAGGAAGGGGTTTGGCCCCGCTTTGAGAAGAGGGACATGAAGGTGAACTTGTTAAGCCTCTGTTGGCTCCGTGAGGGGCTGACACGCAGTGATCTCCCCACATCCCACATCAAAGGTCACCACTGCTGCACTGCCAGGCTTTGGGACACCGGGACACTCTTGTTCCCCGGAATGCCAGAGCCATGGATTCCAGGAGTGGTTTTGCTGACTCCAGACTGTGCTCCCCACGTGTCAGACGCACGCAGTTTCTCGTTGTTCTAGCGTAACACACAAAAAAGGGGCATATTTTCAATCAAGAATAATTAATTTAAAAATTAGCATTTCAAAACTCTTAATGCAGCATTTGACCCCATGAAACACTGAGGAAAAGCCATTTAGCCAATTATATTGAAAACCAGCCTGGCAAAATAAATGCTGTTTTTCATATTTGGATTAAACCTTTAATTCTTACACGTGATTTCACCTGAAACACCAAACTCCAGTGTCTCTGTGGTTATCCAGCAAGTGCTTCACTCCAGGGAATGCGTTCCACAGCTACTCTGTGCTTGTGACCAGTCCACGGGGAGGCTGCAGTGCCTGGAATCCTCCAGTCTGCTCAGTCTGTGGCTCAGTGAGCCAGGCCCATGGACTGCAGGTGGACCTTTCATGACTCAAGGAATGTGTCCAAGGAAGGGCTGGACGTGGCACTCCGTGCTCTGGGCTGGTGACAAGGTGGGATTGGGCACAGCTTGGGCTCGATGCTGTGGGAGGGCCTTTCCAACCTCAGGGATTCTGGGATTTCACCAAATCACACCAGGTTGTATCTGGCCAGGGCTGGATGGCCTAACCCAAACACACCTCCAAAATACCTATGGAAATCATGCCGTGATTTATGGAAGCAATTTTTGCACTTACACAATGCTTTTAGCACAGAAGTGTTTTGGTCCTGCTCCCAAACCCTCGCTCACCCAGAAGGGCACAGCCAGATCCCCCCTGGCCCTGCCTGTGTCCCCATCCCACATCCCTCACGGCCGCCCTTAGCCCGCAGTGCGCCCTGTCCCCATCAATCCGTGCCCAGATCCGCCCCAGCCAGGGCTCCCTGTGCTGGTGCCACACAGGTGTCACCTGCACAGCTGGCACAGACCCTTCAGCATCCACCTTTTATTCCACGGCTGCCCTCATCCAAATGAATCAAACACTCCAGTCCTTTTTAAGGAGCGCTTGGCTTGCTTCCAGAACTGTTAAATGTTTTTCCAGAGGCCTTCGATACAGGATGAACTGTCTTTTTATTATAAACACTGTCAGAGGTTTGAATTGCTGCTGTGCATCCCATCGTTTATCATCGCCCGAGTCCATACCGATCACTGAGCTTGCAGCCCTGCCTTCGTGCTCGTTCCTTCCCCACACAACAACTTCATCCTGGAACAACTTCCTAATGGAATCGTTTGAAAGAAAAATTCCAGCACTGCACACTTCTCATCACTGACAAATCAGCACCTTGCCAAAACAGTCCCAAGCAAACACTCCAGTGCTTCCAGTTCCCTGGATAAACGCAATTAGTAACCTCACATCATTTTCTGAAGGTGTCGGCATCACTTTGTGATTCATCCCGGGCACCAAAGACGATCTCTCTCAGGAATCTGCCGTCAGAAAGCCAACTGAGGAGCAGCGACTGCAGCACGGGGGCAGCTCAGGGGAGCACCGTGGCTGCCGAGGCACCGCGGGAAGGCTCGGGGTTCCCACAGCTCTGCAGCAGCACAGCCACCCCTCTCCAGGAGCAGGCACCTTCCTCAGGTGCTCCACGGCCAGCTGGGAAACACGTCCCTGTTCTCAGGAATGGGAGTGGATCCTGCTCGCAGCACCGCCTGACCCCAGCGCTTCCCATCCCAGCGCTTCCCATCCCAGCGCTTCCCATCCCAGCGCTTCCCATCCCAGCACTTCCCATCCCAGCGCTTCCCATCCCAGCATCTCCCATCCCAGCGCTTCCCATCCCAGCGCTTCCCATCCCAGCATCTCCCATCCCAGCGCTTCCCATCCCAGCACTTCCCATCCCAGCACTTCCCATCCCAGCATCTCCCATCCCAGCGCTTCCCATCCCAGCACTTCCCATCCCAGCATCTCCCATCCCAGCATCTCCCATCCCAGCGCTGCCCATCCCAGCGCTTCCCATCCCAGCGCTTCCCATCCCAGCACTTCCCATCCCAGCACTTCCCATCCCAGCATCTCCCAGTCCCAGCATCTCCAGACTGAAGCACCTCTCCCCAGTGGGAAAATCTCATGGGAAAGGGGGCGAGAACGATCACAAGGAAGAAACTGAGAATGTTTCACAGGTGGGAAAAAGCAGCGGAGGACACAGGACCCCACCTGGCGTGAAACGAGCCTTTCCTGGTAAAGTGCAGCCCTGAGACGGGATGGAGGCGGCCAAGTCCCTCTGGCTGCTCCCTACAAACCAGCCTCAGGAAACCACTTCTCACTCACCCACCAGCGGCCCGAAGGCAGCGATGAGTGCTGAGCAGAGCAGAAGCACAGCACTGCACAGGAGAGGCTCCCCATGCGGCGGAAGGATGACTCTCCGAGTCCCTGAGACCACCAGCAGAATTCCCAAAAATATGTAGAACTCCATGTAACCAATTTAAGCCACGAGCCAACTACACTGACTCCTGCAAGGTTTGCACCTGTCTGTTGTTTTTTTCAAATGCCACGAAAATTGGCAGCAACGTGAAGCGAATGTGCTGAAATGGTTCCTTAATAAGAGTGAAGTGAGAATTAGAGCAAAAATAACACAAATATTGTGTTTGCAGCCGAGAGAACAAAGTGTTCGCACCTCCAAGCTGATGTCTGAATGTTCTTATTTTTCCAGTGGTAGTAAATGCCAGTTTCAAAGGAAGAGAGGCAGTGGAGGGAGTAAGCTTGGGTTTAATAGGAAACAGATTAACACAGCCAGTGGTAAAGGAGAAAAATAAAACACTCTGCGAGCAAACCCTTCAGTGTGAGGGTGACCTTGGGCGTAAATCACCTCCAAGATACAAAAATCAAGCCGAGGTCCAAGGGGAGTGCATCACTCGCTCTGCTGACACAACAAGCCACGGCAGCTCGGGAGGTGGCTCCGCACCCAGGCCAGCAGGACTGGTTCCACCCCAGGACTCAGGTCCTGCAAGGCCCGCCCCCGGGGAGGGGAAGGGGAAGCAGAGCTAACATCCCCAGCACATCTCGGTGACCGTGGCAGGGACAGCGCCGTGCCCAGCCCCGGGGCTGCTCCAGCAGGGACCCGGCTCCTGTGTTCCTGTGTGAGCCCTTATTCCACCCTCGGCTTTCTCAGAGCCAGTCAAGCTTCTCTGACCACGAACAGCCAGAGCACCGACGCTGGTTTTACTGTTCCCCTCTCGAAAAAGCCTAGAGCTGCTAATCAAAAGCTTAGAAGTGACTTGAAAATGTCAAATTAAAAATGAAAATTGCTGAGGTAACGGAGTCCAAGCACAGAACCGTGGTACAATCCAGTTTTAGGTACCTGTGATCCCTTCTTAACTTTTCTCTCAGATTTCATACAGAATTTTACCCATTTGGGTAAGATTTGCCTTTGTCCATAATCTGAACATATCACAGGAAATAGCCATCTTTCCTGTAGGTTCCCTTCAGGTCCTGCAAGGCCACACTGAGGTCACCCCAGAGCTTCTCCTCTCCAGGCTGAGCAATCCCAGCTCTCCCAGCCTTTCCTCCCAGCAGAGCTGCTCCATCCCTCTGCTCATCCTGGTGCCTCCTCTGAACCCTCTCCAGCAGCTCCAGGTCCTCCCTGTGCTGGGTCCCTCCAGAGTCTCTCCAGACCCCGATGCTCAGGGGGTCACCTGAGCTGGAGCTTATTTCCAGTACTTCCCTCACCACCACAGCCTGCTTTTAATATCAATATTCTTCAGTATTTGCGAAAAAAATACTTGTTCTTGGGACAGCCCCTTCAGCACCAGGCCACTGCTCCTCTCCCAAGTGCTCCTGTGGCCAGTGAAAAACATAGCCAAGCCCCTTTCCCAGCTCCAATAAATTCTGAGGAGAGCTGGAGAGGATTACACGGAACAGCCGAGCGGGCATATGGCATTCCATCCAAACTGACAGTCATCCAAACTGTTCCTGTAACAGTTACTGGAAACTGCTTTATCTACATTTGCGTGGTACTTGGAAAAAAAAAAGGTATCTTAAAAAATTGAGAATGAATAAACCACCACCATTCACTCTTAAAAAGACCCCTTCTTCAAGAGTTAATTAGTTCCAACTGTTGAAATATTTTGCTGTGCCCAGCAACTGCTGCCAGCCATTCTGAAGGCTTCACAGAGCTGTACAAAACCCCCAGCAGGAAGGTTTGTAGGCTAAAATCAGCGCTTGGTACCAGTGCAAGGCAGCAGAGACAGAGCACCCAGGGCAGCAGGAAACACGGTTTGTGCACCTGTTCCTGTATCTGTGCACACACACGAGCACACACAATTTCCACGACCTATTGATGGAGTTTGTAAGCCAGTCCTTCTACAAAAACCTTATGAGGGAACATGGAATTTAGATGGACTCCTCCTAAAGCTCCCCCCTGAGTCTCCTCACCATTGGCTCCTACACTGAACCCGCTGGGCTCCAAGCCATCAATTTGTCTGAAGACCTTTGGAAATTGACATTTTACCAAATATTTAATCCGCTTTTTTTCTTTTGTCTCCTGCAAAAACAATTGTTTTAACATTTCAGGTAAAGTCTTTTGTTGTGGATCGGATTTTTGCTGGATGTGTTCTGAGGCTGGGACGAGACCCAGCATTTGGCATTTGAGACCATTACAAGGGCTGGAGGGACAGGACACAGGGAACGGCTTCCCACTGCCAGAGGGCAGGGATGGATGGGAGATTGGGAAGGAATTGTTCCCTGGGAGGGAGGGCAGGCCCTGGCACAGGGTGCCCAGAGCAGCTGTGGCTGCCCCTGGATCCCTGGCAGTGCCCAAGGCCAGGCTGGGCACTGGGGCTGGGAGCAGCCTGGGACAGTGGGAGGTGTCCCTGCCCCTGGCAGGAGGGGAAGGGGATGGGATTTAAGGCCCCTCCCAACCCAAACCATCCTGGGATTCTCTGGTTCTTCCAGCACAAGGCAGATCTTTCCCCAGTTTATTTATATTTCATTAAAGCTTTCCAGATCAGTACCATTCAGAGGTGCCAGTGCAATTCTCTTCACTCTCAGGTTTCATGAGGATCCAAATCATTCATTAAACTTTTGATTTCTCTCTCCCACATTCAAACCTACACGACCCCTCAAACATCCCCACCCCTTCAAACATCACAACTGAAATAAATACAGGCAGGACTGCGAGTCCTTTAAAAGCCTTTATTAAAAGTGATCAGCTTGGGTTGGGTGCCCGGCAGGCTG
>WEIT01021177.1:28698-46576 GCA_013389985.1 Dryoscopus gambensis
GATTTTTCTTAAAAAGTTCATTGGCTCATCTTTAACTTGTTTTTTTCTAGGGGTTTGTTGCTTCTCCCAAGGGTCCTTTAGGCTTTCGTTTGCATACCAGGTTTTCTGGTTTTTTTCTTCTCTCTGGTATCTTCAGACAGGCCTGGGGGTGGGGGGTAGCTGGGCAACGGGGGAAGGGTAAGGGGGCCATAAATTCCTTACATTAACATATGTGATAAGGAGTAGCTTACAGGAGGGGGGGTTTTTACAACAACAGCAGTTACTGTTAATAAAGGAGGAAATATAACATTCAGGTAACGAATAATAAACTACAATGAAGTATAAAATGAATGGGTAATTGTTAAATTGGTAATCTGGTCTCTTACTTATAACAACAGCCCTTCAGACACACAGCCCCTGGGATTCCCAGCAGGAGCTGCTGGCCGAGGCCAGGTTGTGGAGCAGGGTGTGGCTCACGTTCCTCCGCACACAAACAGCAAGCCAAGGACAGCAAATGGCTCGGCGGGACCTGGCAGCAGGAGTCACCTGCAGGGCTTCCCTTCCTGCCCTCCTGCAGGCTGCCACTGCCTTCACCAGCCCCGAGATGAGGGAAGCGCGGAGGGGAAGAGTCCCCGTGACATTGCAATTATGCAAAGGTGACATATAAATAAAACCTCTGGGCAGGAGGAGCTGCCTTTTCATATTTAGATTGAAATATTTCTCAGATCAGGCCTGTATTTCTGTGAGCACTGTCACAGCAATTAGAGGTTTTAGGGAAACCAAAGTCATAGATAATGTATTGAAATAATAAAGTGACATTTTGATATGCAACCAGCAGACATTAAGGAAATGACAACTGACTCCAAAACGTCCAGAAAGATATTTAAATCAGCAATGCTGAATAAATTAAATGAGCAATTACTAGTATGTTTGACAAAGCATGATACAACAATATATTAGGCATATATTAGCTCAGCCCTTACTCACTGATCTTTATCTGCTTTTAATTAATGAATTTAATTGACTGTAAGAGAGACTTGAGCATAGCTTGTTACAAGTCAAGGAGGAAAACCATTTCATATTTTGGAGAGGAGAAGTGGAGTGGGAAACACAGGGGTGGAGCCAGTCCCGGTCTGTATCTGTGCCCGGAGCTGGGCAGGGACAGCAGAGTCCCCAGCAATTGTGATTTTCACATGGAACCCAGTTCCTGCTGCACAGAAAATAAACCCACCCCTGCCTGGGCCGCACCAGGCCCGGGTTATTCCCTTCAAACCCTGGATCTTGTATGTTCTCTGTGCTCTCCTACGTGCTCCTCTGTTTGCATCTGTTTGTCTGTGTCAGTCCGAGACATTATTCCAAAAAAGCATCAATAATACTAAGCCAGAAAATAAGAGCAAACTCTCTAAAATTGAAGACTTATGGCGCTATTACACACATAAGCGTTACAAAGACTGAACATTATTATTATTATTATTATTATTATTATTATTATTATTATTATTTTAGCTTTATTTTCAATAGCATTTTAAACAACAATTTTGTAGTTTTCTCTCTTTGCTACACGTGGGGATTAAAATAGATGCTTAAACTATTTGAAATTAGTTGAAATTAGCTCTATTTTCCATATCTGGGGAAGAGGATGTAGGCTTAAACTGCCGGAAATTAGTTAAGCCTGAACTGTCAGACGGAGCTCACTCCTGGAGTAAAAGCTATTTAAAGACAAATAAAGATATTTAAAGATATTCTCCTAGCAAGAGACACTTAAATGGCTCGTGGCTTTGCCCCCTCCAGAATGGAGCAGGGAAAGGACCAGCAGCACTGCAGGGAATGAACCCCAGCAGCTGTAAATTAACGGGGAGAGGCTGCGAGAGCTCAGCGCTGCTCCACCATGGGCAAAAATGCATCTTTGGTGAAGGACAGCAGCTCTGGAGCCTCTCCATCCCCCCTGGCAGGGCTGGGCTCTGCTGCTGGGCCACAGAAAGGGCTCAGCGGCTCCAGCTCCGCTCCAGGGAGACGCTGTGAGACATACCACAGAACTGCTCCCTCAGACACACCCCACAGAACCGCTCCCTCAGACACACCCCACGGAACTGCTCCCTCACGCACACNCTCAGACACATCCCACAGAACCACTCCCTCAGACACACCCCACAGAACTGCTCCTCAGACACATCCCACAGAACTGCTCCCTCAGACACGCCCCACGGAACTGCTCCCTCAGACACGCCCCACGGAACTGCTCCCTCAGACACGCCCCACGGAACTGCTCCCTCAGACACGCCCCACGGAACTGCTCCCTCAGACACGCCCCACGGAACTGCTCCCTCAGACACGCCCCACGGAACTGCTCCCTCAGACACGCCCCACGGAACTGCTCCCTCAGACACGCCCCACGGAACTGCTCCCTCAGACACGCCCCACGGAACTGCTCCCTCAGACACGCCCCACGGAACTGCTCCCTCAGACACGCCCCACGGAACTGCTCCCTCAGACACGCCCCACGGAACTGCTCCCTCAGACACGCCCCACGGAACTGCTCCCTCAGACACGCCCCACGGAACTGCTCCCTCAGACACGCCCCACGGAACTGCTCCCTCAGACACGCCCCACGGAACTGCTCCCTCAGACACGCCCCACGGAACTGCTCCCTCAGACACGCCCCACGGAACTGCTCCCTCAGACACGCCCCACGGAACTGCTCCCTCAGACACGCCCCACGGAACTGCTCCCTCAGACACGCCCCACGGAACTGCTCCCTCAGACACGCCCCACGGAACTGCTCCCTCACACACACCCCACAGAACCGCTTCCTCCGCAGCCCCTGCTGATGGGACACGGCCTGGCAGCCCTTGCGTGGCTCCTGTTTGTCTTTTGTCCCCACCAAACGCGAAACAACAGGGCCAGAAACGCGCTCCAAATCGTGAAGGTGACACTTGCAACAGGTCTAGCTCGGAAGGAATGAGCCCTCACAGCTCCCTGCAGCTTCCAAACACACGGCAGGAGGAAGGGAACAGGGAGTCAGGGGAGCAGCCAGGACAGGAGCTCAGGGAAATCTTCTGGGGAAGGACTGAAAAACCCAGCAGTGTGCAGGGGGATGCATGATTCCATTCATCCGTCAGTTTACCAGCACAAAACCCCAGCAGCTGGAGAGCAGCTTCTCCTGAGCCAAAAGCAGTTTGGCCCCGCAGAAGTGCAGCCCCTGACTCCACAAACACCTGAGTGACACGGCTGTAAACTATTGGTAATTCACTTACTGTCCCAGAACTTCGGTGATTTGGGGAGGTGCCTTGGGTTTTTCCCGCCTAGGAAGAGATGGCAAAGCTCCACGTGCAGTTCTGCACAGGAGGGAGCACAGCTCAGGAAATACTTGGGAGAACTCATCATTACTGCAGGGGGGAATGGATCCCACTGCCTGAGGGCAGGGCTGGATGGGAGATTGGGAAGGAATTGTTCCCTGGGAGGGTGGGCAGGCCCTGGCACAGGGTGCCCAGAGCAGCTGTGGCTGCCCCTGGATCCCTGGCAGTGCCCAAGGCCAGGCTGGCCGGGGCTGGGAGAAGCCTGGGACAGTGGGAGGTGTCCCTGCCATGGCAGGCGTGGCACTGGGTGGGATTTAATGTCCCTTCCGACCCAAACCAGTCTGGAATTCCATGGTTTTCCAGACGTGAAATATTCCCACACATACCTCCAGTTTTTCCAGGAACTAGAGGCTGTTTTTTCACTGACCTTTGATACGCAAGCACAGAACAGCACCATTTTTGTTTGCAGTCACAGCTGAACACCTTTTGTCAAAGGCCAAACCTGTCGAAGGGAGGCTGAGGAGGGAACTCTGGGAAGCAGGAGCAGCCCCCTGCTCGGCTCTGCCTCGCTTTGCTCCCAGACAGCTCCATCAGTAACAGCCCAACAACAACTCATCAACCATCCTAACAATGCCATTAGCTGGGCAGCTCCTCGGCACAGCACCGGAGGGGCCGGCAGAACACGCTGGTGTGACAGCTCCAGTTGTATTAAATATTTAAATATTGTTAAATATTAAAACAAAACTTCTGAAAGATAAAAGCCAGGCAGAAGTCGCCACCCATTCCAATGTTTCACTTCGTTCTGTCTCAAAGCATTTTGTAACAGAAATGGCCTGGGCACTTGGGAAAAACCAAGGGATAAGAACAGCACTTAATTACAGCATTAAACCATCGGGTTCCTGTTGACTGAGAGAACACAGAACCCAATAATTCAGATTTGCTTGACAAACTCATCTTCCTTTTCCCTGTTTCTGACTATAACACGCACAGGAGGAAGGGGAGGAGTCACCCAAGGGAGCAGCTCCTTTGAAATCCTGCCCCAACCTGCTCCTATACAAGGAATTTCATTTTTTTTCTCCTTCAGGGAAAAAGCTCCTTTCATTTCTCTCTGCGCAGTGACCCAGATCAAACCCATTCTACTGAACGTGGGTGCAAGACGAGAGAAGGGTAAATTCTGTGAAGCCTTTGCCCAAAATGAAGGCTCTGTGTTCAACGGCAAAGTCACCCAGGGGAGCTTTCATGGATCATTGCGTCCTCCGAGCCTCTCAGCACAGCCAGGAGCACCCAGGGCTGGCACTGCCCTTCCCCGGGAGCACCAGGCAGGGGCTGCAGGTTTTCATGGCACAGGGGGTGGGAATGGGAGAGAGAACGGGGAGGGACGGGCAGACAGGAGAGAGGAGAAATTCCAGGCTGCCACTGAGCTGGAGGCGTGAGGAACAGGAATCTGCTCTTCCAGCAGAGGACAACAGGATTCTGTGTGGGAGGGCTGGACACAGAAAGGGAGACCTGCAAACACAACAGCTGGTGCTGGGGGCTCCAAGCCTCAGAGTAATTTAAGAGTCCAAGAACAAATCCAGAATCACAGAGTCATTCAGGCTGGAAAAGCCCTCTGAGAGCATCGAGTCCGGCCATTCCCAGCACTGCCAAGGCCACCACTGGCCCATGTCCCTGTTTTCCTTTGGGTTAAGGTGTTCCTACATGTTTCATCCCAAGCAGCTGTCACTCATCCAAGCACTCCCCCTGCCAAAACTCCCAAAGGTTCCCCCAGCTCTGAAATTCCCAGAGTTTTGGGGGGAACCAACATGTGCAGAGCAGTAAGGGGACAAAGACTGGGATACGGGATCAGAACCTGCAGTCCCCTGGATTTATAGGACACAGAGGATCAGAGCAGACCTTCCCGCAGGCCTGGAGCTGGGAAGGACTCGGATTTTCCATGCCAGCCACTGGCACCCCCTGGCATCCCCCTCACCCCCAGCCCAGGGCCAGCAGCAAACTCTTTAATTGCAAACACTGTGCTCTAAAATTGGATAAATGCACCTAATTGGCTTTTAGGTTCTTTGCACAAAGGAGTGGAAAAAGCACCTCTGAAGGATGGCAAAGCAAACAGGATCTCCAACACCTCAGGAATAATTGTCCCTTCATTCACGGCCGGGGTAACCATGGCAAATAACTGCTCTGTGCTCAGCCTCCTCGCTGCCGAGGCTGAATTACCTCTTCACTAACAACCACTTGGAGAACAATTAAACTGGCGTAAAAATTGGATTTTTTTTTTTCTCCTCAGAAAGCTCAGGGATGTCCACTGACAACATTTTAGAAATTTTTCTGGAAATCTCTGCTTGTGCAGCGAATAGCAGTGGTCACCACTACTGGCACAAACCTACATTTATCAACATTCCGTCCATTCACAGAAGGGGAAATGCTGGCAGACACAAGGTGGGGGTCACTTTCAAAATGGAAGTGGCTTTAGATGGGATTTTGAAAGGGAATTCTCCCCATGGGGGAGGTGAGGCCCTGGCACAGACTGCGCAGGGAACGCTCAGCAATGCCTGCCAGGCTGGGGCCAGGCACCCCTTGGAAGGGCAGGACTCCCGTGAACCCCTGTCCTTCCACGCACTGACCGCCCTGCCCGTGAGGAAATTCTTCCTGGTGAGTTCAGATCTTCCTGGTCATCAGTTTGTGCCCATCAGGTTACTGCACCTCCTCCTCCTCCTCCTCCTCAGCCCAGGCTGTGCTTGCCTGGGAGCTCCTGCTCAGACCCACCAGAGCTCAGCCGGAGCTCGGGGGCAGCGCAGGGAGGGCAGGAGGAGGATCCACACCGGACACCGCGGGACACGGGGACATCTCTGAGCCTGTGACAACACAGACGGCGGCCCCAGGGGTGCCACGGGAGGTGGCACCGTGCAGGGGACACCAAGGTCCTCCTGCCAGCCTGCCACATGCAGCCCTGTGTGACAAGGACAAAAGCCGGCTGAGGTCAGGCGCTGCCCTGGCTACGGAAAAGGCCACGGGCACTCGCGTTCATTCCCCGATTTCCTGACTTAAGGCCTCCACGGTTCAGTGTGATGAGGTTCTGGAAGGAGCTGTGCCTCGCACCTTCTCAGGGTCTTTGGAAAGCCCTCTTGGAATCCACCACAGCAGAGGACAGCCCTCCCTGCACCCTCCCCGCATGCAGAATTCCCAGTAGCTGGCTGGAAATTAAACAGCATTTCCAAGAGACTTCTATTTCCTGCTACGCCGTGCATCAGTTTTTGCAGATGGCAAAAAGGCAGAGATGAAGCAAATAACTGGTTTGTAGCAGCACACCGAGTATTTCAGACTGGAGAAACCAAGCTAAAAGGAAACCAGTATGAGTACCTGCTTCTAGCTGGAATGATTTGGGAGGCTGGTCCCTTTTGGAGGTTTATTGGCACTGAGGCATTGCTGCTCCTCTGAGCATCCCCTCCCAGCCCTCGCTCACTGTCGCCACACAACTGAATATTAACCTGGATATTCAAATATTATGGACAACAACACCTGCAGGATATAGATTTCTGTTAATTTTCTTTTCTTTCTCTCCACTGTATCCCCCATTTTAATATCTCTCAGTGCAGATCAGTTATAACCTCATTAATTAACTGGCCACCCCACTGAGATTTGGTAAATTTGGGTAAAAACTGGGCATTTGATAACCATTATAAACATGGATATAAAGTGGCACTGCACATTTTGGTGAGAGTTGTGGGCAGTCCCTCTCCTCCTTTTCCAGTGGGGAGCAGCTCTCCCGCCCTGTGGTGCTGGACCGTGCCCCATTCCTGTTATTTTGCAGAGTCCTGACCTGAATTCCAATGGGAGAGGGAAGCGCTGCTTGCCCACACTTGGGTGTTCCCCTCAGCACAGAGCAGTGCAGGCTGCTGGCCTCAGCTGTTCCAGGAAATTCCCATTCAGGTCACGCGCGTCCCTCACAGACCCCACATCCGTATTTCACAGCCTTACTGCGTGGCTGGAAAATCAAGGATACATTTAACTCCACGGCCCTTATTTCCTGGGCCTGCAAAGAGGAATTTTCTCAGAATTTCCCTGTGCTTGTAGCATTTCCCTCATTTACTGCAGCTCCTTTCCCTCCCCACTGCACACGGAGCCCTTTGCCCCCCCAAACTGCCAGAGCCCACCAGCCTCATCCCCGAGACACCAGTTTATGCACAGCCAAATCCAATTTGGCTTCCCAGTTCCCAAGGGTATCCTTGCAATGCCGTGTGAGTCTGTGCAGAGCACTCTAATGCTGTGAAGTGAGGGTTCAGGTGATCCTAACTTGAATTAACACAGCCCATCCCAAGGCCACGGTTCCCGCTTGGAGAGAAGCCACAGGCGGGAGCAGGAGGGGGCTGCATCCCCCTCCTCCTGACAACACACCTGGGAGCCTTCTCCTCTCCTCTCTCTGCCTTCAGGTTTTGTTTGTCTGGTGGGTTTGATACTGTTTGTTTGTTTTTCTGTTTGTTGGGGGTTTGATACTGTTTGTTTGTTTTTCTGTTTGTTGACTTTTATTGGGGGGGGTTGTGTGTTTGTGTTGGGGTTTTTATGTAATAACAAGAGACCTGTATTGTCTCCCAGGGAATGACTCCTGTTCT
Source organism: Dryoscopus gambensis (assembly GCA_013389985.1). Taxonomy (NCBI): domain Eukaryota; kingdom Metazoa; phylum Chordata; class Aves; order Passeriformes; family Malaconotidae; genus Dryoscopus; species Dryoscopus gambensis. Next base: position 36,578 of record WEIT01021177.1, read on the forward strand.
ACAGACCAACATCTCTGGAGCTGCTGCCACCCCCAAACAGTCCCAGCGTGGGGAAGTACAGAACTTCCCACTGGACACTGCTGTTCCTCAGGATCCCACCAGACACTACTGGCCCAGGATCCCACTGGACACTGCTGGCCCGGGCACAGCTCGCTGTCCCTCAGGATCCCACTGGATACTGCTGGCCCAGGCCCAGCTCGCTGTCTGTCAGGATCCCACTGGATACTGCTGGCCCAGGCCCAGCTCGCTGTCTGTCAGGATCCCACTGGATACTGCTGGCCCAGGCCCAGCTCGCTGTCTGTCAGGATCCCACTGGATACTGCTGGCCCAGGCCCAGCTCGCTGTCTGTCAGGATCCCACTGGATACTGCTGGCCCAGGCACGGCTCGCTGTCCCTCAGGATCCACCGGACAGTGCTGGCCCAGGATCCCACCAGACACTGCTGGTTCAGGGACAGCTCGCTGTCCCTCAGGATCCCACCGGACACTGCTGGCCCAGGATCCCACCGGACACTGCTGGCCCAGGCACAGCTCGCTGTCCCCCGGCACCCCCAGAGCTGCTCCAGCACGTCCAGCCTGTGCCTGTTCCTCCCCAGGTGCAGGGCCCTGCACTGGCCCTTGTTAAACCTGAGACAGTTCCTCTCTGCCTGGGCTCAGGAAGAGCGCAGGAATTAAAGGATTCCCCCTGCATGGAGGCAGCGTCGCGTTTGCCACCCACCTGCTCTCAGACATCACAGCAAATTTACCACGACAAGTCGCCTTCAGCTGTTCCCAGACACGGGGCAGCCACAGCTCTTGGCTGTTCTCACCCGCACTACAGAGCTCCCCTGGCGCCGGCAGACGGGAATTCGCAGCTCTGGAGAATACACGATGCCTCCATCTCCAGCTGAGGATCCCCTGGGATGCTGCTTTCCGGGAATGGCCCTCGCAGGCACTCACAGAGCCCCGTGGTTCCAGCGCTTGGCAGAGGCTGCGGATCCCAGTCCCAGCCCTCTGAACAAACTTTGTGCTTATTCACAAAAACGCCTTTGTGGAGCTGGCTGAACAAAGGGAACGGCTGTGCTTCCCCTGCCTGGGATAATCCCTGCTCAATTACTCCCGATTTACCGGGATAGCAATCCAGAGGAGTCACTGCACCCAACACAAAGTGACAGCGCTGCGGCCGCCCGGGCTTTGTGCAATTAAATCCCAAGAAAGGCTCCTCTTATAAGTTTAATACACGAGTCAGTTCCAATCTGCTACAACAAGATTGTTTCCACATGATATTTCTCTCTCCTCCTTTGAGATAAAGAATCCCTAACTTAGGAAATCTGGGGCAGTACCCTGAGCTGGTGTTAAGTACCATATCACCAGAGTCAGGGATTAACACCACACTCGACTTTGGCCCTGCTAATTTGAATTGACTGATGCGAGATATTGGTTTTTAGTTTATTCAGTATTATTTGTATTACTGTATTATTACTTTAGATGTATGCACGCATATATATAAAACAGTAAGTAATATAATTTCTCTTACTAAGAGATGAGGAGATGAACTCAGAAATCACAGATAAGGAGAGGCATTTTCCTCTATTTTTCAGATTTACTGGAAGCCCTAATACGTGTGGAGACCTTCGTGCTCGCATCCCACCCGGCCACCGCACGCACCCCGGGCAGGTTTCCCCCCGCTCCTGCTCCTGCTCCTCTTTGCGTCCCGGCGTTCAGAGAGACACGGACCGAGCCCCGTTCCGCGGGGAGCGCCGGCGCAAGTGTAATTAACGCCGTCGCTAATTGCCTGCAAGCAGAGGGAGCTCTGACTCTTCCAGAGCAGCCTCGGGACGGTGCCGATGCTCCGTGGTTCGTCCCCGTTTGCCCCAAATCCGCCCCGGCGGCGCCCGGAGCTGCGGGCGCCGAGTCCCTGCCCCGCTCCGGCTCCCCGGGAATTCTCTTCCGTGCTCCTTGCGGGAACAAAACCTGGCAATGGTAACGATCCCAAGGAAATCCCTGACGAGAACGAGGGAGCTTCACCCCGCGCCTGCAGGGAACCCCTTTGTTACACGCGGAATGGTGTCCGCGGCGCTCAGAAGGGACCAAACACCATTTACTGCCCAGTGGAAAATGGGATTTTTATGTGCGAATTTTCAGCAGAATTGGGCCTGAAATCTGCATTTGAGCCCATTTCCCCCAAATGAGTGAAGCCATCATTGCCTCAAGGCCAAACACCACTGAGAGGGGCTGGAGGCTCAGCCCAAATCCCTCCCCACCAACCCAGCCCCGTGTCCAGGACCCCACAACAATGAACCCCCAAAGTGGAAGCAGCCCCTGCCCAGCCCTGCTGCAGCCCCCCTGCTGCACAGAGAGACACAAAACTGCCTGGAAATCCCCTCTTCATTCTTTTACACACTGTGTGGCTGAAAACAATTAACATTACTGTTACAAAGTTATGAAGATGAAGAGAGGACTTCACCTAAATCACAGAATGGAGGGTTGGGACCTTAGGGATCATCTGGCTCCAATCCTTTCATTCTCCGTGGAACCCAAACACCAAAATCCTTACACAGTTACTGCAATCTGGGACGTTCAAGAATCCTCATTGCAAAACAGATTCTTTCCTTTTGTTGCATAAACTCAGCCCCTGTCCTGAAAAAACCCCACCCTGGCATCACAGGGACAAATAACAGAAAGCCCCTGGAGAAAACTCAATCAGCTTTTTGATCAGATATGGCAGGAACCCTGACATGTGCCATCGGTTTGATGCAATGTTTTCACTGAAGGCACAAATTAGGCAGTTTGACTATACATGAACTAATGCAATCAGAATTATGAAACACTTTGAGAGGGAAGAAAATCTTCCTCTTATAGAAGAATTTCCTTGAGCATGTCACAGGTTGAATTAGGATGAACTGCCAAAGATACAGCCCAGTTTTAGAATTATACCCCAAATAAAGTCGGCGCACTTGAACAAACGTATCTCATCCAGCTTACAGCAATCAGCATGAGGAGCTCCAGGCCAGGCTGGCCGGGGCTTGGAGCACCCTGGGATAGGGGAGGTGTCCCTGCCCATGGCAGGGGTGGGATGAGATGGGTTTAATGTCCCTCCCAACCCAGCCCAACCTGAGATTCCCCGATCCTACAGTGCCACTGCTCACTGGTTCCCACACACTTCAGTTCCATTGCTTTGACCCTGAGCCGCCTGTACTGGAATCAGAGTTTGCTTTGCTGTCCCAGCCGAGCAGAGCAGGCAGCGTTTGCAGTCTGCTGTGGGTTGCACACACATGCAGACAAAAGAGAGGAGAGGAGATTACCAGTAATGATTACAGAGCCCCACGTAATCAGTGGGATTACAGAAATCACCTGTGTTGGAGCTTTACCAGCACAGCTTCAACCTTCCCAAAGTGAGACACGTGCTCCAGTAACAGCTGGGGAACAGGTGGAGGCTGGAGACAAAAGTCTGGAAGCACGGCCATAAATCAGGGAACCTGCCCGAGTGACACCCGGCTCCATCAGGCAGAATGAATTGCCGAGCACAAAGTGCAATAAAGAGAGATGCCAAGGCACGCTCGTGTCTGCCAGTAATAATTTGAAGCTGAAATATAATCACACACAATATATATGATAAATAACGCCAGACAAGGTCTCCAGCGACAAAGGTAAATAATAAATTTGTGTGGAAGTAAGGATTTACACGGAAGCTGTGAAACAGAACCAGGGAGATACTGTAAATATTGTCCTGTCCAGGTGATGACTTTAATTTCTCAGACAAGCAACTTCTAAGTTTTCCCAAGGATTTCCTGGACCTGGAACTGACACATTTCCTATCCCTAAAGTTCCAAGACAATATCCACGTGCCAGCCAGTGGCCAGCACTCGGCTCTGAAGGGAGGAATGTATTTCACAGTGAGAGGAAAAGTAAAAGATGAATTATGGAACTTATCTAAAAGGGACAGGTTATTCCCAAGTCAACCTCAGAGGAGAAAACAACAGGCAGGGGAAGGCCCTGCCAGGAGCAGAGGCAGCTCCTGCCTGGGGACACCAGGCCACCCCGGGCCCTTCAGCAGCTGCAAGGAGGATGCTGCTGCTGGAGAAACCCCGGTCCCACCTGATCCCCACAGAGCCACCCCTCACACCCAGGATCTGAGCAAAACTGGGCTGTGGGTGCCCCTGCCCTCGGGCAGCTGAGCACAGCCAGCCCTGTCCCCCCGGAGCAGGACGAGGGAATCTGTGTCCAGCAGCACTGGAAGTGCCGTGGGCGTTGGGAAGCAGAAGGAACTCCTGCCAGGGACAGTCTCCATCCCACAACCCCACCATCATCCCCTGAACGCCACTGACCTCCCACACCACACTCCAGCCCTCATCCCAGTGTCTGGGACGAGGAGCAGGAGCCTCGGGATGGCAGAAAAATCCCGACAAACACCGGTACGAAGAACTGGAGCAGCTCTCCCAAGGAGGGAACAGGGAGCGGGGCCTCTGTCTCAGCCCTGATGATGCAGCTTCAAAGAGAGCCCTCATTAAACCTGGGCTGGAGCTCGCTGATTGAGATCTCACTAATTGGGTCTATCGTAAACAGGCAGAGACTGCAAAGGGAGAATATTTAGGGTAAGCAAATGGCCTAGAAAAACCCAAAGCTCCAGTGAAAAATGAACTCTGGTGCATGTTGCAGAAAGGGACTTTTTTGTCCACAATTGGACAGGAACTGGGCAGTTTGGGGTGTGGGTGATGCTTCCCGGGGAGCCCACGGAGGGAGCCACTGCTGCAGGAAAACTTCTGGGGTACCTGCATTTATCTGTTCGTTGTGCAGGCTCACACATGTTTTAAACTATTTCCTAGCGTTTGGCTGCAATACAATGGAACAGAACCCAAAAGATGTGTTACGTTCCCCTTGTGGCTGCCCCTGGATCCCTGGCAGTGCCCAAGGCCAGGCTGGAGCAGCCTGGGACAGTGGGAGGTGTCCCTGCCAGGGAAGGGGTGGGATGGGATATGTTTAAGGTCCTTTCCAACCCAAACCACGCCAGGATTCTGGGAAATATCCCCCAGCACAGCACACGGGGGGCTCTGCTGATGCTCCCCCCTCGCTGAATGGGGTTCCTGGGCACATTTGGTGGGGGCACTGTGGGTCTTTGCCAGGACCAAAGGCCCGGAATCCAGGAGCTGCTGAGCTGCAGCTCTGTCCTCAGAAAGGCAATGGTGACCAAGGGTTTCCCAGGGCTGGAAATAAAGGGCTGTGGGGAGGGGACGTGGTCAGACGGAGCTCTGCAGTGACCTGGATGACACCGGCAGTGGGGAGGCAGCCCCACACTGACAGAGCAGATCTTTCCTCTTTCTGTTTACCCAATCATTGTTTCCTTCATATTTTTTTTTCTTTCTGATACTAACTGGAAGTAAAAGGGAGGATCTTCTCTGAATAAGAACTGCTGGCACATAAATGGCAAACAATTTCTGTTCGTCAGAAATTTCCAAAGCAGGAGCATCCGTTGCTGGTAATACAACATTCCTACATTGCTCCCAAAATCCAGAACTTTTACATCATCACACTGCTGTTTACACTTCATTCTATTGCAGGGGCTTATTACATTGAAGGGATTATCTCTGCTGCCTCACTCTGTTTAAAGCAATAAATGGCTGCCAACTTTGGTTAATGGCCAAGAGGAACCTCAGGCATTTAATCAATTTCAAAGCTTTTTACTGCAAATATTCTACCAAGAGCTTATTCCCAATATAAACAAACTATGGAGTGAAAATAAAGAGAACTCTTCTCTCCTCCCCTGGGAAGCTGCGATCCAGCACAGCCCCGCATTTCCGAGGGATGGGAGTTTTTGCTCCTCTCGAGGCACGCAGAGATTTGTGTGTGAGAAAAGGCATTAAAATAAATAAATGAGCGGCACGTGTGGAAAACAATGAGCACTCCACACCTGAGGCCCGGCGTGCGGAATTACCCGTGCAAAACTCTGCAGCTGCACGCCTCTGACTAATTACCTGATTTGCATATGTAACATAATCTTTGAGCGCGGCCCTTCCCACGGGGATCCCAGGGTCATTCCACGAGACTGGAACATTCCTGCCCACTGCAGGGGTGGGGAGTGACCGCCAGGCTCGCGGCTTCCCGAAGTTGACCCCAAGTGCCCAGGAGAGGATCCAGCAGAAAACGGGAGCACAAAGCTGTGCTGGCAGCCTGGGCCGGAGCCGAGCGCATCCCTGCGCTGGGTTCTCCGCCCTGCCGGGGACTGTGGGAGCACCAGTGTTATAAATGCATATTGTATTGCTGGCTTTTCGCAGGCATGATGAATATTATATAGTGTTCAGATGAATATTATATAGTGTTAGAAATGCTTTTGCTGTAGCAAAGAGTTCAGCAAGTATGTTTCAACTACCTGAATGGGTAAGATAACCTCCAAGGGGACAGAGGATGGGGCCCTCAAACTATCAGCACCCTGTGTGAAGAACAAGAGAGGCCCATGAGCTATTATCCGTTCTCTTCATAGAGGACGAAGAGGCCTGAACCCTGTTATCAACACTATGCGTGAAGTATGAAGAAACTTGAAGCTGTTATCAACCCTCACTGTCTGGAGAATTAAGAAGTCCAAGCCCAGAGATCAAGAGAAATAAAACCGCAAGGCCAGGAAATGCGCATGCTCTAAAAAGGCGGACCCAAGGCGTGTCCATGCAGAACTGTTCCTGGAAAAGTTTGAATATGCATAAAGAATAGACAGTAAGAACGGTATAAAAAGAGACTGCCCCAGGTCTCGGTGTGCTCTTGGCTGGGAGCCAGGAGTACCCAGCACTGTAACTTTTGCTTTATTGTTCATGTGTCTTATTGTCTTTTTATTAAAACTTTTAAATTCTCACAGGAAAGTGAACCTCGTTTTTCACATCAGCCAGGCACAGCGGGAGAAACGTGCCCTATACAACCTCCCACAGCCCAGATTTAACTGGATGTGCTTAACGTGGAAGGGTGGGGAGATAATTCATTGGTGGGCCAGGAGTCAGAATGAAGGGGTTTAGTGGGTATGGTGGCACCTGATCAAAGGTTGGGCCGGATGATCCTGGAGGTCTTTTCCAGCCTTAGTAATTCTGTGATTCTTTTGGAACCTTCCTGAGCCAAACTCCTGCTTGCCCCATGGGCATCAAACACACATTCCAGACCACCCTTCCCAACACCTGGAAATACACCGAGTGTTCCAGAAACCAGGCTGACCCGGGCAGGACAGTGACCCCAGAATCCCAGAACGTGAAGGTTGGAAAAGATCTCCAGGATCATCAAGTCCAGGCTTTGTCTGGACACCCCATGTCCACTGGAACACCACAAAGTGCCACTGCCACACATTTTCTGAACACCTGCAGGGACAGTGACTCCAGCACTGCCCCTTCCAGTGGAAGCAGCAATAACTTTATTTTTATTTATTTCTAAACCCTTGGGATTAGTCATGCACATGGTTCCTGTTGAACTTCCAAGGAACCAAAGCAGTCCCCTCGGGGAGGTCTGATTTTCTATTCCATTAGATTTCCCCTGATTTAATTCTGTCTCACTAAACAGATCGCTGTGACAAACACGTGCAGAAACTGCATTCCAAGAGATCTTCTTCCCTGTTATGATTAATTCACCCTACGACATATAAAAGATAACGAGCACTGAGAAGGCAGTGTTGACCAGAAGCAAATCAAGAGTTACACCTAAAAATACTACTAAAAATATATCAGGAAAAGCTGAACGGGACACTCTTGGAATGCTGTGTAAAACTGACTTCTTACAAACTGATCTCTTCTGGGGACCAGAAGCAGCAATTCCCACCCCAGTGTAATATTCTGCTTCCCAGCCCCACAGGGCTGCCCTGGGAGAGGGGCCTGGTGTGTGGGAAGAGTCATGGACAGTTCCCGAGCCTGGCAGTGGGCAGGGACCGTTCCTGTTATCAATTATTAATTATTTATTATTTATTGGTCTCCTCCACACGGTGCGGAATGAAAACTCTCAAGTGTGCTAACTCTGGACCTATGGATCTGCCAGGTGCCCAGGGCTGCCAATTAAACAAATCCCTGCTCTGTTCCAGGCTCCCAGCCCCAGCATTTCCTCGCTAACAAACAGGAGAACGCCTGCCTGAGGAGGAGCTGGGCTTTAATCGATGCAGGCTGAGCTGTCAATACGTTCATTTTCTGTGAGCACGAGCAGCGCTGTCCCCAGCACGGGGCTGGCATGACACAGCTCCGTGGCCCTGCCTGGCTCCCAGGATCAGTGATGGATGGGGTCCGTCAGCCTCCAGCCCCATCTGCAGCCGCGCTCACGGATGCGTTTATCGATCCGGAAAAATTACTCAGCCTAAATTTTCCTGTGCTGCTCTCCAACCCTGAATTTTATAGCATAAAGTACCACAGGACTCCTGCAGAAGTAAATCTTTACAGCCAATACTCTGACAACTGCAGCTTCTCCCAGGGACAGTGGGCCAATAATTAAAAATTTACAGCAACAAAAAAAAAAAGGGTGGATGTGACCATGCCTCCCCTGAGGCCGTTCCCTCTCATCAAACAGGAGAGGCCCGTATTTGTAAAATAATCTAGCTGTGAAAAGTAGCAAGCAATAACTGAGGAATAATGACAGAAGTTTGATTTCCGACACTGAGCTACCCAGGTGCCACCGGTGTCTGGGAGCTCTCTCTTTGTCCAGGTGGCCTCAGAAATGCTTTGCTTTGTCTTCTCTGGGCCTGTCAGAGAGATTTCTTCCCACTCCCTCCGCAAACCAACACTCTGAATCCACCAGCAATTTGTCTGCTTGCAATTCATGTTTTAGGGCATTAAAAGTCTGCACCTGAATGTCTTGGGCTGAGAAGATTTTCAAGATTTCCTCTGTCATTCATTTGTTGTCCTTTGATATTAATTTGCATCCCCAGTGAAGCTGACAGCTGTCAGGAGGAACAAACCTTTCCACCTGGAACAATCCCCTGAGTTTGGAACTGACACACTGGGACTCGAGAAGAAAAAGGCTGTTTAGTTGTGGGTTTGGGGTTTGTTTAGTTAAGGAATGCATAATGAGAAAAGGGCTGAGCTTCCTCCATTAATGCTGGAGGGGTACGAGATTAGAACAGCAAATCTTTGCACTACTCAGGTTTATGGGAATTGCACAGAACAGGACCTGGATTCAAAGGATAACATTTTCTGAATCCAATTAGGAACATTTTAGGTCCCATTTGAGTGAGTTCCTTGGTCACTGCAAATTTCCCAGTCCAGAATTTATTTTTCTGATGTCAAACATAACATCCAAGTCCTAATGTCAAAAAATGCACTTTGTGTTTCAGTCTCCCATGAGAAATCCAGGGGACTTTTGGGAAATACCAGGGTACTGAGCAGTTCTAGACTTGTTTTTATCAGAGAGGCTGCAAATAAGGACAACACCCAGCTTGGGCCAAGTAAAACGTGGCTCCTGTGCAGCCTTTGCATGAACATTTCCCCTTTGGCTGTGGGTCCCTGGGTTGCTCTGGTCACAGCAGCTTGCTCCTCTCACAGCACAACTGATCCATACGTATTATGGCTCAATAAAATAGGAAGTTTTTCCACCACAGTGCAGTCACACCCGATTTCTCACACTTTATTTCTCAAACTAACACTTAGTTTGCACCAGTGTTTTATTTTTTAATGGAGTAGGATTAAGACAACTCAATCTTCTCAGAGCAAGCTATGAAAGCTGCAGTGAAAAGCAACAGAAGAGGAATGAGGCATCACCCTAATGAGGAAAAATCTCTTTGGCTACATTTGCCTGTATCAGAGTCTGTCAGAGCGAGTCTGTGGGGGTTTAGGAGAGGACACAAAGCTGCAAAGCTGCCGAGGGCAGTGTTTGACTGCACTGTGCTGGCAGGAGCTGCCCCCGGTGAGAAGAGGCAGGGAGTGAGTTGGGATTGGTGCTCAGGGCTCTGGGCTGGAACTGGGCTCAGGTGGAGCTGGAAGGAAAAACCCCGAGCAGGATCCTCGTGGGACCGACAGCTCCGAGTCCAACCCGCGCGACAGCCACAGCACAAGAGAACCCCAGAGCGGGGTGGGCTG
>WEIT01021179.1:694-11104 GCA_013389985.1 Dryoscopus gambensis
CTTATTCAGCAGATGTTTTGTGCATTTCAGGATTTTTCTTCAAATGAATCCTACAGTAAATGAAAGAAAAAAAGTAGATAATGATTCTGAAAAGAATATTGATGAGGTTGAAGGTAATCCAGAATACAGCTTTTCAGGTTTATTATATAATACAATTAATTGTGTATCTTCTGAAGGTAGATTATTTTAGCTACCTGTACAGGCATTTTTACATGAAAATGGGAATGCATGATCTTACATCCTTTTATCTTTTAAATTGAAATAACACTTCTCATTGAACAACCTAGAAAACATGATGGTGAGCTTGCATTAGTATTTTATGTAACTTTAAAAATTATTGTCAAATTTTTGAGAGAAATAACCTTTTTTATTAAATACAACTATATATATTAAATTAAAAATGTTATTTAAAGGTATCAATTAAACCATCATTAAAATTTTGCTAGTCTATAAAATACAACACCTTGTAATTATTTTGAGCATCAGTTATACCTCACAGGCCTTTTTACTGTAGTCAATTTACAGTGAATAATGAAAACACATCACTTATTTGATGAAAGACTTCTAATCAGCATCAGCTATATTTTGAAAGGCCAGGAGTTTTCCGTATTTTCAATCTTGCATTAATCATCATATTCATTCTCCACTGTGCCTTCAAACATATATGTACAGTAATATTGTGACAGATGACGTCTCTGTCTTCCATAGCCTCAGAGTTCACTCCAGCACAGGATAAGGTGCACCTTCATAGTGGAGGGAAGAGATATTCTCAGGGTGTTTCTCCATTACCAAATACAATCTCGCTGATTTTTCTGCTATTTTGTGTTCCCCTCTCAGAGGCGGTGAACATTTCATTTTAACAGACTATGGTGTGAATTACTGCTTTAGCTCTTGAAATGTGCAGTTGAGACTGTAATTTTTTCTGCCGGAGAAGTGGATGCACAGTACCTTAATGAGGGTGGTGTCAGCAGGTTCCATCCAGTCCCCAAAGCAACCCAGAGCCTGATATAATTTAGCAAATTGCACATATATCTGCACAGTTTGTCAGTCTAGTAGGAAAAGAATGTCTCTTTCAAGGAAGCTGTTGAACAACCATTTTTATATAATGATAACTTAAAGGCTATAATACTGCCAGTGTGTTTCCTGACACTGACAGGATGTGTAATGAAACCAAGTATAAAAAAAATGCTAAATTTATTTTTTCCTATTTCTAGTATTTGGGAAACAAGCCTGGAAAGTGTTAGGGAATGGCTCATACTCCTCTTTCATGAATGTTTTGTGAGGTCTTTCAGTGCAGTCTGCACCAGATAACACCAATCCTTTGGGATTACTCAATCATTTTACACATATGAGAAAACTATTAACATCTCCATGACACAGCAAAGTATTAAGCATCCAAAGTGCTTAATGTGAAAAATACTGAAATCATAATGTTTTAAAATGTAAGTGTTCACTAAAGACTGCTATTTAAAAACAAGCTCTAAATCAGAAAACATCAGGTTCTATGTCAGCCTTTTAAGCAGCCATCTCAAAATACATAGCAGTGCTGAAAGAATAAAATACTTTTAGCTTTAAAAATTTTTAATTACATATCTAGTGTAGTGAAACACAGTGATATGACCTTGTACTGGCATTTCCTTTCCAAATTACTTTGGATTTTAATTCAGCAGAAAAATTGTGCAGTGATATAAAATGCAAAAATACTGCTAGCATTGTGAAATATTGTTAGCATTGTGAAAAGTCCTTGCATATATGTTTTTTTTGTCAAGTTGTAATATCCTTAATAATATCAATTCTAATTAAAATTGATTTATGTATATCAAGTAATAATTTAAAACTACAATAAGTTTATACAATTATTTGGTATGGAAGTGTGCTCTCCTCTAAGTATTAAACTCTGTGTGTTTGGTTAATTTTACTATAAAAGCTAAAATCTGTATTTTCTTTATCCAAGTAACTTTTAGATCACACAATAACCAATACATTTTGCAAAAACTTCTGAGATAAAGTGGGCTAAAAAATCATTAAAAGCTCGTATTCCCCAAGTAGCCATATCAAAACAAACAATTCCTACTACTGCCTTGCATCTCTTTTGTTTTTCACCTAATTTGTATAGATTGCCCTTTAAGTTTTCTCAGAATGGACTTTGAATTAGTGAATAATTTCTACATTCTATTGTTTTCAAGTACAAAGCTTGTTTGCTTTGTGCAGTAAAACATGGCTTTGTTCAGTCAGAAAGTACACCCAGTCCTGAGGACTATGCATGGTTTTTAAGTATTTCTGCTTAGGATCACCAGACACCATCAGCAATTCCACGTGAAATCTTTTCATCATGAACTGTGCATTACAAAGTATCCTGTGTGAGCAAAAGTCAGTTTTCATTAGCTGTGTGATTATGGCGAATGACAGCAACAGAAATATTAGTTTGGCCTCAATGCATTTTAAATGCAGTTTTAGAAGTCTATTTCCAGAACAATGTTACTGAACTAATTGGGAGACAACTTATACTGCAAGAAGGTCTTGAAAGTTTGCAGATGTGGATCACTTCTATTTGTCAGTTAAAATAAGGAAACTCATAAGACTTCTAGTACACAAAGCCTTTGAAAATAATTTCTAAACTTACAGCAATCTCAGGGGTTGCTACAGGATGGAATGTGTTTGGTTGCAGAGTCTCCTGTGTAGTGAATCTTAATGCAGAATTAACTTATGCCGTATCAGACGTGCTGCCCTTCAGCTGATAATATATTTGACCTCTTATCACTTTACAGCCTATTGGTGCTTTGAACCCAAAGAGAGCTGTCTTCTATGCAGAACGGTATGAGACATGGGAAGATGATCAGACTCCACCTTATCATTACAACACCCACTACTCCACATCTACTTCTACCTTGGCTTGGCTTGTTCGCATTGTAAGTATTTCTGGATCCTGGTTTTCATTAATATCTTTATCTATAGCATCCTGTCTGTCACTTACCACTGTTTTGCTTTTTCTTTATGAAAGCACTTTTCTAATAAAATGTCATTGCTCTTCCCTACCTTAAAATCTCAGAAATTCTCTATATACACTTTATATACTCATTTGTAGTGATCAGGGGGCCCTTCCTACCCAAACAATCCAAAATAAATTTAAATATAAAATTATAGTGGTATAAGGACATATATGATGAGAAAAATGCATCTAAAATGAAATCCACCCCCTCAAAAGATATCTCTAGACAATACAGAAATCTGATACTGCTCATATGCATTTATAATTTTCAGCTAGGGACAGATCCATGCAACATTAAAAAAAAGCCTTTTGTAAGAACATTAAACTTTCAGATTGAGAGGGAATTATATAACCAGTTTTATATTAAAGCAGCATAGAGTAATATTTTATGCAAATAAAATATGCTTCTAAATTATTAATATCTCTACAGTTTTCAGAAATGTAAAAATATGGATTCTAATTTCAAACTGTTATGTCAGCTCTGGAAACCTCATGCTTAAATCCTATCACCAAAATTGGATCTAGGGAAGGGGACCAAACTTCAAAGATAGAATGAATCTGAATTCAGTTTATATGTTCTCACAGTGATTTACAGAATAAAGATGAGATACTTTTGATGAGATACTGAAGGTTTGACAGGGAAACCTGAATTAATGAAAAATCGAGTCCTTGTGTAATTACTTAAGTTAAAGCACACCCTGCCAATAAAAATCTGTTGCATAAGGTGTATTCTAAGAATGTTTTGCATAAACAAAGAAAAACAGAGCCACACGAAGCTTGATAATTGAGTGTTCACTCATCTCAGCTTCCCTTAGACATGTTCTCTTTCTTGCTGCTCAGAAGGGAAGAATTCATGTGTCTGTGAGCTCTGGATATATTTCTTAAACCATGGGAAACTAAGCGTTGATTACAGTCCTGTGTCGAGTGACCACTGTATTCCTTTTAAATGTTGCTAAATTATTCATCTACTGAATACATTTTATGGTACACATGCTTCTTTGTTGCCTTAAAGTAGATTAAAAACAGTAGTTTTATGTGCATCTTTATCTATTAATTTTGGCTGCTGTACAGCAAAAGATCCCCTCTTGCTAGTTGGCAACTTCTCAGAGCTGGAAGTCTGCTTACAGGCTGAATGTACAGCACACCAAGGAGTATTCATTTCCTCTATTAGGCTAATGCAATGTCATTTTTACTACTGTTGTTTATGTAATACTGTAGAAGTTCTTGCTCTCTTTGTGTTCTCACCTAAAAGAGCAAGAGAACAAGGTCCTTGTCTCAATGGCCTTGCAATATAGATCTGACAAATTACATTTGTTAGAGCAAACAATATATGTGAGAACAGAAAGCAGAAGAGTAAACCAGTGATTTCCAAAGAGGTTGCCAATGAAAAGGTGAAAACAACAGATAACTTAAATGCAGGGACACTCCTACATATTTTAAAGATTATTTAAATATGATTGACCAGCAAAAAAGAGCAGTGTCTAATGTGAGTAGACAACAGAAGTGAAAGAAGACAGATCCAGGGAAAGTTTGAACCTCAGAAAAGGAAAAAAGATAATAATATAAGACTGGATAAGGCTGCAAATGGAAACCCTAAATAGATATTTGAAAATAAGTGTGTAGAGAGGAAAAGATTATGACAATGAAGACTATAAAGTCATAGTGATCCACAGAGAGATATTTTTGTTACAAAATAAAGAATGAAATATCCTAAGGGAGAAGATTATGCCAGTGAAATTGATAGATAAGGCTAGGTCAGATTTCTGTAAGTTAAAGTAGTATTTCCTGCTTGTGAATTTCTTGAGCTAGAGCTTTGATACGAGTTTGTGAAGAAGTCTGTGTAAGAAAAGGTAAATTACAGTCTAGTCCAGAAAGAGGAAGGTGACATTAAGAGATGAAGAGATTCAGACAGAAAAATACTTTCAGTATTTTGAGAGACTGGAGAAGAGTGATGGGAAAAGATGTGTTACAATAGAGCTTTTGGTAGAAAGTGACAACAAACTGAGTGAAGGACAGGAGTACAAACTAAAACGATGGGAGTAGACTGTGTAAACCAAAGAAAAAGAAAAAAGGAAAAGCAAAAGCAAGAGAAAAAAAGCAAGGAAACAAGTGAAAAAGCTATGACAAAAAGTAAATTGGAAATGAGAGTCTAGATAGAAGCAGAAAAAACCAGTATGTAGTAATGGAGATCCAAGGGGAGAAACTGCCTGCCTAGACCTTAGTATTGGAGGGAACAGGATTTGCAGTAGGGAAGGAAGCTTCAGCCACTCTGAAGTGTATATATAGAGAATTGTGTAATTGCCATAAAACCTTAAAAATTATTTTAAAACTTGCTTTTCAGCTTTGACAGATGCAATCTGGTTTCTGACAGTTGTCTTGAAAACATTGCTTTTAATGTCTGAGTCAGTTCTGTGATAATCTGTTCCCTACTGCCTTAAATTTTCCCTCTGATGCTTTCCCTTATCTGATGTATTGTGGTGGGTTGGCTCTGCCCGGATGTCAGGTACCCACCAAAACTGCTCTACTACTCCCCTCTTTAGATGGGCAGGAGAGAGAAAAAATAAGGAAAGGCTTACAGGTTGAGATAAGGGTAGGGAGAGATCCCTCACCAATTACCATCATGGGCAAAACAGACTCAGCCTGGGGAAATTAGTTTCAACCAACTGAATGAGAGCAGGCTAATGAGAAAATAAAGCCAAATCTTAAAACCACCTTCCTCCCACCCCCTCCCTTCTTCTCTGAGCTTAACTCCCAAATTGTCTCCCTCCTCTCCCCACCCACACAGGGGAATGGGAAATGGGGGCTGTGCTCAGTTCATCATACATTGTCTCTGCCACTCCTTTCTCCTCGGGAGGAGGACTCCACACTCTTCCCCTGCTCCTGGTAGACAGTCCTCCATGAACTCTTCCAAAGTGAGTCCTTCCCATGGGCTGCAGTTCTTCGTGAGCTGCTCCAGCGTGGGTCACTCCCACAGGGTGCAGTCCCTCAGGAGCAGACTGCAACAGCGGGTCCCCTGTGGGGTCACAAGTCCTGCCAACAAACCTGCTCCCACGTGGGCTCCACTCTCCATGGAAGCACATGGAAGCCAGGAACCTACTCCAGCACAGGCTTCCCAGAGGGTCATGGCCTCCCTCAGGCATCCTCAGGCTCTGGCATGGATTCCTCCAGGGACTGCAGGTGGATCTTTGGTCCCCTCCAGGCTTCCATGGGCTGTATGGGCACAGCTGCCTCACCATGGTCTGCACCATGAGCTGGAGGGGAATCTTCACTCTAGAGCCTCCTGGCCCTCCTCCTGCACTGACTTTGTTGCCTGCAGAGCTGCTCCTCTCACATACTGTCGTTCCTCTCTCTAGTGTTCTTCTGCAGTTTTTCCCTGACTCTTCTTAAGTCTGTTATCATAAAGGCACTTTGCTGTAACTGACAGGCTTAGCCTTGGTCAGCAGCAGGTCTGGCATTGGCACTACTGGACATGGCGAAAGCTTCTCACAGAAGCCACCCCTGTAGCCTCCCCCACTACCAAAACTTTGCCACACAAACCCAATACATGCATCAGGGTAGTTTTTTAAAAGACACTATATATCTTAGCCTCAGATCTGTCCTGTGTCATTAATTTTGATATCTCTGCCTTTGTTTCATCATTACTACATATTCTGTTGATATAGTTCCATTTTTGTGTAAATGAAATTGAATATTCATAGTTTACAGCTAGGTGACCTTACCACCTGAAGACTCATTTTCTTCAGGTACATTTCATCTGGAGCAGTGACTATTTAAGTTGCAGAAGACAGAATAGTTTAAACCAAGAATGGTACTTCAGAATTCCATATAGTCCAGTGACTTGACCTGAAAAGTAAACAGAAGGGAAAAAAAAAAAATAGAAGAATGAATTCTGACTTGAATCACGTGGAATGTGAATATCAGCACTGGTTTCAGATTTTTGGGAGAAGTAGGATAGAGTTATGGTACAATTGGATGGTCTCAATAATTGCTGTTGGAGAAGTTATATTTGTGTAAATCAGGTGCATCTTCATGGAAATGGAAATCAGTATTTGAGAGCATGATTCTCTAACATGGTAGTCAAGATATTTGGAGAGAATAATTGTCTTCCAGTTTCTGTTGCAATGACTGCATATTTTTAGAAGGTGGAAGACATTCTGGATTAGATCTGGATTAGATTAGATGAGTTAGATCGGATTGAATTAAAACGAATTTTTAGTGAGATTCAGAGGTGAGGAGGACTAGGTGTCATCTGGTAAACAGAAGTGAATTTGGGTCTTCTTTTTGTTAGATTTGAGCAGGACAATCACAGATATATCATGCAAAAGGTGTATGTCACTCTGACAAACCCCTGCATACTTTCTCCTCTTACAAATGGCTGGAAAGACATTTTTGTTTGACATAGGGTTTCTTAGAATGACCATGCCTATTTCTTCTCCCTCCTTTACTCCCATCATAAATGATTTAAATGAGTTTGGGTACTGCTAAAAGGGAATGGAGGGAGAGAAGTGCTATTGAATGGAAAAATTCGTTCTCTCCGCTCAAGCTTGTGTTCAATGTAATCAAGTACCCCACGAATTTCTCTTCTTGTTGGCAGTGAACAAGGCATGAGTTTTATTGAGAATATTATTAATGAGTGAGATGGAGTTATAATGAAAACATTGTGCTGCTTTATAGCTTTCACAGCAACAAAACCTTTACATGAAATGACAGTAATCGGTATCATAGAATAACAGTATTTAAATGAGTATATTGAATACAGATATGAATTATATTTATATAATATAAGCACTTGACTTCTGAGAGAATAAAAATTACCTCAAAATTATGTTAGAGGTCTGAGATAAAGCAAGTGAAAGCTCTGAATTTCTGCTAAGGATTAAAAATCCAAAAAGATAGGCACAACAGGCCATGGCAGGATAGCATAATAGGGCACCCTGTAGTGCTCAGCTACTAAAAGTTTAATCCTTGATTATGATTTTTATTGCTTTTGTGTATTTGTCTCAGATGCTTAAAATAATGTTGTCATGGAAGTTTGGATTAATATTTTTACATAATTTATTGTAATTACATCATTTTTCCAGTTGCTGCATTTTTTTCAAAATCCATCATCTGCTTCTGATTTCAGAACCTCTGCAATGATCCACAATCTGCTCCACAATAATATTCACAAAAATTACATATATCTTTTAAAGAAAAAAGTGATGGGTAGGAGTTGTTAGAAGACAGAATTATTTGTGCCCAGATCAAGAACATATGATGTTTTTCAGTCAGGGCAAGCTAGAAAACATAGCATAATTTTTATTGCAAATATATACAGGTAATTGGGAGGAAGAATTAATTTAAAAGCAAAATAATTCTAATATTAAAATTCAATTTTAATAAAATTATAATATTAATAGAATTTTAGGATAAATTAATATCGTCCAATTTCTGTGTATATTGTTTACCATTTTATAGTTCTGGGTCTGAATCTTACACATTTTCATTTACATTTTACACTATGTTCCCTATGTGGAGCACTGAAAAATCTGGATAGATAAAAACTT
Source organism: Dryoscopus gambensis (assembly GCA_013389985.1). Lineage (NCBI taxonomy): Eukaryota > Metazoa > Chordata > Aves > Passeriformes > Malaconotidae > Dryoscopus > Dryoscopus gambensis. The sequence goes on from WEIT01021179.1 coordinate 9,230, forward strand.
ATTTTCTTTCAATATTTCAGTTCATTCTTGTAGTTTATACTACCCACTAAGTTGAGCTACTGTTAAATTTTAATATTCTATTTAAATTATAAATCTCTTCCTCACCACACAGACTTTCAAGATTCACAAGTCCAAATAAAGCAATTGTGCAATGGGATTTAGGGTCCTCCAACAAGAAATTATATTGTGATGATTTTGTATTTAATGCAATTATTTTTTTTTAATTAATTATCTAACACCAACTACGATTCTCTGATTGGAATAAATGCACAGATGAAAGTGTATTATGAAATAATATTCTTTTGAATGTGTCTTTTAAAAACAAATTTCCAATGTTTTAAGAGAAAAAAATAGGTTTGAGTTTTTTCTTCTTTGAAAGAAAGCAGCCTGTGTTGACTGTTGTGCATGATAGAAAAAATTAATTGGGAAGACATGGAATAAAGGTAGAGAAACAATGGTCTCTGGAAGTTTGAATTTCATATTTTATTTTCCTCTTTTTCTGGATATTTTCACTATTTTTGCATCCATGCTTTCCTTATGTATATTTTAATCACTCTTAAGGACAACATAAACATGAATTACTTCATACCTTTTTCATCTGGGACAATTTACACACAGTGTGCATAATGTGGCATAATTCCTTCAAAAATTCTTTATTAATGAAGAAGTTCCCTGACTTGTTCAAACATTTCATAGAAGGAAACAGAGAATGTTTAGAATAAAATTCAAATAATAGATGAATAATACAATAATAACAATTGTGATCTGGTGATCATGAACTGCTTTGATTAACAAAATTTCCAAATGATCAGGATATGCAACGAAATAAGTTTGGGTATGAAATGAAAGGGACTGTCTTTAAAACATTCCTCATGACACTCCAGCAAAGAGGAAGAAGCAACTTCCATCCCTGTAGACACACTGCCAACTATTAGTTGAGTAAGAGAGCTAGTGGAGCAGTGGTGGAAATCCAAGTTTCTGGCAGTGATCTCAGTATTCAGGTTCTACTGTCAAATTAAGGATTTGGTCCACTGTTAACACCTTCCCTGCAGTGGAATGTAGTGACATCAAAATGGGTTATCCAGACTGTCCAGTACCTCAGCTCTTCCTCCCCAAAAGTTGGTAGCTGTTTCCATTTAGTGGGAATTGGGAGTATGATTTCAGATAGAATTAGCAAAAGTAAAGACTCTGAATATTGAATCTCTTTACTTCTGCCCCCAGGTAATGATAAAACTGCTTATCCTGGAACCATAGGCTGCCTCATAATGACCATAGAGCCATTCTTCTCACCTTGAGGCAAAGTGGAACCTACTGAGCTCTTTTCAATTAAACGAAAACACAAGAAAGATTAAGAGATAGAATTTTTAAAAAGATTTTGACGTACCAACATGCAAGAAGTAAACAAAGCTCAGTTGTGTAAATAACACGGAATGTGTTTATGGTGGTTGCAGTGAAGCAGGCAGTCATTGTGAACTGGAACTAAGCTACATATGTCTGCCACTGATGGGTAATTAGTCTTATAGTATAGAACTCAAGATTTGTTTGTGAAAATGTGTTAGTGCCAATAAATATACTCAGATGTTCAGTGCAGAAACCCGTTCATGCATATAACTATGAGGTGCCATGTTTTTCTTTAATTCTGCCTTATGAAGTATTTTGATCTGCAAGAGGCATAGAGGCATTTGGATTTTGACAGAAACCTGCTGCATGAGTCCTTGTACTGTTTTCTTAATCTGTCTTAATTTCATTAACTACAGGAGCCCTTTACAACATTCTTTCTAAATGCAAATGATGGCAAGTTTGACCACCCAGATCGAACCTTCTCTTCAGTGGCCAGGTCCTGGAGGAACAGCCAAAGAGATACCTCAGATGTGA
>WEIT01021181.1:2204-13025 GCA_013389985.1 Dryoscopus gambensis
ACAAATACAGCATGTTCTCACTATGTTTTCTGCCTCTTAAGGTCAATCAAAAGCTCAGTGACTGATAAATTCCACTGGTTCTAGATATAAATCTTATTAATTATGAAAAGCCAAATGGGGCTAGATATTGTTTGTTCCTTAGAGCAAGCAAAGTTGTGTTTTGCATTATTATGCATGCTTTGTGCTCCACCACTGCAATACCGAATGCTTTGCCTTCTTCTGTATTGATCAGCAAGCTTTATCCAACCCCCAGCTACCTATCACTGAACATTCAGAGGAATCAGCAGTTCTGAATCAGAGAGTCAGTCTATAGATTCTGGCTTCTGACTTTCCTTTTTAAGGCTCAGAAGGAGAAGAGACAGAAGAACATGTAACCTCAATATTAGTCATGGAAATGGACTTGAATTCAGTTCAGAAAAGTACTACTGATGTAAGCAAAATTAAGCCAATCCTTATACATTTAATGCACTGAAAATGAGTCAGAAAACTTGAGAATAATTCACTAGCCGAACGTATGTATTTATTTTGACTTAGCACACTTATTTCTAAGTTTATAATTAGTAGTTTTTATATTTCTTTCATTTTGATTGATGATAAGAGTTTATTCTTTGATGGACTGGAAACAGTGGCTTCCAGAGTGATATGAATAGCTTCTGGTCCAAATTCTGCAGGCAGAGAAGTATGCCAAGAAGGCCAGATATATTTATTTCCTGGAAACTGTAATGAGTTGTCACGGATCCAAATGTCTTCATTAAGAGATTTTTTTTACTGGATTATAACCCACATTTTTGATAAAAATAGGTTTTAGAGAAAGGAATCCATATGGCAACATGATTACTGAAATCTTCTCTGATCTGTACAGTGAGTATCAAGCTTCTTTGTTCAAGGTATCAAATGTTCATTAAAAAAACCCCAGAAGCAAGAAATACTTTAAACCAGAACATTGCATAAGCCATTAAGCCATACCAATAATTTCTCCTTAGTCATAATTTTAAAATATTCTCTTAATTCTCTGCAACTATTGAATCCAGATGAGATTTGCAATATTTAGCAAATATTTGCAAAATTGCAATATTATTTTTTGCAAGTTTGTACTAGATTCATGATAACACAACTGGCTGGAACATTATATTGTATCCTGCCTTAGTATAATTTACCTTTCATATTGCAGATTTTAAAAAAAAGCATTTTGTGTAAAACAAAATTTCAAGACAAGTAAAAATTTCAAATGTATTGTTTATTCCAAAGGAAGATTTTTTTTTCTGTGGAGAAAAAACTCCAAGATTAATTAAATGCAAATTCTTAGACCAAAAACCAGGGCTGAATAGTTCCCAAGAAATGAAACACAGTAACTTTTTAAATGTGCATACATGTATAAATACACATGTGTATCTTCTTGCTCTTGGAAGAGGCTTTCTAAATTATCTTCCCTCAAGCCAGGATCAAGCTGAAGACATAAGAGGAAATATTGGTATTAGAACTTCTCCCTTCTTGTATTACAGGAAGATAATGTATTATCCAGCTTACTGCTGCTGACTGCATTCTTTCCTTCTATTAATAGCCAGAATACAGAATAAAATAATCTTTCCCTTTTCTTTTATTTCTCTACTTTCTGCAAATTCAAGCCTACTTTAAAAGATTTTCCTTTGCTGCATTTAAGGGGACTGTGACAATCAGTAATAAAAGAAGCTTGTAAATCTTTACATTTGTAGTTTAATTACTGCTCCTGGAGCTATTTAACTTTTAAATAAATAAAACTTTGAAATAGTTTTAAAATATCTACTATGGAAATAGCTTATTTTTGTGGCTTAAATCCTCATCATTTTCATGTGTCCAAGTTTAAACAAAATGAAAGAAAGGCATCCAAATTCTTCTGTTATTATTGTTTACATATGCAGCTTTCAAAGTTATTTCAATAATATGTAATATAAATTATAGTAAAAGAAAGATATTAGAAATATTTAATATTAAAAATATCAAATACTATGCAGTTCACACCCCCGCGTGTCAGAGGACTCAACGCCAGGGCTCTAGGTTTCATGGTAGCCTGTACCAAATGTGACTTCAGAGTAGAAATGTAAGCAGTCTTTTCCAGTCTTAACCAGTAACAACAAACACTACTATAATCTGCAGCTGCCCATTATCATGTTATAGACTGCTCCAAGAGATAAGACTGGCCAGAAGAGATTAAACCCCTCTTTTTACACACACCTCAGTGGAAAACAGACAAAAATTAAAAAAACAAACACACAAACAAAAAAGTCTAAATGCAGCAAACTGAAACCTACAAAGACAATAGAGAGCATCAGAAGAAATTCAGTGATGGCTGAGTGGGAGTTTAAAAATCAAGTTTACAGGTAATAAATGAAAAAACAGCATCAGGATTATTTATGGCTCCTAGTGAGGTCCTAAACCTTGTTATGCCAGCAGCCATAAGTTGTTGCTGTTAGTCAGATTTTCTGTCTGTATATTTTTAGGTACAGACTAATGTTTGAATATCACATAAGTTCTATTGTCAAGCTTTGATGCCTGTAACCTTAAAATCAGGGAGGGTGGTGGTGATCCTGCCTGAAAGTCACAAGCTGTCCAGGCTTCTGTCACCTGCCACCATGTCCACTCTGAAGCTACTCTCATCTATTAATATTTATGTCCTCTCCAGTCTGATTGTATGGAATGTTGGGGTTTTTTTTTCTGATAAGGAAGTCAGAGATCTGGTGGTGATGACCTTTGAGCATTATCAGCATTCATTTTCATTCTCATGCTGATGAGGTGTATTTTTATTTCTCAGCTTGTGAATATTGCTCAAGTCCTGCTGCAGATCAGAGACTGCCTTTGTTTGTGCCCTGATGGTCTTTCTCCATAAGCCATTATGAAAATTCTTGCATCAGCTGCTCGTGTGACTGAAATCCTCTCTTATGCACTCTAATGTTGAGACTTAATGAGAAATACAGATATTTTACTTAATGTTACTGAGATTTAGTGCCACTTACTCATCTTATTTGAAGCTTCACTATGCATGTACCATATTGTGATTGACTCATTCTGTGAAAGGCTGACATTCTAGTAATTTAATGCTTAATGTTTTTCTGTTATTTTGAAAGCAAATTCTCCCCATTCTTGAGCAGTACAGTATTTTTAAAAAACAGAGCTGAGATACAGATTTTTTTCTCTGTGAGCATTTGTAGTTTATTTTGCTAAAGATACCAGGTTTCAGTGGTCATGAAAAGACAGAGATTTTTATTTCATCATTTTACTCTACAGAGCAGTTCTAGGAATTTGAGTATTGGGAAATAAAGTACTATCTGGTATTGACAGAAAGGGAAGAATCTGGACTCAAATTTTAAGTTGGCAGCAGGACATGTGACATTGTGAAATACTCTGTTGTCTTCCTGGATGGGTTACAGGAGCTGAAGTACACTCAGATCCAAGGAAAAATAAGAAATAGCCGCACTTTCAAAGCATTGGCAAGAGGCCACCTTTTGCCATTGAATGTGGATTCAAAGTTCCCATTGATTTGGATAAGAAGCTCCTGCAACCAAAAGCAAATTTGGTATTGGAAAATGGATATCTAATAATTTCCACTGCCCTTGTCTTTTATCATTTGTTTATTAGTACTGAGCAAGGGTGGTGCTTCAAGATCCCATTGTGCCAGGGTTCGTGCAGAGAAATGAAATGGTCTTCACTGACATGTCCAAAGTGTCTAACTCTTTGAACAGTCATGTGCCTCCTCGTGGAAGGAGACACATCATCCTGTGACTCAAGGCAAAACTGTCACATCGCCCAAAACATTTAGAAATCTGGACCACTTTAAATTGCAAAATATAGGAAAGAGCTTTTCTGTTCACACACTTTTCCTGCACCATCTACCACACCGACTCATCCAGTGCTAGGTTCCGGAATTATAAATAAAGGTGCTAAAATGATTTAAATAATATCTACAGAATAGATCTGTACCCATGAAAGCAAGAACAGATGTCAGGGACCCAATCTCTTTTTTTCAGCATAAGTATGCTTCTTCAGGCCAAAAACTTTTTTAGACTCTGCCTATGAAGACTAGCTCAAGGCAGTGCAGACGCTGCTCCTGTGTGCCAGACCACATTTCTCTCCTGACTGCAGGGACTGCAGGCACTCCGGCCACTGCCACAGGAGGGTATGTGGCAAGGTCATTTGCACCCTCCTTGCAGGCTTGGTTTGTTGTTTGTTTGTTTGGGGTTTTTTCAACTAAGGTTTCTTCACTTGCAATTATGACTTGAGAGAGGTCCTACAGATTGCTTTAAAGAAGACAAGGGGTTGCTACTTGGTTGTGAGTTCTGCTCCACACATGCTAACTTCTCATTTAAGTTGGCCATTTAACCCCTACAGGATAATGGCAGACAGAAGAGCATGTGCCCATGCTCTGGTGTGTCTTCTCTCCTGGTTAGATGTTCCCCTATCTGTCACTCAGCATCAAGGGAGTGAATTTGGTCAGTGTTTAAAGGGTCACTGATGTATTTGAATAGCTCAGAAGGGAGAGCTAATAAGCCGCATGAAAAGCAATTCTGGTAGACGGTATAATGTGAAAGATAAAACATAAGTTTGCGAGTAATTAGAATATTTTATTTGCATAAAGCAGCTACTAATATACCCTTGGTTTCATATTCACTAACACCTCAATGTTTATCAAGAAAAAATGATCTCTATCTATATTAATAACACAGTGCTAGTTACTGCTAATTAGTATTTACTCTCAAGCTTTCTTCTTGCAATAGATTAATTATTCAGTTTTACAAAACAGCCAAAATAGAAGAGAGAATGCTGTCTCAAAAATCTGGCAATACTGACTTGATATCACAGTAAAAACACCTATCCCAGGATAATGTTAAACAGATAATTATTCATAGCCTGAAACTGCAAACCTTATGAAAGAATCAGTCATCTTACCTTTATAGAGAAATCATGGCAACAAAACTCTAAAAAAGACAAGGTCTAAGATAATGCTGTGTCTTGAACTACAGATGGGGATGAAGTTTTGCAAGTAAGAGGTGCTGAATGAATAATGTTCATGAGTTTAAATCTGCTCTGCAGTCTGATGCTGCAAAGCTGCACTCAGTAAAGCTTGTATTTCCCACTGACTACGCATGGGTTTACAGCCAGACGTGCGTGAACATAAAGAAATAATCAAATGACCTGCAGTATCTTCTGCAGCTGAGTTCGGCTGGTGGTTAGGTAGGGATCCATGTAAGGCAGAAAGATGCCCAATGACATATGAAGGATGAGCATGTTCTTACTGTCATAATGCTGTATGGAACAAGGTTTTTGAAAGCCTTTTGAAAAAGGTTAGGAAGGAGGCACTATTAGCAGTGCCCAGGAAGCTCTGCCTGCCTGACAGCACTGTGCAGGGCTCTCATCTGATCTAAACATAGGGGTTAGGCAGAACTAACTTTTCTGTTCTCAGTAAGGCCAGAAATATCATTTCATGTATTTGATTTTTTTTTTTCACTTTTGGGCTATAACTTGTACTAATGACATTGGGAAAATCATGGAACTCATTTCTTCTGTAGCTTTTCCAGTTACAAGCACCAAATCACCTTTAATTCTTGCGCTGATAATCTGAACTGAAGTGACAACATCTCGTACAGTAGCTAGGGGAAAAAAAGTAAGAACTATAAACATCTGTTTCCTGTGTTTCCTGCTTTGTTTTTCTTTTTGTTGGAGCTTATTAAATCCAAACCGTAGCGCTTACAATCACATTAGAAAACAGCCCCCTCTTGGGGGAAATTAGCCAGTAGAGAAGAGTGTATAGTCAGGTCACCAGGGCAAAATCAAGCCTCTTCATCCTCAGATTAAATTTCTTTGTTAGAAAATACTTGTCTTTTTATTTTGTTCATATGGAAGCATGTGTTTGGATAGTTGGATTGGGAGGGAAAGAGGAGGATGGGATTTTTGCTGTAATAAAATTCCGTGAAACACACTGACTCAAAGAATGATGGAAATGCTTCATCTTCCCATCTTCCTTGAAACCTCTTTTGGAAACCTCCCTATAAAGGATGAAGACCAATTGTGTAACGTGCATACAGGAAGATGAAGTTGTAACAGGGAAACTCCAGCATAGGTGGGATGACAGAAAAACTACTAACCAAGAAAAGACTCCATTATCCTAGTTTCGAAATTGCTAATTTTTAATGGGTTTTTTTTTTTCATTATTGTCTTTTGACATAAATCAATTTACAGATTTTTGAAGTTCTGTTCTCCTTAGGAAAAGTGGTAAATCGCTTGCATTTGCTGAAACGTCCTTTTTTACCCCCTTTCATCTCTGCGGTTTTATTTCTCTGTTTGCAGTACACTAATGCAGAGCTCTCTGCAGTAATTTCATTTGCTTCCACATCTATACTCATTTTTTCTTCACCCATCTGTACTTCAGTTTCTTAATGTTAGCTTATAAGCTTTCTGGGCAGGGATTGTTTTACTACATGCTTAGGCATTGTTTGGACCAGGGAGGACCTGAATTAGTTTTTCCACATCCTGTTTGCCAGCAACACTTTCATCCTATTTCTGCTATACTGACAATGGGATTTGAGGAGTTTGAGGTCACCAAAAGCAATGAATTCATTCAACTGAAAGCTAACCTGACCTTCAAAAAAAAAAAAGATCAAATTATGAATATGAGAAACAAATGATGGGAGTCTTAGTCACAGCCCACTTCCGACCATTTCTTGTTTCCTGTCAAGACGATTGTGCCCAGAGGCACAGCATTATAAAAATATCAAGTTTATCCTGGACTTTTCTCGTGTTGTTGCTTAGGTACTCATTTCCACTAAAGGAATTCATTTGCTCTGCTTTAGGGCCCAGCTTTTTACTTTTTTTTTTGTTTCTATTTTAATGCAAACTGTGCCACATATATGTGCTACTTACATGTTATAAGGAACCTTGGCATTTAAAACCACCCAAGGGAGAGACAGGTGGTTCCCCAAAAGTTAGCAAAAACAAGTATTCAAAATTTTAAGTAGTTAAAGCTGATGACTAACAACATAAGCCGTGCAGCACATTAGATGCTATGACTATTGTTTGCTCTGTAAGAAGGTCCAGCTGTGTTACTAACTTCTACAGGACGAGCTGACCCGCATCGTATATATCTGCTTAATTGACTTAGACTCAGTAGCATTGAACTCATCACAAAAACAGGATTTGTGGCTTGTAATCTGAAGTGAACACAAGTTGCTCATGTAATGTGTTTAAACACACGATTCAGCCATAAAATAAACCACACCCTGCAAGACCATTCTTTCACTGTTGGGACGCATAACTATTCCACTGCTTGAAGTAAACTCACTGTCACAGCAAAATGTGACTGTTTCGTAGCTAAGTCAAGTGACTTCATGTTTCCTTTCTTTGAGTTCCACCTGCTGAGTTTCAGTTGGAGTTTCCCCTCCTGGAGGCACTCCAAACCTCGCCAGTCCTGGACTTCATCTTCATGTTGTACACAACACTGAAAACCGCGTTATTTCATTTAGTTTCCAAAGCAAGTTATAAAGACTTCTCCCACAACAGCTCAAAATTAAGATTAAATCTACAGGAGATCCTATGGCCCTCACCGGTGGGAACAGAGGAGTTTCCATCCTTTCAGTCAAGGAAGGCCAAAAGGCTCTCACTGCAGAACCCCTGGCTTGGATGTCTACGCTGCTTCAGAGCTGCAAGCAGCTGCTGTCAATAAGTCTCTGCTCTGAGTGACTCACATGCCATTTAAAAAAAGAATAATTTTGATGTCACAGGACTTACTTCTCTTTTACACCAAAGAGCAGGATGGAGTACATATGTAATTTAGGGCTAACTAAAAACATTGTGACCTGATGACAAAAAGTCAGCAAGAAGAAGCCCCATTGGCATGCCTTAGTTTGGAAACCCCAGAGGCTTCCACTGATGGTGAGAGAATCACATGGTCCCATTCTTAAATAGGCCTAGATTTGAACTATTTTTGGCTCTGCATTTTGTAATACATTATTTTATGCTTTAAGGTAGTAGTAGTTGCAAGCAAGTTGATCTTGGACTACAGGTAATCGTAGACCTAATGAAAGTTTCAGACTACATAAAAGGAGTAATTAAGTGTCTTTATGGAGACAACTGAAGCAACTGCCCAAGGCAGTTAGCTGTAGAGTAGAGTTGGGCTGGAATTAAACCACACACCCTGAGAGGTTTCCATATAACTAATGCAGAGACAGGGAACACGGGGACTGCTTCGCAAAGAGGATTATCAGCAGACAATGAGGAAACCACGTACGAGACTTGTCCTGAAGAGCCAGATGGACAAACTGGCAGAGTTAAAATGAATTGTTTGAAAGAAAGACTTTGAAACCATGCAAAAAGAAATTGCCCGTGCTTGCCTGTGTCTAGTTTGCTCTGGAAAACAAGGATGTGCTTGCACCTTTGCAACTAATTGTCTTGCATCATGATTTCTGTAGTAGATTTCTCCCCCAAAGACAGTCAATATGAAATATGAAATAATTGCTGTGTAGCAATAAACCAGAGTGCTTCAATAAGTAAAACATACTCTAACTAATTTTTCCCTCTCACAGGTATCTCAGATGAATTCATAACTCCCATGTTTAATTTTTATAAAAGCATTGGAGAGCTGAAGATGACACAGGAAGAATATGCACTGCTCACAGCCATAGTTATCCTGTCTCCAGGTAACTTCTCATCCAGAATTAAATATTAGTGATTTTGGAAAGAAAGCATGAGGAGCATGACGTGAGATTTGTAAAAACTTACATTCTACATAGAGTAAAAGTGAGTGTACATGCTCATTCTGTATACACAGTTGTTAAACCAGAAAACAAGCCCACAAATACAAACATCAACTGTCCTGCTACACCATTTTGTTTTGCATACAAGGAAAAAACTGCTTAAGTAACGTGCTTAAAAAAATTACTGGTATCTCTTCACTGCTTAGCAAAACAGGCTTCTTCCTTCAGAAAATCCCAGATGTGGCTACATGCACATCACCACTGACCACTGTGGAATGCCACATTTTTTAGAGGGGCATTGGGAAACCCTGTAACTTAGAATAGAGTATGGCAATGAAGGTCTTCATCCTTTATAGGGAGGTTTCCAAAAGAGGTTTCAAGGAAGATGGGAAGATGAAGCATTTCCATCATTCTTTGAGTCAGTGTGTTTCACGGAATTTTATTACAGCAAAAATCCCATCCTCCTCTTTCCCTCCCAATCCAACTATCCAAACACATGCTTCCATATGAACAAAATAAAAAGACAAGTATTTTCTAACAAAGAAATTTAATCTGAGGATGAAGAGGCTTGATTTTGCCCTGGTGACCTGACTATACACTCTTCTCTACTGGCTAAATTCCCCAGGAGTACTACACCCTCAAGAACTTAGGGTGTTGCTCAGTTTTTGCAATGCGTTGCAAGATGTACTCGGGTGCAGAATCGCATGGAAAGATGATAGAACTCCAGCAAAACATTGCAGAGGTAAAACACTTCAGTTTTGGAGAAGGTTAAAAGTTTTCTCAAGCTAGAAGTGGGAAGCTTACATGAAAACCCTAAAGCAAAGATACAGCATTAAACATTTTTAATACCTCTTAATTTCAAAATAAATACTCTCTGTAGGTGTGAACATCAGTGGCCAGTGTAAATATTTGAATATTTTTATACTAACTTATCAGTGTAAATAATTTCAATGTATCAGAGAATATATTTGCTAATTAATTGTTTTCTTTAAAACCATAATCAGATCGACAATACATAAAGGACAGAGATTCTGTGGAAAGGCTTCAAGAACCACTGCTGGATATTCTACAAAAAGTCTGCAAACTTCACCACCCAGATAACCCTCAACACTTTGCATGTCTTCTGGGTCGTCTCACAGAATTACGGACATTTAACCATCATCACGCAGAGATGCTGATGTCATGGAGAGTGAATGATCACAAATTCACACCTCTTCTCTGTGAGATCTGGGATGTGCAGTGATGGATAATTTTTTTTAATTTCATTTTAGGAGAAATATCTTTTTAAAGGACCACATAGCATTTATTTTCATAGAAAAGTATCCCACAGTGCGTTATATTTTCTTTACTGCATTTTTATAGAAATATGCCATGGATTCATAAAAGTCATTTTGTTCACTCTGCACAGAATATTGTATAGCTATCAGATCCTCACACGTGAATATAACTTTTTCTGTATTTATACCCTCTGATCAGAAAGACCCCACCAGCTCTTCAGAGGAACCCAATTAATTTCGGCTGTATTTAAGCTGATTGCAGTCACAGTTCCTCTGTAAAGAAATGGGGAAATGTAAGTTTCCATTAATAATTTTTCATTGCAGTGTTTTTTGTTCTTTACCTCTGTCAAAGAATACATTCCAGATGGTTACAGTAATAAACCAGCTGAAATGGTTAATGCCATGGTCATTTGCTGTTCAACTCTAAAATTTGCTCATGTAAGGTGTGCAAGACGTTATTTCTTCACAAGATGAAAAATTATGTAATGGAGAAAAACCACATACACACAAAAACTCTTTTCATGATATAACATGTAACTTCAATTGCATTATTATTTCAAAGTAAAAATTATAGAGTATCTCCACTTTGTGGAAGTGCATCACAGGTTATTTAGCTTTATGACTTTGACTGCTGGTGCTCAGTGGCTCTGAAAAATACCATCAGCAGCACCCCTGGAACTGGTAAGTGTGTCTGGATGCTGCGCGCGGCGGTGCGGACTCTGATGCCGCCGGGGGCTGCAGGCAGGGTTGAGGTTTCCTCGTGCCGGGCTCCGCTCCCAGCGACGCCAGCCCGGACGGCGGGGCAGCGGCGTGCCGGGCGCTGC
>WEIT01021181.1:13301-34786 GCA_013389985.1 Dryoscopus gambensis
CGCTGCGGCGGAGCCCCGCTCGGGTCAGTGCCTCTGGCGCGCAGCTCCGGAGCGGCGGCGCTCGGGGAGTCCCGCCTGGCTGCAGGGGCAGCGCTGGGAACGCGCTGAGCGTCCCACGTGTCGGGGAGCCCCGGGCAGAGCCCGGTGCTGGGCTGAGCCCGTCACTGGGATCGGCCCCGCCACCCCTCCAGCGGCAGCAGTTCCCATCCGGCGTCTCTGTCACGGATGTCGGAAGGGAAGTTCCTCGAAACTTACCCTGGGGAAGGGAGAGGGGGTAGTTTTTGCATAGCAGCCTTCAAACGAGTCTCTCCTGTGCCCTACGCAGGCGTTTGAGGATGCCGTGCTGTTTCTGTAGGAAATTTGCCCCAGTGCTCTTGGCTAAAACACTCAGTCATATTGCTTAATAAGCCAAAAAAAGCGTCTGGCTCCTTTCTTTGCCCAAAAGCTGGCCGTGTTCCAGGGATGCTGTGTGTCACCTTTGGCATAGTATCAGATCAAGACGTGGGAAAAAGTACATGTATTCCTTTAGGAGCTGTAAGGCCTAACTGGCCTATGCGTTTGAAATTGTACTGGATGAATCTTTCAGAATAAGACACGATTTTATATTTTAGTCATAATAAACTCCTCCTGTTTGTGGACAGCCAGCATCCTGCTGAACAGGCATAGAAAAATGCTCCCTTCCATGTTGCTTTGCTGGAAGAAGTGTGGGGAAGAAACAGGAGGGAGAGAAGAGCTTGCCTGTGAACGTGAGGGAGAAGCTGGGGCAGTGTGTCTGGTGTTAACCAGCCTCTGCCCAAACTGGATGCTCCTGTGGGAAAGCAGCCGTCTGCATGTCTCCTGCAGAGATGCCAGCTGTTGAGACGAAGTGCTCCTCCCTGATTTCAAGTGGGTTTGTCTGCCCTGACAGGGGTATCCGGGGCCTTGGTTGCCATTTGGAAAGGGAGAGCGTGCTCACTGCCTCTGCTTGTGTGCACTTCATGGAGAGGTGTGGAAAGGCCGTCTCTGAGGGGAGCAGTCAGCGTGTCTTAATGTAAGGATTTGGTTGCCACCTTAAAGCCCATCAGCTCAGACTGACTAGTCTGGTTCTTTCTCTTTTGTGCCTCTGAGGCCTCCCCAGGGAAGCAGAACTCCTGCTGACTCAGTAATGCAACAAAAAGGCTCTGAAAATGCTGTAGTGATGGAGGGAGTAGCACTCCGTTCAGTGGATGTCTCTTGTGCCTACCCCTTTTCTTCTGCATGTTAGTAAATGTGTCCGTAAAAAAATCTCGACTATCCTGTAGTAGGTTTCAACAGATACTGACATGACAGCTTCTTTCATTTCAGTGTGTTTATAAACATGAGTTTCAGTAGGTGCTGTCAAGACTAATCCAGCTGCTCTGGTTTAGACTGTTGAGACTGCCTTTGGGTGATGATGGAACAGAAGATGATGTTATATATCTTAAATATAAGGTGAAGATGTAAAAGTGTTTCTACCCAAGCTTTTTTTTAATGAGCCTATTAACCGGAGGCATTTTAATGAGCCTGTGAATCCCTTTAAGTTCCACTTAAGCTGGGTCAATGGCTGCTTCATCAATGTTTTAGCTATCTGTAGGGTCGTGGATTTGGTTTGTTTGTTTGTTTGTAAACTGTTCAGTCAAGTAAAATGGGATTTGGACTCTGTTCATCTTGTGCTACAGAATGGGTTGTAATTAGTGTAGCATGTCTTGCTGGTTGGGCCCCAGTGAGTGATCTATAAATCCTGATACAACTGATCCTAAGCAGGCTATCTCATGTAGCATCTAAGAGCATGTTTTAACACCCTGAAGTATTTTTGTAAAGTGCTTTAGTATCTGCTGAGTCCGCTGTTTCTCAGATTGTCTGGGGGCAAAGTGCTGTGCATCTCTGCGGAGAGCAGAGGCAAACTGGTCTCACAAGGCTGTGTGGGTCATGTCCAGGATGTGTCCGCATCCCGCTTCCCAAGGAATGCCTGTCCCTATGCCACGTGTCAATAGATAGGGATGTTTTTCTCATCTCTCTTACCTAGTGCCAATCCATAGCATTAGTCCTTCACTGGAGGTTTGGCACTCAGCCAGCCAAAGGCAGGCTCCTGATATATCATTTGGAGCTGATATATTATTTGGGGCTGACCACCTGTCTCCCAGTAAATCAGAGTCTCTGTATTGATGGAGCTGTAAGGTGTGGCTGGGTGACATCTCTCCTTCCATCCCGCAGAGCCACTGGCAGCAGAAGTACCAGAAATGAGGTGTTTCCTGAGAGGGGGTTGGTGGTGGAGGTCCTCTATGCTTGCTGAGCTTGGAACTGGACTGGTTGCCCCCTGCTTGGGAAATGCTTGCGAGTTCCTGGTGTTTTCCTTAAGGGTTGAAGCAGGGACAGGAAAACGTGGAGGAAACAACACCGGAAAGAAGAAGGGGGAGAATTATTACAAGATTTTTTTCTGCTGTGATGGGCTTATTAAGTCTTTTGTCCCAAGGGACCTTGAGGGTATCAAGGTCTTCCTGGAAATGAGAATCTCATGGCCTAAAGCTGTGCGGGGAACGTGCTACAGTGTACTTTTATTCTGAGGTCTTTTCTTTCACAAACCTCGGTGCCTGAACACCAAATGCCTCTTGAATGAGAGTTGATAAAACTGGCATGTGTAGGAACTGATACAGTCCTGTCTGGAGCTGCCAAAATTCAGTATCAAATACTTACTTCATTCATTATGTACAGCTTTTTGATGCAGGGAACCCAACTGGTTTTAGAAGAAGCCAGATTTGGTTATGACTCTGCTTGGTACTGCAGTATTCACCTCACCACAGCACCCTCTGCACATTTGCAGGCTGAGTACTTGAAGGTGGCAGATCTGGGTCTTCTCATCCGATGCCTCTCGCAGTAAGTGATAAGGCTACATTAATCTGTATTCCCTGCAGTCTCTGAGCTGAACTCTTTGGCATCTGAAAATGGGTAATTGTTACTATATTACTTTTTCAGCTCAAAATTCATGCACTGTAGCCTGCATCATCAGAGGGGGTTTTTGTTAAGTGTTTTTCAGATGCCCTGATAATAAGCGAAGCCATTTGACTTTCTAGGGAACTCTGACATATGGGCTTACAAAATAACTTGTTTTAGAAGAGCAGGCCCTTGAAGTTCAAGTGCCACAATTTTCCTCAATCTCCTCTTTTTTTTTCTTTTGGCAAGACTAATTTTTTTTAGGCATGCCACAAAACTGCAGATGCTGAGAATTCCTGTGATAGCTGCAGTGTGAATATTTTGCTTTGTTCATGTTTTGAGTGCTCCCTGTGAATTAGGCTGCCTTTTGTTTTCCCTTGGCAGTTAATATGCTAGAGCTCTTGTTAGCCTATATGGAACTCCTTATTTTAATGAGACCAACTTCTCTACTGGCTGTTCTGCTGTTGTTTTATTTATTTTTTTTAATCAATGAAGCCTCTTACTGAGCTTCTCTTAGGACAATAGCTTTCTTATGCCAAAGGAAAATGTAATCTTCTGGACAAAGCTGTGGGAAGCATAACATGCTCATTAGTAATGCTTGGTATATACCCTTCCCTTCCCTTGTTCATTTATAGAAGGAACAATGACATCAAGGAGAGGATGTCTCTCTTTTCCTTTTTTTTTTTTCTTTGCCTAGAAATAAAAGGAAGGGGAAAGATATCACTTGGAGGGTCCCTGATAAGGTCTGAGAAGTGCTAGCAGTCCTGGTACAAGGAAGTGGCTTCACCTGAAACCAAACTAGTTGCTCATTTGCCAGTCTTTGCCAGAGGTAAGTTGTTTGAAATGCCTGATACGTGTGATCCTATGTAGTGTGTGGGGTTTAAGGCAGTGGGAAGGAGCAAGGGGGAGAAAATGACACCATTGTGCTTTCTATGTAGGATGAAAGGGTGAGAATTTTCAAGAATTGTGTTTTCTGTGATGGGCTATTCAGCCTTTTGTCATAGGAAGGCCAGGTTCTGCAGGCGAGAAGAATGGCATCTACATGCAAAGCTTAAATATCTGGAGATATTCCAGATTCCTCAGGATAGGAAAGTTACTTATTTTTAAATGAAAACAGATGAGTTAAAAATGTCTGATAATATCTGCAATCTGGTTTTCAGTTTAATAAGTAAGATGAAATTTTATTGCAGCTTTTAAGTACCAGAGCAAATAAGTTGTTTTTAACAGGCTTCAAGACACAGATAGGAACTTTTTGACGTTGGAAAGTACCACTGTGGAAAATTATTATGGAGAAATACCTTCTGTACAGATGCATGCAGCCAACCTGGCAGTGCTGCACATCTCTAGACCTGGCGCCTCCAGGGAAAGATTTGCTAATCCTCAGCCCAGTGTAGAGCTTGTGCTGGATTTTCCCATGGTTGAAAGCATTGCTGGAAAATACAGTGTTGGCTTCAGGAGAGAAAGCATTGACCAGATTGTCTCTGAAACTTTCCTTAGTGTTAGTTTTGCCAGGGATTTGTCCTGATAACTGCTGCAATACTTTTCAGCATTCTGTTGAAAACTTACTGTATGCATGCTGCCTGCAATGTCACAGTCCCAACAGAGATTAATAAAAATATTGATTTCTTTCATGTATCTGTGCAAGAACTCGATGATCTTTAAGATCCCTTCCAACCCACACAATTCTATAAGAACCTATTAGAGAAAATCTTATTCTTCAAAATTATTTCTTTGCTTTAAGGTTTTCATGATCTTCTAAGTATTTAATGTAAACTCAGGATGCATATATCTGTCTGCACACATGTACAAGATACAGTTGTGATAACTTAAAAAGAAAAATCAGTCCCAACAGTGTTAAATCCAAGAATGGCTTGAAGTATGTGTATTGCTCTTTGGCAAAATAAATGCTATACAGCTCCCCAAAATCATGCCAGCTTAGGAGTATTGTTTATGCATACAAAGTTAGTTGCTACTTTGTGCGATAATAACTGCACTTTTACCTAAGGGCAGAGAACTGAAATTTACTGAATGCTGGATCAAAACCTTAGCTACTAAGATATTTCCCTCTTTCCCCTTCCCTTCCTTTTAGACTTGTTCTTATTTTTCCAAAACAGCACTGATGGGTTTTTCTCAGGATTTTCATGAAAGCAGGAGAGATGATATTAAAAATCTCTTATTTTTCCCCAGGAGGAGAAACTAATGTAAAACAGGTGACCATGCAGAATGCAGTTCAGGTAAATGCCTTTTGAAGTGTTTGAATCCTGCATACATGTATAATACCTTTTTTTTTTTTTAATGCAAAGTCTACTCTGAAGCAGATGAAATACTAGATTCTCCAGTTACCTCTGATTAAAAAAAAAAGGATAATAATCTTCCCTTTTACGAGGAGCAATGTGACAAGATGGATAACCCACTGTCATTATGAGATAGGTGACTCTTTCACTTCTTAGTGTTGTTAGCAAAGAAGGTTTTGAAGTCAAAGGCTGAGATTATTGAAAAATTTCCATGATGATTAAGAAGCATTTTTTAAAAATCTTATATTCTTATTTCATCACTTAAGTATAAATAAATAAATGTATTTTATATACACACTGAACTGAAGGAAGATAGTTAAGAATGCCTGAAGGACTCTGTCTTTGGGAATTTTTCTTCAGGAAATTTCAGTGTGGTCCTTTTCTTGAAATGTAAGTTACCTCTCATTCAGAGAATATGCAGTCTTGAAGAGAAATGTTAAATATTTGTGTTCAAGAAATGTGTTATGTCCTTGCATGGGAACATTTCTTCTTTTAATGTTACAATTTTTCATGATTTAAGCACAAAATGCCTCTGAAATGTTTGATCAAGAAATCGGTAGTCTGTAGTGAATTGTATGATAATTTGCAGATTTCATGACTTAAAATGTGCTGAGTTAAAAAAACCCCAAGTGTTTAGTGCATGTTCTCTTTATTCTATATTCAGGAAAGTATGTAATTTTAAATCCAAAGAAATCATGAGAATGAATGCAATAATATTTTGACACAGGAGTTACTAACAAGAGCAGAACCATTTGATTGCTGTGTTGGTTTGCTGTATCTGTCCAAAGGGAAATGAGCCCTTACTCCTTGAATAATCGTTCTTCAATGTAATTCAGAACCACAAGTTTTTGTCATCTGACTGCAAATATGAGAGTTTCCTGTCTTCAGCCTAATGAAATCTTGTGCAGGTGTGGTTTGGAGATGACGTTCCCCTGAGTCCCCGAAGCCCTCTGACTCCGAGGCACGGGCCAGGTTTGGCAGATGTGTGCCTGTATGACCAGTGGATCTCTGTGCGCCACGAAGCCACTCTGGTGCCCATGCAAGAAGATCTCTCAATTTGGCTGTCCGGCTTGCTGGGTGAGCTTAAAAATAAATCACTGTCAAATGAATCTCAAAGCACTTCCAATATTCTAGTCAGCACTGACACTTTATAGTACTACTAAGAGCTGGTGTATTTGAGTTTAAATGGCTGGGAGAATTGCATTAAAGTGCATGCTTTGATTTCAGTTTTATTAGCTGCCACCTCTTAAGGGTTGCAGAATTAATAATTCTAATTTATATTTCTGAATCTTGTTAGTCTAATTCAAATCTAATTAAATGAATATTTTATTTTACTTATATATTTCTACTAATTTTCAGTCTTTAACACTGGAATGCTGTTTAAGTTGCCTGTAAGTTCATATTAAACTTCATTACCTTCTGTGGGGTAACTCTAATATTGACCTTCTTTTTCTTAAAGGAATGGAAGTCAAAGCAGAACAACTGCTAGAAGAACTCGATAATGGGGTACTCCTTTGCCAATTGATTGGTGTTCTTCAAAACACAGTTAAAAAATGTTGTAGCACAAATAACTTAAAGGTGAGTCATATAATGATTTTAAAAATACATATATAAAGTCCTAAATTTTAAGCAGTAGTTATAGGGAAAGCAGGTAAATGAGGCTTCCCAAAGAAGTGTTTTGTATGCTCTGTATCCAGAGAGTGATTAACAACAAAGTGGCTTTGTAGATTGATAAACTCATGCAACAAATTACTTGCTTTGTTAATCACATCCTAAGGTCCTCATTAGATTTTTAGTTTGATTTCAGTAGAAGTCTTGCCAGAGGAAGATCTAGTCCAAGTCTGGAGTTTGTTCTCCTGACATCAGTGTGGGTTGTTAATAAGATATCCATTGGCACTTAGTAGTATGTTTTATGCCAGAATGAGGTGGCTGAACTCAAGCATACAGGTCAGCCATAAAAGTATCCAAACCTGGAAATGGGCTTCAGTGTTTTCGCTGAGAAACAATGCTTAGTTGAAATGTGAATCTCAAGCAAGTCTCTGTTACTTTGGAGTACAAAGGCTGCAGAACTAAGGATTGTTCACTCAGTGAGTGTCCACAATGATAAGCTAGAATGCCTTATATATAAGTGTAGCTTTTTTGATAGAATACATAGTGAGGTGAACACAAAATAGTTACAACTGTTTCTGTACTCTGAATTTAGGGTGTTTTTCCTTTGCAAATATGCTTTGAAATCTCTTGGCAATGTTGATGTGCACAATGTACTTTTTGTTTTCTTCCCTTGCCAGAATTTTCCTATGAGAAAAGTTCCATGTAAGAAGGATGCTCCATCGGGATCTTTTTTTGCCAGAGATAATACAGCCAACTTTCTTAACTGGTGTAGGGCCATTGGAGTTGATGAGACTTATCTCTTTGAATCTGAAGGCTTAGGTAACTCTCTCTTTTTGTAAGATTTGCTTTGATCTCTGTGTAGATAGCTAACTGGTCAGGGAGATGCCTCATGTATAGACTTTTGAACCTTTTCTCTTGACTCTGCATGTCTCATGCAAGCTATTAATGCTTTTATTTATCTTAAGGAAGTGTCTAAGTAAAAAAAATCAGTTCAGTGACTGCTATAACTTGCATGATACTTTTCCAGACTTCTGAAAGTTGCTGTGTGGGATGAAGCAGGGACTGAGAGCTGTGCAACAAAATATCATGTTTTTCTTCAGTAAAAAGAACCACTGAGAAACAGAGGAGAAAAGTGTGATTTCTCTTTCTGTGTGTGGGAAGACCACAGGGCCATGGAGTCAACTCACAATAAGATCCTTTATTTGGTATTAGAGCTCATTCTTGTTGCAAAAATCCCTCAGAAAAATACATTCATGATGGTTAAATTTGGCAACAGCATCACGGCATTGCATCTGAAATGGCAACAGCCTGTTGGTAATTAACATTTACTTCAGAACCCGCTTAACGTGACTCTAAACCATTTGTATTTTCCCATTTAATAAGATAGTTATAAAAATAAATATTGCCAACTCTGACTATGCCTGCCCCAGTGCACAATTGATGCCTTATAACAAACAGCTTCTAGACTGATACAGATGGAATAAAATTTTTTGACTGCTAGTTAAGAGGATTGTACTTCTATCACATGATAAATAAGGAAATGCTCTTCTACCAGCTATTATGTCAGTAAAAATTAATTAATACAAAACTTCCTGTGGCAAGCCAAATACTGTATTTTGTTGTTGGGCTTTTTTTTAAAATAAGCAAAATATCTGCCTGTCAGCAGAATAGCAAAAAAATTGAGAAGTACCTTTGTTTTCAGTAATCAAATGAATTTGTCACAATATTTACTGGATTTTGAAGTCTTTGTGCCATTTACATGTTTGTTGGACTGCCCATGCATCTTTACTGGATAAGTCATCTTTTAAAATAGTCGAGAAAACACGATCATTTACATCTGTCTCATTTTGATTAACTACTGAATGTATCTTTTCTCAGTACCAGGAAATACCCATAAGTAGAACTGAGCTACAAGGATCTTTTAATTTTTTTTTTTTTAGGTCTTGTATGAATTGTATTGCTTAAACATACTAGTTCCTGTAAGTGGATGGGTAACTAGAACCTGTTTAGCTTCCCTGAGATAGGCAGACAGGATTTCCTGGTGCTATGGCTTTCACTCATAGCAAAGAAGTGTTTTGAAATCTGTAACCCTTGACACAAGCTTGCTTTGTGGCATATATATCTTCTGTGAGCCTTTTTGGCAGTTGAAATGAGCAGACTTGCAGCCTCCTACATGAAACATTCTTTCCACTGATGTTTTCCATCAGACTTTCAAGCCATTCTTTGTGAATGAAATAGAGGAAGGAAAAGTTGACAATTGTCTTTTTCCCATCAGGTACATATAGTAGCACCTCCTGAAAAGTGTAGATGACTGGGAAGGAAATAAATCAAGAGGCTCCTGAGGCAGCAGAAAGGAAGAGTAGGCATCGTGGGGTGCCCTTTGACATCAAGCCAAAACAAATGTCTTGATCTCTGCTGGGGGTATATTTGGATTGCTCCCTTTTGGATTCAGGCAAATTAAAACATTTCTGTTACAGCTGGCAAATACACACACAAAAAGATTAATTGGCCTCTAGTAGCTTTTAGATTATGGCTATGTAAACTTTCTATTCTGGATTTACCCTTCATAATCAGATCTTTTAAAATGCAGACTTACAAACTGGAGTAGATGATATAAACAAGAAAATCTGACTTCACATTTGGCTTATACTTTAGGGAACACATTTGAAGCAAAGGCATTTTAAATATCAAATTGAACATCAGAAAGATGTGGGATTCAATCTGTAAATGTAGAGCTAGAACTTTTGAAGCTGTGATAAGAAAAAAGATATGTTGCTCACTGTACTGGTAACAGTCACCCAGATTGTTCTTTCCCAGCCAAGGTTTGAAACCACTCAGGCTGACTGGCTGGGTAGCCATCCACTTGTCAGCTAGGGCCCTTGTGAGTGTATCCTCCTCTGGTAACCTCCAGAGTGCACGTACCCAGCTGTGCCTGTAGGCATGAACATGAACAGATGGGTGTAATTTCCTATTCGTAGTTGTTAAATGTTTTCATCTTTAGGACTGCGATATTGCATTTGGGGGTAGGGAAGGGAAAGCATTGACATCTCTTTCTTTCCTGTTCTCATCGAGAAGGAAGATCATAAGACATGTTTTTCATAGGAGGAAGAGTGGTTTCAGGAGTGCCAGGATGGGTTTAAAGACTTCACAGAATAGAAAATTAGAGTTGTAAAGCATGTAGTGCTTTATCAATGATAATGTACCTTGCCTCTGGGTAGGGTGATGGGAAATGGATACCTTATCTTCCCTTCTCTTGGCTGTACCTAATTGCATAGGCCTCCTGCAATAAATATGAACTATAACTCCTCTTTATTCTCTTCCCTTTTAGTGTTGCACAAGGATCCAAGACAAGTGTATCTTTGTCTGCTGGAAATTGGGCGCATTGTATCCAGGTAAGTGATCCACACATGCTCCTAACAAGAAATCAAGGATGCATCCTACTAAGTAAAAGCTAAGACAAAGTTAAGACATTATCTGCAGTTGTTAAGTGCAATGCAGTGGATGTTAATTCTGTGCAAAAAGTAATGAGCAGCTTTTCTAGGACTATTATACAATATGAATATTTTTTCAAATATTTATCAGACTTTCCATGGAGAAATGTTGTTCCGTGCTGCTTTCTACAGCTGTGTGTTTAAATTATACATTCAGCTTGTAGATATGTGTACCTCTCGGAAGAACTCACTGAGCGTTAAATACAATTTTAAGGGTTTAAATTTTTCAGCTTTTTGGAAGGTATCTCTTTATTCTCTAAATTTAGACTTTTAATTTATCTCAAGTGCAGAGCTGGAAGCTTTAAGATTGTCTATCTAAATTGGATGTGACCTCAGTTGTCTAGTTTTGGCAGTATTTTTACTGCATCCTTTGGTAACACCAAGGCTACCTTAGCAAGGGCTTCTGTTTGAAACTCAGAGATGCTCCTTCTCTTTGGATTATCAAGGCAGTTACTCCTCTGACTGAATCAGATGTCCATCTGTCAAGCCACTTACAATCTTGCAAGTTTGTTATCATCAGTTTCTTTTTGTTTTCTTTAGTAAATTAGTAATTAAACTCTTTGCGTTGGTATTTAAGGTATGGAGTCGAACCTCCTGTACTTGTAAAACTAGAGAAGGAAATTGAGCTAGAAGAAACCCTGCTGATGACCTCTGAGCCACCATCACCTATTAGCCCACCAAAGTCATGTTGTCACCACGGGGAGCTACACGAGGCAGTAAGTGCTACTTGCTTGGTGTGATAGGGCCTTTAAATTAAGCTCTTAAGTTTCATGCTTGTATGATCTGACTCAGTAAACACAGGCTGGTTTTCGTCTAATTATGTGTGAGCCTCCTCAAACAGAAAACAAAAGGGTGTGCACCTCTTTTTAGCAATTTGTTTTTTTTAAAAAATGTAAAGAAAATGCTGTTCTATATATTTTGGAGTGCATGTGACCTATGCTGATGTCTTTTCCCCTCTTCCTTTTCATTGCTTCTTTGAGTATAAGGAATGCTCTCATTCAGTTTTTCTGGTGTGTCAATATTCTACGACTGCAATGAATGTTTCTCTTCCATTTCATCTATTCATAAAACTTCATCAAATGGTAAAGCAGACTTTGATGAAAGTCTTTTGAAAAAAGATTTTAAATCGAACCTCTGTAGTTGTACCAATTGGAAATGAATATGTATGCAGAAAAGGAAATTATTTGTACAGCTTGTGAACTGGTCCAAAGGAAATGGTGAACAATTTTCCTATTCTGTTTAAAAATTTATTTGTTTTAAAGGTCCACTGTGTTGTAATGTAAAAATTCTGTTTCTTTGGGAATGTCAGCCACCAGATCCTTGCTCTCTCTGAAAAATCACTCTTTCTCTTCTTGGCAATAGTCTCGACCTTTCCATTTGTTACATTTCTAAGAGGCAAATCTTCTCTAACCCAGCACTTATTTGGGGACCCCTTTCTCCTTTTTTCAGTGGTCTCCTTCTTGGATCTTCCTTCTTAATAGAAAATTAACTCAACAGATGGTAAAATTCATGCTTCTATCACAATACTAACAAATGCTTTCAATTTTAATAACTAGGTAAAACATATAGCAGAAGATCCTCCCTGCAGTTGTTCCCATCGATTTTCAATTGAATACTTATCAGAGGGACGTTATAGGCTGGGAGATAAAATACTCTTCATACGAGTAAGTAGTTTTTTAGAACTCCAATTTATATTTATACTGGGGAGAGAAATGCTTTTAAGTTAAATGTCTGATTTTTATGGAGTTGTTTTAGAATTACAGAATTATTTAGGTTGGGAGAACTAGTCATTCAATCTTCTATTCTAAATAGGTGTAGTTACTCCATTCTTTAGATCTTTGATCTACAAACATTGATTTTACAACCACACTAAACTAAGTTAATGCTTATCCATGGTGTCTCTAAAATTTCAGTAATGACTTGCAACATAAATAAGGATAATGCCATAGAATATCCTGAGAACGTTGCTTGTTCAAAACCTGGACTCTTGGGGTTTATAATTTGTGGGGTAGTTGAGTACTCTCATCAGCAGTCATAAGAGTTTGTGTTACATCCATAATTTAAATTAAACCCATGTCCAGAACTCTGTATACTAAACAAAGATTCTTACAGAATGGTTAAAGTGTCTTCTGTAAAGATGCTTCCATTATTTCCTGACACAGAATTACTCTCTGCAGGAGAAACTATCTAATGAATAATTGGGAAGCATAAACCTTGTTTATCATGTAATTTCTCTGTTTTAAAATGTTTCTGTGTAAGAAAGGAAGTGTTATTTTTAGTCCGTTTCAATAGGTATTAATGTAAGATGAAGAAAAATAAAAAAAGAAAAAAATTTCTCTTGTTCTTCTGCTCCTACCTGCTCTTCCCCCATTCTCAGATGCTACATGGCAAGCACGTGATGGTACGTGTTGGTGGAGGCTGGGACACTCTTCAAGGTTTTCTGCTCAAATATGATCCATGCAGAGTGCTTCAGTTTGCAACTCTGGAACAAAAAATCCTGGCATTTCAGAAAGGGGTCACCAGTGACAGTGTCCCCAGCTTGTCAGCTAGAAATCAGGAGCCTCCTGTTATGAATCCAATGTCAGCTGTCAATATGTTTCAAAAGCAGCCGTCAAAACCTCCTGCTCCTGTTTTAGGTCTTGGGGCCAGTGCCAAGAAGGCTTTATCTAAACGTCCTCAGTCCCCTGCTCTGGCATCACCACGAGTGCCAGTGACCCCATCTTCCACTGCCAAGTCATCGACAGTCAGGTCCAAATTACAAGCGTCTTCAGCGACAGGTGTGCAGTCTCCTCTCAAACCATTAGCTGGCACCTCAAAGAAACTGGAGTCTCCTGCATGCAACTCACCAGCTTCTGCTCCTTCACAGGCTGGAAACAAAAGTTCTTCATATGCAGGAACAAGAACAGCTCCTATTCCCTCTGAAACATTGCGCAAACGTATTCGGTCCCCTGATGCTACCAAGGTGAAATTTGCCCTGCCTCAGGGCTCCTCAGCACCAGCACTCCACCCTGCCTTCTCACCCTCTAAAAAACAACCATCTCTCTTGTCTGACACAACGACTTCAAAACAGAAGTGTGTCCCTGCTAAATGCAAACCTGTATCTGCCACTAAAACCAAAGCAAATTCAGTGGCTCCCAGGGCTGCTCGGCTGCCAGTTACAAACCCGCGCACTGTTGCCAAGTTTGCACATTCTCAGCAACTCCTTGCAAAACCTCCTGAAAATGATATTCAGATCTCAGGTGCTGGGTCTCAGCATCCTCAGAAAACCCCACAAACAACTTCTCACCTAGCAAGGAACTTGAAAACTGCTTCAGACCTAAAACTTTCTGCTTCGGCACCTTCCCTTGCAATTAGCAAAGCATCAAAGTCACCACCTTCATTGTTACCTACAAGCAAAAAT
This sequence comes from Dryoscopus gambensis, assembly GCA_013389985.1. Taxonomy (NCBI): domain Eukaryota; kingdom Metazoa; phylum Chordata; class Aves; order Passeriformes; family Malaconotidae; genus Dryoscopus; species Dryoscopus gambensis. The sequence continues at coordinate 27,026 of WEIT01021181.1, forward strand.
GTGTCATCAGCTGGCAGTAAGCAGCCAAATGCCAGTAATCCCCCTGAGGCTGGACCCTCTTTATCCAAACCTGCTGAACGCACACCTTTATCTGTTGTACGGCTTCCTCAAACTTCAGCCAAAGCAGCAGTGACCAAAAAGCCAGCGCAGCCTTCCACAAAAGGTCAGCATTCAACCAAAAATTTGCAAACAAGCAAAAGCTTGGCCACAGCAGCCAAGAAGCCGCTCCCAAAGGAGCAGGTGTACAACAAAGGAACGCCTGGTGCGTCAAAAGTTCCTCTTCTGAAGAGCAGGCAAGATGATCACTATTTTGTTATGACAGGGAGTAAAAAGCCCAGAAAGTAAACAAATTTGTTACTTTCTGTGGAAGTCTCTATTTTGTTCAAAGGGGCCTCTTGTAGCTGCTTCACTGAGGACAAGGAAAGAAGTTAAATAACACTACATTTAATATGAAATTTTGGTATAACCTGCCTTTTGCTGCCTAACTTACTGTAAGAATGGTGTTTATTTTGCGGTTTAGAAACTTCTATTTGGGCATGTTTAGAAGTGAGCTTGCTTGCTGTGTAGCACTGTGGATTAGCAGATATACCTGACCTGCTGTAGAAAAGTGTGAGAGAGGAAAGGGGAGTTAAGGTTGCTGCTTTTGCTGCTGTTCATTTTCAAGGGAGTGAAGGCTGCCCAAAAAACATCTACCCAGGGCAGAGCCTGGCTGACTCTGGTGGTCCTGGCACACCTGCACTGAGGTTCGTGGCAAGAAACAGAGCTGTGCACAAGCTGTAAAATTTCTAATACCTCAAACAAAACTGTGGGTTTTAGTTCACTGGTATCCCAGAACCCAAATTTGGGGCACATATTTTAGAAAGAGAAAGAAATCTCTAGTCCTGTTTAGATTTGACAGATGCTGTTATCGGTGTTCATTGTGCCCCCCCATACTCCTTAAAGTGGATTCTGCTCGCTTGGAAGTGGAGCTTGGTTTGTTTTAAATTGTAACTGTGGCCTTTATTGCTCACTTTCATTGTGCCTTAGCCTCTCAAATTTAGAACATAACTCTTCAATGAGCAATATTACCTTTAAAACCCAAGACAGATAACCTTGCTTGGTCCGTGTTCAAATCTGACTGTGAGCCCAGACTTTTCTAGAAGGCTCTTGCTGCATGGAGAGATGCTCCTAAGTTCCTGGGAAGACAGTTTCCCCTGGGCTGGAGCCCCACACCAGTTCTTGCTCCTGGGTTGGAGCCCCAAAACAGCTCCTGCTGCAGCAACACTGAGCTGCAAGCACTGAACTGCTCTAGCAGAACTTTACTGCTCTGCAGGAGTGGCCTCTGCATGTAAGACTGAATTGCTAAATACTTTTCTCAGTGCTACAGGTTAATTTTTGTGGGCACTCTTAGTCTGCAGTGGCCTTTCTTGTTTTATTTTTGGAGACCGCTTTCCTGGCTCTCCTCTATCACTTTCTGGAGGTGAGAAGTAGTTTCCTGAGGAGGAATGTAGGACTGCATTTGCCTTTAAACGTCCTAAAGTGCCAGAAAGCTATGCACTGTTTACACTCAGCTCCTGAAATCTTTCAGTGGCTTAAACATCTGTGGTGCTCAACACCTTTACTCTTAACGGAAGTGGGATTCATGGTAGATTGAAAACTACTGTCTTTGGGAGTCATGCTGTTTGGGTTATTTTGGGTTTAATGAACAGTTGTCCCTACAGACACTGAGGAGCTCTGAAGGTCTGTGAAGAGACACTGATGGTTTCCACAGACCATCACTTCTGACCTGCATTCCCAGTCTATTTATGGGCAGGAGTGGGTGTGACTGCCACAGAGGTTCCTGGATGGTGGGACAGGGAAGTCTTTTTAAAAGGAGGAGTTCCATGGAATATGTAGTTTCTGTTGTTATGGGGTTTTATCTTTGGGGTTTTTTTCTCCTGGAACTAGGGTAAGCCAGCATCGTAAACTGGCATCATGCGCTGTGGCAGAGTCATAGAGCTGCCCTTCTGAGCACCTTGTTAGCTTATTTTATTTAATTTATGATTCTATTTATGCATTTCTACTGTACAACACTGCTCACAACCTGCTGGGAGTAAGCAGTAGATGCCAGTATCCAAACTGTAGGAGGAAAACAGATCAGTTTTGATAATGTGGACGCAAGTCCACAAGATCACATACAAAGTTGTATGTTTGGGAAGGCCTTGGGCTTGCTTGTTTTATAAGTACACTGGTCAAAGGCACTGCTACAATGTTAGGCAGAGTATTGACTGTAGTGGATTGCTGTCAGGTTTGATCAATCTGGCACAGGGTTTCATATGCTGAAAGCATTTTACAGTAGATTACTTGCTTTTCATTTTTGGGCTTCCAAATGGTGAGTTACATGCGATGTATCTCATGCAGATTAATAGCTGATTCTTGGGGTTTCTTTCTGTTACGGGTCTGGGAGAGATGGAGTTAACTTTCTTCATAGCACTGCATATGGGGCTGTGTCTTAGATTTAAAATCTAAACCAATGTTGATAACCCATGATGTTTGGCTATTGCTGAACAGCCCTTGCCAGTGTCAAGTCTTTCATTTTCCTGCTCTGCCCCCACAGTGAGTAGGCAAGAGGTTGGGAGTGACATGGCTGGGAACTGGCCAACCTGAACGGGCCAAAGGGCTATTCCGTATCATAAAGCATCACTTCAACAATAAAAAGAAGGAAGAGGTAGAGGAAGAAGGGGGTGCAGGTTGTGTGGCTTCTAAGGTGGCTGTTTGCCAGCTGGCTGGGCATCAGTCTGTCTGTGGGAGGTAGGGAGGGATTGCCTTTGCATCACTCGGTGGTTTAGTTTTCATATCTTTCCTTCATTCATTAAACTCTTAATCTTAGCCACCGAGTTTTGCTTTTGCTGCTCCTCTCCTTATCTTGCTGGGGACCAAGGAGAGATAAGGAGAGTGAGCAATTGCACAGGCACTTGGCTGCTGAGTGGGGTCAACCCACAGCACCTTCTAAACCATTTTCAAGGTTTTTAGCAGCAATTTAAAGATGGAGGCTCTTGGATCTCAATGTAAGGCACCTTCAACATCTACGTTTTTGAACTACAGGAAAAATGAAGCAAATTACTTCATCTTGTGATTAATTATGTCATGTAATAGACTGAATTTTAAAGTTCAAAATGAAATAAAAATGCATAAGCTGTTACAGTTGAAACCTTAAGTAGCTAAAGATCTAAAGCTCTCACCTGTTACACATGGGTAGACTTGGTTTGGTTTTATTATAAGAATAGTGTATTTGAGTGTGATCCAACTTCTGTGAAAATTATAGTCACCAACTGCATAGTCACATTCTAACAGCGTCGTGTAACATGAGATGAGCCAAGAATAAGGTGTAACAAAGTACCTCCTAATGGAAATACATACTGGTTTTGCAATGTTTATGTTGCCAAATAGCAAGTCTAATCTTCAGTTTATATTACTTTTTGTAAGGGAAAGATAATTTGGAGCAAGAATCTGACTGAATTCTCCATGTGATACTGATGTCCTCTGTATGAGTACTTATTTAAAATAAACATACACTGCACCTTTTAATGTGCACACGTTTTTTCTCCTGACATCTTTTTGTGGGGAGGGAAAGAGAATGCATTTCAGAAGGCTCACGTTTTCTCTCTACCACCACATAAATTGTAGCTTCCATCTCAGGCATAAATAGCTGCGTCTAACCCATTGCTTTGTTTGGAGTTTGAGATATTTTTACTCTGATTCTGGTTTCAGTGTGACTGATTGTGTAGGAGGGGCTTCCTACTCTTTCCTAGCTGATAGTGAGCCTAATTGTTTCACATCTACCTCCGAAAGCTGTATTTGCAGCTCTACTTGAAATATAAAGTGCTTTTGTGCCAATATTTTCCATGCTTTTATCTTGTCAACAAACTTAAGACCTGTATCTGTGTCTGTTGCCATTAATGACAGAAATTTAATTAGTTTTGTTGAGAGGAGAATTGGGTGTTCTCACTGGAGCCACCTAATTAACTTCTTTTTCTCCTTCCCTATTCAATTTTTAAAAACTCTTTTAATGCCTGCCTTTCTCTGCCTGTTCCCAAGTGTCTTCAGTTCCTGCCAGTCTGGTGCTGGTGTCTATCACACAGATGGACTTACCTGTCCACTGCAGCTACGGCTAGTAAGCACATTCTTGTGGCATCTGCCATCCTTGTTCCTACAGGACCAAGCTCTGCAGAAGTGTTAGTTGCAGCTTTTATTTTCAGAGATGCTGTTACAGCTGGCCAATAAAATGCAAAGGCAGACCAAGATTTTCTCAGGTAAGTATCCTAACCCTATTTTATATATCCTAATCATATATATATATACATTAAAAATATGTGTATCTGGGCAGTTCTCCTTCTAAAATTTAAAGCAGCTGTAGCTTTGAACATCAAACTATGCAGCTCCTTCTCTTTTTCCCTAAACAGAAACTGAAATCTGTTTTTTAGATGACTGAGTGCTATGGGGCCATCTGGTGTCTATTAATTTTATAGAGGCTACTCTGGCAATGTAAACCCCTTCTCTAGAAATGCACAGGCAAAACTTTTCTCTTTGGTTCAAATAAAACTTTTAGCTAGCAAAATCCAGACTTGGCATGAAATAAATAATGCAAGAGATGTTTAATGTTGTAAGACCCTTTCATTTCATGCAAATACATTCTTGAAAACCCCCTCTTCATTATTTTCCTTTTTTTAAGAGCCAAGGTTGAAGATCACTTCCTTACTAAAAGTTTTGAAAATAAATTGTGTGAAATGTAAATAAGCTCACTACTTATACATTTCAGATGTCTTAATAAAAAGTAAGACATTAAAATATTTGAGGCCCACAGTTCAGATCTAGCTAGCCAGTAGTCCCCATTAACTCAGAAATGAACTTTCAGGTGTGGGACCTGGTGGGAATGCCAGCAGTGGATGGCTTTCTGCTTGGGGAGGGGTACTGATGTCTAAATCAATGCTATTATGGCATTTTGTGTGAAAAATTTTGTTCCAGATGGAAGAAAAACCTTACCAGGATGGAAGCAGCTGGCCATTTCTCCAAGGAATGTAGCTAGGCAGAAAGTATTGACAGATTAGTTGTGCTAAGAGTTTTTAGAAGGTAGGATTACAGCATAGAACTTTGATGTAAAATTGGCCTTTAGTGCTGAGTCAGAAAGTACTGCGCTAAGCGGAGGTCCTGCTAAACAAAGCCAAACTTGCATGCTCTGTCAAACAAACAGCCTGTTTGGATATTCACTCGGGAAAAGTGGAATACATTAGTGTTTGTCAAAATACTCAGATGTGGCACCTCATAAGAACGATATTAAAGTCAGTTACGTGCATCTTTACAGTGAAAGCATATCTTTTACCTCTTGCATTTTAAAAGAAAAGTAATTGTTGAAATTCAGGTTAAGAATCCTCTAATTTGCTGATCTTTCATATAAGCTTTATTATTATTTTCTTTTTTGAACCGCTGCTGCTGTAACAAAAAGTGCCTTGTACTGAAACCTATATTCCCAGAAGAACAGAAATAATTACCGTGATGTGTCATCCAGATGAACAATATACTGCTTCACAGCTTTTTTTTTACTTTTTGCTGAGTCCACTACTCTATAGACACCTGTGAAACAAAACTATAATAAATTACTTTTATTGCGTACACATTGCAGCACTGACCCCTGAAGTACCATGATGTTATTTATTGCTGCATCCAAATGAAAGAGCAGCAGAATGAGTCTATTTAAAAATCAAACTAAATATCCATGTCTGGGTCTACAGCCCTGGCATTAAGCTGTATAATAATTAATCCTGTATAATACATTAGATTTGGGATAATTTTGTGACTACACAGTTGTATAGCCTGGATTTTAAAACACCTTTAGCTGTAGTAGGATATTTAGCTAGGCCAAATTATTTACAAATATATGCATGAAGAAACATTTGTGGTGATCTACGTGACAGTAGCCACAGGAATGTCTGCGAGATTATGGATGGGTTTAATTGTTTAAAGAAAAATATTGGGAAGTTTCTTTGTGATTTCCTGCTTAAAACCCCACGAGTTTCCCCAAGACTTGGGTCCCTAAGTCACAGTCCATTTACACTGATGTGTAAAAGTAACATATTAGGACTGTAAAGTCAAACATTCACAGTTTAGAGAAACCGATAATTCAAATGGGTAAGTGCAACTGTTTCACCAGCATACATGAAGTACTTGGAGTACTGTGCTCAGCTCTGGGGCCTCAGCATAAGAAAGACATGGATCTGTTGGAATGAGCCCTAATGAGGGCCATGGAGCTGATCAGAGGGGTGGAGCACCTCTTCTGTGAAGACAGCCTGAGAGTGTTGGGGTTGTTCAGCTTGGACAAGAGAAGGCTCTGGGGAGACCTTATTGCAGCCTTTCAGTACCTAAAGAGGGGCTTTCTTTGGGGTCATGTAGTGAGTGATAGATCAAGGGATAATGGCTTTAAACTGAAGGAAGGTAGGTTTAGATTGGATGTTAGGAAGGAATTCTTCACTATGAGAGTGGTGAGGCACTGGCACAGGTTGCTCAGGGAAATTGTGGATGCCTCATCTGTGTAAGTGTTCAAGGTCACGCTGTATGGAGCTTTGAGCTACCTGGAAGGTCTAATGGAAGGTGTCCCTACCTGTGACAGGGGCATGGGAACTAAGCCCCTGATGATCTATAACCATGCTATGATTCTATCGTTTTGACAGACACGTCCGTTATAAATTATGGTTTCATCAGAATGCTGTTTCACTCAGTCTGTAGAAGAGACAGCTCTGACTGCATAAGTTCAGTATTGCGGATTCACTGTGTACGTCAGTGTGTGGCCGCTTGCCTTATTTTCTAGCCTGTGCTGGATAGTGAACCATTGTCATATGGGTATTTACAGGATCTCATCACTAGCACCTGAGTGTTTCTTGAGGCTTATCTCCTTAAAATGGAGGAAAGTCAGGGCTGAAAGTCACTGAGATTAAAGTATCCATTCAGTTGAGTCAATTAACTTGAGATGACTTGCACTTCAAAGTGGTTAGTGTGATAGTGTGATACCAGACTGAATAAATTTGAAATGTCAGGGGACTTTGCTTTACAGCTTGGGACTGCTTAGCAGCATTGCAAATTTGACTAATGGGCTAAAGTCAGACACTCCTATACTGAGAAAGTAAAGTAGCCCTTTGTGAAAGGGGGGGCTTATCTCATTTGTCTAATATTGTGCAGGGAAGTAGAAAAAAAAAAGGACACATAAATCTTGTTCATAGAGAGAGAAATTATTTGCCTGAAGCAAGAGAAAGTCATATAGCTTTCCTGTATTCCTTCAAGGTATTCCACATCTATCTCTCCCAAGGATACAGAACCAATCTTCAAAAATTTACAGCTCATTGTGTTGGTTTAGAAGACAGGTGACTGCCAGGGGAAACCAGAGCCTCCCTTGGAATAGAGAATGTAAACCCCCCACCTCCGAATTGCTATAATTTTGAAATTATGGGGCTTTCAGGCAAAGATATGGAGATAGAAATATCAGTTCTTTACTAAGAATATTAAAATTACAAAGGTAGTGATACAGAGAAAAGGAACAACAACAAACAAATAATCCCAGAAACTCTGACAGAGTCAGAATACAACCTGACACCCTGTTGGTCAGGGTGTGGGGAGCAGTCCAAAATAAGTCCTCCTGGAGTGGCAGATGTGGCTCCATTGGAGTAGAGGTGGTCCTGTAGAAAGGGTCCAGTGGTGACAGGATTGGTCCAGTCTTCCTCTGGGAATCCAGTGGAAAAACCAGCTGCTCTGGTG
>WEIT01021181.1:35185-52327 GCA_013389985.1 Dryoscopus gambensis
GGGAAATAAAGGACTCTCTGGACTTGTTGGTGTGGCTGGCCCCTCCTTCGCCTCCTTTGCTCCTGGAACTCATCCCGGGTACACCTGACGGCCCGATGCAAGGGGCAGGGCTCGCTCTGCCTCTTAGCCACTACCCAGTCTCTGGCACAGAGACATAGGGGCGGCCTTATATGCCGCGTGGCCCGTGCGGAGCTAGCCGGGGTTGAACGCGAGGCACGGGTCACTGCAACAGCTGGCGCCCAATGTGAGGCCCCTCCTTTTGGGGCATCGGACCTCACGGACTGCAGAGCCGGGAATCCAAAGAGGATTTGCCTTGGATACCTGTGTGGTGCGTCAGTGCCCTCGTGCGCACACGCCACGTTTTAGTGAGCGGTGCGGCTGAGGGAGGGAAGGGTAGCTCTCTGTGCAGTACTTTTGTGGAGAGTCCTTCCCAGTTCCAGGAAACCTTCTTCGCTGGACCTTATTTAGGGAGGATACCTGCGTACCCTAGGGACAGTGGCTGCGATGCTTAGTGTGACGTACGTCAAGTGGTGAGTAACGAGGTGGTGTGGGATCCCTATTCCACGGGTTGGGGGGATCCACAGTGGGCTGAGAGCTCCAGAGCCGTCTGGGTTCATCCCGGTGGTTCGGTGGAAGGCAGAACTTAGGCGGGCACCATCTGGTATCCTTCCACCCTTATTTTGATTTTACATTTCTCCAGCGGGAAGGGTGGGGGTGAAAGAGTTATCCAAGTTGTAATTCCTTTTGTGTTTTATGAGGATTGGATGGACAATAAGGCCTGGTCGGCCTGGTACTGGGGTTGAATTCCCCATGCTGGCAAGCCCAAGAAGGGAGCCGGCTGGAAAGCCCTGACCTGGTACGGGGGGCAGCCCCTGTGGTGGCAAGCTCTAGAGACGAAAGTCTTGAAGGGAGTCATTTTCCATCTAGGGAGCCTGGTCCACCAAACCGAGAAAGATTTATTTTTTCCAAGTTGTGGGCACCCGTGTTGGGGAGTTTTTTAATTAATTTTGAGACTATTTTAATTTTATATGGGAATAGGGGGGGAAGCGCCAGCATCTTATAGGTAGGAGACTACACTAATTTCTCCATTTTTCCAAAGTTTTGGTTGAATTTTTATATTTTGTTAATTATAAAAACATTATTTAGCCCGTGACCAGTTAGGGGGAAACCGCCCATCGGTGGGGTGGCGTGGTTCCGAAGCAACCTAGCTGCGGCGGGCCGTCCCGGTGGGCGTACTGGGGCGGGCGTCACTCCATACGTTGGGTCCCTACCGAGAAGGCTCGTGGTACGCCTTTTGTTTCTGTTAGGAGAAGTTGTGTTAGTCTCTCTGCCTCTGGGGGGCTTGGTGCTCCGACTCCCTGGGAAACTTTTGGGAGCTAAGATGGGAGGGAATTTTAGAAGAGTTTTACAGTTTTGTTTTGAAAATTTTATAAGTGGGAAGATTTTATTTTTAAGGGTATCCCCAGTTCTCCCCAGTTCTCCTTAACCCCTTTTACCTTTTTTACTTTTCCTTAGGCGCTTCCCGGGGTGCAACTCGTGCGCAGGGTTGTACCCTAGCTCCCGGTGAAGCCCTAAAAATCCCTTCCACTCCAAGTGAGACTGATCACCCCACTCTCTCCCCAGGCTCTCCCCTGTCCCCCTTTTATTGCCGGTTTAAGTCCCCAAGGTGGTGGTAGTGTGGTGGCCAGCTCCGCCATCTTCCCCTTCCTTCTCCAAGTTCTTTTCCCCTATTCCCTGGCCATACAAAATGGCGGAGGCCTCGTGGCTGGGTCCCTCCATTTTGTCCTCCTTCTCCTTGATTTTTTCCCGCTGAATCCTGTAGCTCCTCCCCTTCCCTACTCCTCCCTTTCCTCTCTCCTTTACTCTGCTTCTTCCACCGGCGGCCCCGCCTTTATGGCATCCTTTCTGGGTTCCCACGCCCTTCCATCCAGTTCCCACGGTGGTGGGGCCGGATGTGATAGGGCTAAGAGCCGGAAGGAGGGCGGGGAAATATGGCAGCCCCCATGCCCGAACATCAGCAAGGGGGTGCAGAATAGGGACCCTACCTTACCGTTAAACCCCAAGGAGCTGGAATAAGGCGGGAAAGCCAAGGACAAGAGGTTTTCCCTAAGGGTTTATCATTAAGGAATTTAAATTCTAATTTAATTTAGGGAAAAAATAGGTACACTTTGAATTTCTTTTATCTAACCTTTATCTCTCAGTTATAATTTTAAGTTATACACTTATATTTCTTATATCCTTGTGTTTGAGTCCAAAATTATTTGGACGCATTTTGTTAATTTTATGGATCTTAAGAAATGGTGCCGCCTGGGATAAAGGTTAACACAAAGGGCCACTTGTACATCTAGTGCGTGCCTTGCCCAGGCAGTCTCCTCTACCTCGCATATCCCTTAATGTCTTCCCGCCCCCCATCCAATCCTATTCCCCATAGTATCCCTAAAACTATCCTATTCCAATTTGCCTATTCCATTTCCCCATAATTATGTTTTCCTTTTGTTTTAATCTTTTATATAAAAATCTTATTTAAAGAAGTTTTCTTATTTCCCCCTTTCTTCAATTGTTTAATAATATTTTACGATTGAGTATACTTTTNCATAGTATCCCTAAAACTATCCTATTCCAATTTGCCTATTCCATTTCCCCATAATTATGTTTTCCTTTTGTTTTAATCTTTTATATAAAAATCTTATTTAAAGAAGTTTTCTTATTTCCCCCTTTCTTCAATTGTTTAATAATATTTTACGATTGAGTATACTTTTTTATAGATCAGCATCCTTACCCCCACTCTCAGTGAAAATGTCATATCGGCCCACCTCAAGACCGATCATATGGGTCAGCACCTCATTCGAACATTGGCCTGGAGGTATATGAGTGATGAGAGTCCGAGTCATCCTGATTGAGTGATTCATCAAAGAAAAGAAAGAAGATCATCTAATATGCAACTGATTTAAGGACTCTCAAAGTGGTGTGCCATCAGTAGGATGCTTGATCGAAGTTTTGGACATTGAGTTTCATTGTATTTGTTATAATTGTATTCGAATGTATATGTTTCTCTTTATATTATGTATTTCTGTTTCTTGTATTGTATCTCCCACACCTCTCACTCTTCTTTTGTTTTGTAAAGAAAAGGGGAGATGTTGTGGTGCATTTTTATTGTTTTCCCTTAAATTTATAAAGATGGTTTGGTCCTTCCCCTCTCTCCCCCTCGGCTGGTGGGTCCTAAGCCCAAGTCCATCCCCTAATCTCCCTCTAAGGTTATTCTCCTCCCTTACCTTCCTATCCATCACCCGGAGTTCCTCCTCTTGTTCCAGCACCTTCCCTATCCATCACCCAAACCCCGCCTGTAACCCCTGTCCATCTCCCTAAAACCCTTCCCCTCCTTCCAGAGAATTCTCTAGTTCCCATTACCCCATTGGTTTTCCCTAATGTCAGTTATTGTCATTTATACTCATTGGTTGTGTAAGCATGTGTTCCCTCCCTAAACTCCTCCTTGTGTGTGCCCTCATTGGTTGTACCCTTTCCCTGCCTATTGTATCTGCCTCCCTTTAAATGTGTGTGTCGTCCATTTTGTTTGGTTCAGTCGCACCAGACCCGGTTCGGGGAAATAAAGGATTCTCTGGACTTGTTGGTGTGGCTGCCCCTCCTTCACCTCCTTTGCTCCTGGAACTCATCCCGGGTACACCTGACAGCCCGACACAAGGGGCAGGGCTCGCTCTGCCTCTTAGCCGCTACCCAGTCTCTGGCACAGAGACATAGGGGCGGCCCCATATGCCGCGTGGCCCGTGCGGAGCTAGCCGGGGTTGAACGCGAGGCACGGGTCACCATGACAATATCCCCTTGGAGGAGGATGGGTGGAGGACGAGATAAGGAAGCACTGCCCCATCTGGTTTTAACGATTGACCCATTAACAGAAGGCACCCGCCCTCTTTCCCCCTGGAGTTACAAGAGATAAAAATATTTTCAATCGGTTTCAACAGATGAAAATAGAATTACACATTTTTGGTTACATATTGCAACCCAAGATGCTCATCTTATCTTAAATGCATGTAAGAGATCTGAGTCCAGGAGCTACAAGCAGTTCTGACCAATTTAGTTCTGTTACTTCCTAAAGTTACAATATCTGTCTCCAAAATTATTTGACCATTTTGTATGTTGCTCTGTAGAATGAAACCTGAAGTATGTCTGTTCCATGAGTTCTGGGTCTCACTGTAAGTATCATTGGACTGACTGAATGGCATAAGTCCATTCCAGTTTAGCTATTCTACTCCTTGTCACCGCCACAAGTGTTCATGTTCAAATCAAGCAAAAACAGGTGCTTGTACTGGTGAAAGACACAGTTAGATTCAGACAGTCTTTGAGCTATTCAGCTGGCTTTGGCTTCTAAACTAACAGTATAGTGCCAAAGGAGAAGGAAAGAAAGCAAATAATAAAGAGTACCTGCATAAAACATACAGATGATGCTTCGCTATTTACCATTTTTTATTATTTATCTTCTTAGCCAGTCACTACCAACTTCGTCAACAAACTTCTTGTGAATATTCTAATGGAAACGGGTACCTGGAGAACTGCAGTTTGTGAGAGAGTATTGCTCTTGCTGTGACTGTGCAAAAAGGCATTGTGTGATTGGTTTCCCAAGAATTGGGTTAAGACAGTTTTATAAAGCTTTAAAAAAAGGATATAAGCTTATTTTAGGTCTTTTGCTGCTTCTCCCTCCCTCAATAAGGAAATTATATTAAGCAGTCACAAAGTCATACCTATGGTCTTAAAAAACCTTTGCTGAATTTACTACAACAGTGTTGTTCAGGCCTTTGCCTTCTTCCTCTTCACACCCAGAGCTCCAGTCACAACCTACAACCACCTCAACCACATACTTTGCTCTGCTCCCTGGGACAGGCAGCATTGTCACACTTGGAAGATTAAAAAGCATTATCTATCTCTCAAAAATAAAAAAAGAAATTTTGACCAAGAACAACCTGGTGACTAGCTGATTGCCAATGGGTTGGGTGAGAGGGACACTGCCTTTGGGGTGCTGGATGCCTGAGTAAGATATCTCTAAAGCAAAGTTTGCAGGTAAGCTCACTCTTGTTCTCAGCTCAGCTTTTTACTTTTCTAGGAATGCTCTTCTTGGGAAATCCTCATTACCAGATATTCTAGTAGATAATGAATTATGGTAGAGTTTGGCTTAGTTTGCCTTTCACTTGACACACAGATAGACACAAAGGAGTTTTCAAAACCAAGTTAGAAATGTGGGTTTTGCAAAATATTGCAGTGTCTGTAAAAACAATAAAGTGGTATTGTGATAATAAAGCGTTTGGTTTTAGCTGAACGAGTACTGCTCTCTATAAAATCTGATTCTGCATAGACAGGCTAATAAAAATTCAAGGGCGTGTGCTGTTACATTGCCTGAGTCTTGACGGATTTCTGCAGTTCATAAAGTATAAGACAAACATGAGATCTAATGATGTCTCTCAATACAAGATGAGTCCAGTGTTTTAAGTGGAGCTGGATATGGAGTGGTGTTTTGAGAGGCTCTTTGGAAACAAGGCTCAGACTCTCTGCATGCTTTATTCTCAAGATTTCTGAGAATTTCTGCAGGAATTCTCAAGCTCTACTCAGGCCCGTGGGATCCTTTCCTGCCTAAAGCTAAGCTCAAGAAGTTGTAAATATGTACCTTAATGAGCAACCTCATAAAATGCAGTGAAAACCTATGCTTGCCATTCAATTCAGCAAGTGAAATTCAGTAATAACAAATGAGAGTTTGTTAAATTGCAACCAGCTATTTTTGTATCTGTTCTTTTGCTCATAATCCTGTAACAAAAGCTAGAAAACAATCCTTTGATTTTTTTTTTTAAACAATGAAAACTGCTTATGACTCAGTTATTAAGGGCTAAAAAATGAAATAATAGGACAGAAGTATGTGTTTTGAAGTAGAAGTAAAAACATTAGGAGTCTATGTGTGGTTATGTGCTGAAGTTAGGAGTGGGAAGAAAAGCAGAATAGTCATTCAGATTTCTATGAAATTTTCAGTAAGACTACATTACCCAGTGACTATGAAAACAGAGCTGCTCCATTTACTACCTATCAAATTAATCCTTTTATTCTGACAAACCTGCTTGTCACCTGATGGAGCCCACTGCATTCGGAGGCTGCTCCTCTGTAGGTTACCCTACATTCCAATGTCAGCACCTGCAAAGATGGGGCAGACGTACCTGAGCCTTCTGGGCCTTTGGAGGCAACAGATACTGGAGCTTGTGGAGGTCTGTGTGCAGTCTGTGCAAGACAGGAAATCAGTAAAAGTTGCAAAGCTGAGGAGAGGGTTTGCTCTATTCTGCGCAGCGGGAAGGCTTTTTTCAGTCTGCTTTGCTTGCAGAGCACGGTTCTCTCTTTAAAGGCTTCACTTGTACTTCAGTCTCTTGTATCTTGTACGAGGAAACCTTGCCGTGGAATTCAAAGCCCCTCTGTGCCTCTGAGTGGGCACACTTTCAGGCAAAGTTGAGACCTACGGTGCCAAAGCTCTTGGGACAGGACCCGTTTGGGGAATGATGATGTTAGGTTACTTATTTCAGGCAGCTGGCACTCTGCATTTAAGTCTTCACCCCTGGTGACTGAATGGTTGAGTTAGGAAGAGACATTCATAACTTGCATCTAATACACAGTGACGTTTTCCAAATAGATTGTGATTGATGTTCTCAATTATTTTTGTCAAGGTCTATAGCAAAGCCTGTGTTATCAATTTGTCAGCACTTGCAACAAAGCTGTTTTCTGAACACAGTTCTCCTTATTAGATATGAAAACAGTTGAATAGGGAGGACTGAGTGAACTCCATGCTGTTGTGAAGTCTGATCTTTTATTTTCCACTTCCATAGTAAAAATTAAAGCTTTTAGGATTTACTTAACTTTTATTCAGCTAGCTTATCAGAGTTATTGGTGGGAAGAGAAGCTGTTAAGCTTAAAGACTTCTTCCTGCATAGGCTGTAGAATGCACCAAGCCAGTCTCTTCTTGAGCTACTTGTCTTTTCATTAAAATGCCAATATATTTTACCAGTACGTATTTTTTAAAAAATTAAATTAATAGAAATTACTTAAAATTTTATAGTGCATTACTGGGAAAGAGGACAGCAATAATAACTCCTCATCTTGAGTCATCTAGGTTCCACACTCTGAATATTTTCTGTTTGAGTCTGACCTTCAGTGCCTTGCTCCAAGCTTTTTCAGGCAAGATGTTTATAATGATTGTTCTCCTAGGCTTTTTCTGCAGTGGGGATTTTAATGATGTTGCAGTCCCTAGTGTAAATATAAATTATTGCTGGAAATTAAATCTGTTTCCCATGCAGTATATGCCAACTCTCCCCAGCTCCTCTGCTATTGTATGTCTGTAGCAGTGATTTGCAGCTCTCCTACCTCATCTTGTGTAGCTAAACAGACTATCCAAAAAAAAAGCCCATCCTGTCAACCACACCACTGATGAAGTGGACATCCATAACAGTGTATTTTATTGCACTTGACATGAAAAGGCTCAGCAAGGGCTCTCAATCAAGTTGAAGTTATCTGACAGATAAGCAGTCTGAGGTGATCTGCTGAAGAGCAAGGCTTTTATTAGTGACAAAGATCCTTCTGTGTGTAAGCAGAGCAAAAGTTTTTCTTGTTGTTGTCTTTTAGACGTTTCCAAAGCTGCTATTTACACTCTCTTCTTCCACAGGAAGCAGTCTCAAAACGCTTAGGCAAGAAGACAAGGAAACCTTTTGCAATTTTTAGCTCCTTGTGTGTTCTGGCTCTGCCAGGTGTTCTACTCACTGCTCTGCACTGAGACAGGTGGAAACAACACCTTGTCCTTAATAACTCATTATTTTTGCCCTGACCTGTAGAGAACCAGTGTGATCTCCATCATCTGCTTATGATTTTCAGTCTGTCCTGATCTTGATGCATCCCCCGTGCAGAGGAAGACAAGCTGTGATAGTGGAGGCTGGTACAGCATTGCCTCTCTAGAATAAACTCTTAAGTGCTTATTGAATCCAGAAAAAAATGGAATGAGACTGGATGACAAAATTGATCCAGTAGGTCATGGTTTACACTTCCTATCTTCAGGAAACTAATTTAGCCAGCTAAATTAGGTAGCTAGCTTCCTTGTGCTGTATCTTAACTTAATGGTAAGAGTAAAGCTCTTACCAAGAATAATTCACAGACTGGAGTTTTGATCTTACTACGGATTACTCCAGTTGATCCTTCTCTCTTCATTTATGCGAGAAACTTATGGAGGCTCACCTCCTAAAGCAGCTAAGTGGAGCTAAGCAGTGAGAATGGGCCCTTCTGCTGTATGACAGTCTGCTGTGCATCTTTTCTGTGGCTGAGTGCAAAACTCTGTCCTTGGATGTGTACCTATAGTCTTGACATGAACCAGAGGAAATTACTCACATGTCAGCAGATGCAACATGAGTACGCATTGCACATAATACTTTCATGTATGCATGAAGTTCATATAAATATCCCTTCTTATTTAATCCAGATGTGAATTAATAACATGGGAGATCTGGCTCACTCTTGGCAGCATATCTTCTCCAAGGAGAGGCAGCTAAAGGATAATTCCCTTTCTGCAAAGGGGAAAGGATAGAGTGATTGCTAAGATGCAAAATAATTTAGTTGTGTAAAATCCCGGTTAATACAACAAGCTCTTTGTATCTGGTTTTGTGTTCGCCAGTCTACCAGCTAACACCGGTGTTTGAAAGCTGGACAAGGAGATGTTAAGCTGAAAAGTTTTAATTGGGGCACATATAGATAATAAAAAGCTAAAAGCTGTTTTTCTGCTTAACCTAAACTTTGAAAAAATCCCACGTATGCACTTTCAGTTTTATGCTGTGTGCGAATGTCAAATATGCTTAGCTGGAACAGAATTTCTTGAAAGTGATTATTGTCGTCCCATTTGGCTAAATATACCTAAAAACATACCAGAAGTATGCAAGTCTAAAAAATGCTGATCTAAACTTAATCGTTTTGGGGGGAGGGAGGGGGGTTGTTTAAGAACTGGTACTCTTAGTCTGTTACTGTGAATATTTTAGCCATGTTGGCTATATGCCATCTATCCCCAATATGTATCTTTTCAGTAGAAATAAATGAATAAAATGTTTATTTTGTGAATGAAATTTTATTCAGAACAAATTATTTCAAAAAAAGAAACAAAATTTGGAAATGAGATGTCTCAATCCCTTAACTGCTTAGAAGGGTCGGAGAATTTAGAGAGACTTTTTCAGACCAGGTAGCCCTAGGCAGTATTTCAGGTTGGGTAAGCAAGAAGAGCAGGCAGCAAGGCAGTCCTGATGCCAGGATTGGTCCTGTCTCCCTTCCTGCACCACAGAGCTTTTAATCAGACTCCTGGGATAAAAAGAGCAGTTGCTGCAGCTGGGGGAGTTTTACCCCAGGAGAAAAGGGGCATCCTGCTTTGCCTCCCTAGCACATTGAGGCATTTCAGGTTGCTGCTACAGGGGTTAAGTGGGATGGTCTGGGAACAGGCTTAAGGAGCTCCCAGCAAGCTGCATGCTGGCCACCCACAGCTTAAGCTTTTGGAGGACAGTGTCAGGGTGTGTGACTCAGGTGGCCACTGTCTGCCTCCTGTGGCATCGGTGAAGGGCTGGAGCTGGCTGGGTCCTGNCACCAGATGTCAATATTCACTTCTAATCCATGATTGGTTTGACTACACCTTCCTTAAAAAACTTCCTTCCTGTCAAACCAGGACAGCCTCCCTAGCACATTGAGGCATTTCAGGTTGCTGCTACAGGGGTTAAGTGGGATGGTCTGGGAACAGGCTTAAGGAGCTCCCAGCAAGTTGCATGCTGGCCACCCACAGCTTAAGCTTTTGGAGGACAGTGTCAGGGTGTGTGACTCAGGTGGCCACAGTCTGCCTCCTGTGGCATCGGTGAAGGGCTGGAGCTGGCTGGGTCCTGACCTGCAGTGAACCTCAGGCCGAGATAATCTGCAGGCCGAGATAATCTGTTGGGCTTTCTGCCTCCTGCTCTGCAGTAGGTGGGAGAGGATCTCAGGTGGAAATGTAGCAGTGAAACTTGCCACTCAAGTCTCTTGGACTTGGATTTGTTTTGTTATAGTATGTGTATTTCTCCCCACACAAACACCTCCTTTTAATGTACGATCTTTTGTGCAGATGTAGTTGGCCTCATAGTTGCAGCAGCCTCATTTCTCTGTGCTGGGGGGCTGTGTCTGGTTTTACCACCACAGCTCAGGGAGGGTTTAGCAGTGAGAAGGAGTTAAGTGAATAAATATATGTGTGTTTGTGCAAATCCTCCCAGGTGTGTTGGTGCTTTTTTCTGTTCCCACCTCCCTGAGGGAGATTGTTTCCCTGTGGAGCAGCCTGACTGGAACAGCAGCCATGTGAAAGGACAGCAGCTCCTGCTCCACCTCAGCTGCAGGAGGAGAAAGTGCCTGATTGTGAAGATCAGGATTAGCTGGAGAAGTGGGAAAAGACAGGAGAGGAGGGAGGGGAAAAGGAAAGAAAAGAAAACCCAACCCTCTGAATGGCAAGACTGCACTTCTAACATGTGGCCAGCATGTGCCATGCTGGCTTCAGGAGGCAGCAGGAGCCCAGGTGAGAGGCTCTGGCTGGGCAGCAGCAGAAAGAAGAATCATAGCAGGATGGGAGATTCCAGGGCAGCAGGAAACAGGAGGGGTCTGGAGGTGCACAGGCCGCGACAGACAGCCTGCTGTCACTCTGCAGCAAACTCAGCCTTGAGCCCAGGTAGGGCAAATGCATGGACCCTGCAAGGTATGTTATTTTTCATCTCTCTTAGTTTTGGCTTGTTGTAAGGCAGAAGCAGGAATTTACTGAGTTATGTGCTTGCTGTATGGCATTACTGCATTTATGGGGTAAAAGGAGCATTAGGGGATTTTTTTGAGTATTACTGCTTCAGGAGGAGATACAAAAGTTTAGGTTTCCAGGGAGAATTTTTGAGCATGGTGTTGTCTGTGAGAGAACAAGGCTGGGGACAATCCAGCAGAGAGAAAACTCAGATGCAAATCAACCACTTCAGAGAAAACTGCAGAGAGAAAGGGGAATGTCTAACAGTGAAACAATTGCATAAAAAGTGGATGCCTGACAGGAAAACCTGGGAGATAAGGGTAGCCAGGTTTGTATCCATTTTCAAGCTTTAAGGTTTACTCTTCAGGGCATTGCATCTGCAGTGCTCTGAGGGACTAGCAAACCCCTTTCAGTCTTCTTCACTTGGAAAAATGATTCCAAGATATACAATTTAATTTAATTTCCATATTGCTAATAGAGGGTGCATGTGCTTGTTTTTCTGCAGAACATTGTTATATCTAAACACCTGGGAATGACATTAAGCTTGTGGCTGGAACATTGTCTGTGGATTCATAGTTGTCCTCTTGTTTCCAGCCACAAATTCTATTAGGCTGCTAAATAACCTCCTTCAGCACATCTCAGGCAACCCTTTCCCTGCCTTGATGTTGTGAAGTTCTGTTGAGAGCTATATAGTGCTTTCCTTTGCTGTTATAATATTGAAATTTTTGGCACAACTTAAGAAGTATGTAACCACTGCAAAAGTCTCTTTTTTTGAGTCTTCTGTTTCAGCTGCTGGTTTGCTGTCAGTTGAAAAAAACAGGCAGAAACAGCCTGTGCATGGATTCTGCAGCTAAACACATCTGTCTCTACTGCTGCAGGGTTAGCCAGCGTTCCTTGCATTTTGCAATGACACCTGGTATTGCACTTACCTTGAAAGACATGTCTTTTGAACTCTGACAACTTTTTCAAGTGTTTGGGTTTTGTTTTTTTGGGGTTTTTTGTGTGGTTTTTTTGTTTGTTTGTTTGTTTGTTTGTTTTGAGTGAAAAATTTTCAGGGAGTTTTTCCCCCTTCCGAAAACCCCAACTGAAACTAAAATTTTCTGCACACAAAACAGCTATAGCTTTGCAATTCAAGAATTTAAAACTACTGCGTACACTTTTATGTTTCATGAGGGTGTATCTGTGTGTATATATATATTTTCATATGCAGGTACATTTACATATATCATTGATATATAAACATTTCTATATGTGTTGCTTTAATTAGACATTTGTTTTAATGTGGCTACAAGAAGCAGTTATGGTGAAAGCTGTTGCTAATAGATGTGACTAATGAGATTAAAAAAAGTCAAGAACTTGGATAGCTTGTCTTCACTCAAGAGTGCTGAGTAGTTCTCTTTATGAACTTTCTATAGTCTAGCTTAGTTTTTCAGGTTAGTATCAGGTTCTGTGTGTAATATGCTTACAGCTGCAGCATATGCTCTCTTACAGATAAAAAATGAAAATTAAGCTGATGGTTTTAGCATAGGCAAAATGGGCTTGCAGTGGTGAAGGGATAAATACGAAAACTAATAGTCTCTTTGATATGATATATCTGTGCTGTTTGTGTTTTGGTTTTTTCTTCTCAGAAATGATCAATTCCAAATGAGTTTATGGAATGACTTTTTATTGGTAAAAGTGAAAATCAATGTTTACAGGAAATTATATTGGACAAAGGAGAGACTGCAAGTGTATTTAAAAAATCTGAACGTAAATCTTTATAAATTTTTCATTAATATATTGACAGTTTAAAAACAGCCATAAATTTCATATCCTGTATACACAGATATATTTTCCATTTTTCTGAGCCTTCATGATAAAGCAGTCAAGCACTATGGGACAATCACAGTCTTTAGTATGTGGGTATCTCTATTAAAAGAAACCCAAATTACAAGTTAGAAAGCTGAATAAAACCTGTGTCCTTTTTAGCCAGGCAAAGCTCCATGTTCAGTAATATTGATGGTCTCAAATATGTTGAATGTTTGCAAGAGAAATAGAACAATATATTGGCAGCTAACTCCCTAGAAAATCCATCAATTTTATGTTTAAAAAAACCCAAGAGTCAAAATTCTGTATTTAAAAAAAGATGAAAATAGGGAGGATGGAAGTTTTTTGTTAAATGTGATGTCTACTGCAATAGTGGCTAGTATTGGACATTATTTTACTACAGTTCACTGAACTTTCTGCAGTGAGCTCTTTCTCTGGAGTGGACATGCTTGGAAGTCCTTGATGTATGGATCTGTCTGTCTAGTGGGAAACTCAAACAGCTCTGAGGGCCCACATGCTTACTTAAAGAGGTTTATTTCCTAACTCCTAGAGGCTCCTCTTCTGAGACAACTGATGAAAAATCTCTGTTGTTTTGTTGCCTTTTAAGGGATCTACCATTAGACATCTGCTGCTCTTCAGGTGCTTAGTTTGATGCTTAGTTACAGTAAGTGACAGAACTGTGGTGAGAGCAACTGAAATGACTCTTATATTAGATACTCTCGTATTGCTCTCGCAGATGTTATGAACCAGTTCTGTGAGTCACCAGTTCCATTCAGGCATGCTCTACTGTTACACACTTGGTTTTCTGCAGATGAACTCAGGAATTCATTGCATGATCCTGTCTGAGGTCTAAGCTGCTGCATTGCATTTCAGTGCTCGCTTGATGCAGCAGCTCTTGTAGTCTTGTTGTGAGTGTTGCCATAATAGCCTGCGGGTGCTTGTATGACCATCACAAGTTTGATTTGTCTGCATTTGAGAGTCCAGTTTTGTGGATGGGATGTTTTCTATTCAGATGCTCCCAGTCTTGCAAGTATTGTAAACATGAGAGTTAAAAAGTAAGAAACTACTTGTAGGAGAGGCATGTAGAGGTCCCCTTATTTTGCAGTTATAGGTAATCAATACTCCAATGATGGCGTCTTTTTTTTTCCTTCTTCTGTACTTTGGGATGGGATGCTGGTGGAGCAGTGGAGGTAATATCAAGTGCAGCAGAATAATTTTTATGGGGTATCTCTTCTCCACAGTCTTGTGGTATAGTGTCATAACAAGCCCTATTGTTTTGCATCATAATGTCATATACAGTTGAGCTTTTAGTAAGATTGAATATGAATCGTCAGAAAGTGCAAAGGGAAAATGTGAAATAGACAGAAGAAATCTCAAACCATTGATTTGTGGATAAGAGAATTGTTGAGGACTCTAGCATAAGAACAGAGAAGTGCATTGTGACTGTGGGATGGCTGTGCTTCCCACTTCCTGATTTCCACTGAGGTCTGAACCTCACAGGGGCCAAAACAATCACAGAAAGCTGGTGATTAAAAAGAAAATTCAACTCTGGCTTTCCAATCTTTGTTGAGAAACCTTCAGTTGTTGTAATACGAGTTGTTTTAATTTTTGAGTGAGTTCCTGCAGAAATCCAGGTACAAGCAAGACCACCACAATCTGTGAATTCACACTGAAATTAGATGGTTTATTTCATGTTAAATGTATCTTGTTCAGGAGAACACGTACTGAAAGTATTCTTTCAGCATTACTCCAGCATTTAACAACATTACTGATGATGGACCAGAATAAAATATGGCATTCTTTTCCAGGGGACAGACAAACTTTATGATCAAAACAGGAATTAGTATTACCTTGCTATAACTTCCTTATCCAAAATGATAAACCGTACAATATAAAGACACAGGTTTTAACTCCAGGTGTTTGTTGCCAGGTTCTGATGCTGTTGGCCCTCTTGCAATAGGACTGCTTCGCTGGAAAAATCTCTGTGTGTATGGGAACCCTCCCCTTGGTCTCACTGTCCCTGAAGATGCCTGTGTTCCTGTGTGTCAATGTTTTGCTACACAAAATGACTTCTCATGTCCATTGTCCTGTCCAGCATCACTTTCTATCACTCCAGTGCCTTCTTACAACAGTAGTAGTCAAGAAACTTTGAGTCAAGACTCCACAGGTAAGTAATTTTTTGTTTTTCACATGTCCAAGCTTAGTTTGATCAGCAGTTTTCATGGTCAATATAAACAGTTGTTTCTGATGCCAGAGTGCTCTGAATGCTCCTAAATAAGGATCAGACTACAGAAACATCACTAAAGGGGTTATGCTTATGCAAAGTAATCACTTGACTACAGTCTGGTCACATTTGTTGCTGAGAGTTCTTGATGACAATGATGATAGGAAGTGGGTCATGAGCTCAGTGAAATTTTCTGGCTGTCAGTGAATCTCATCTGTATGCTTCCTAACTGAACCCCCGTAAAACGATTTTAATTCCTGCTGCCTATGTTGTGTTGCTAAGTGGAAGAAATTAGAAGGTTATGCCTAGGTGCAAGGTAAAAGAATGGTGTATATGGAGAGTGGGATATTAGTAAATCCAGTATTGAAAGGCACAATGCTGGAAAAGTCTACCTAGAGCTGGTATAAATACCTAGTGCTGACCTAGTTCTTGAAATTGTAAGAATTGATGGCAACAATGGCTGCATATAATCTGTAGTAAAAGTGATACTCAAATATATATATTACTGTGGTTTTTATTACTGCTTTTATAATTTTAAGTATTGAAGTACATCAATGTAATTTAGTGTGAATGATGTACATGTACATGACTACATGTTAAAAAATAATGGGCCTGAAACTCTGTGGTGGTGCTCAAATCCAATCAAATCCTATTTCTCCCTTCCCAGAACTTTCTGATCTAATGGCTCATCCTCTGAACCTGACTGGATGCTCATGGCAGCTGGAAATCCCAGGCTCCAGCACTTCAAGTACCATTCCTAATGTCTGCTTTGATGGTAACACTTGCAAAGCAGGAGCATTAGGGCAAATGCTGAACAATTTCAGGAAGGTTAAATGCTGTGACTTT
The DNA here is from genome assembly GCA_013389985.1 of Dryoscopus gambensis. Taxonomy (NCBI): domain Eukaryota; kingdom Metazoa; phylum Chordata; class Aves; order Passeriformes; family Malaconotidae; genus Dryoscopus; species Dryoscopus gambensis. Next base: position 50,863 of record WEIT01021181.1, read on the forward strand.
CATTTATCCTTTTTTTCTGCTTCCAGTTAAGAGCTGTGTGAATATGCACCTCCTTCTTCAATGCAGTGTTGATTGTATGAACTCTGTGACTACATTCTGTAGGCTTAATTTGCATCTTGGTTTACATTACCATCTGTTTTACTGATAGAAATACTCTAGTGCTATGAGATACTTAATATTTTCCCCAAATGATGAGTGACAACTCTGGTTTTAATGGTGAAATTGTTTTGGGACAGCGAGGTGGCGAGTGAGTACCTGGGAGGTTCATAGGCACTTGACACCTTGAGGTGATGTTGAAGAGAAGGGAAGAAATGTTAATTTAAAATAAAACAAAATAGTACTAGCATAATAAAACTGTAGTAAAACTTGATGAGGAGCTGTTAGCATTGCAGAACAATTTCCCAGTTCTAAGGTATGGATTCATATAGTCAAAAATTCCATTAGGATATTATATTAGCAAGCCAAATCCAAATGCCCTAATTTTCACCCTACTTTAGGAATCTACAAGGTCTTTGAAGAGTTCACACTGAGATGTTCATGAAAATGTCATACTGAAAAGCAGCATGGCTGCATGGTGATAGGTCAGCACTGAAGTAATGTCCCTGTTCAGCAGGGCAGGGTGGTCCTGGTTCAAAGTAAAGCTTCTAGAACAAGAAGGTACAATCTTCATCCTGATAGTTAATATCCTAATTTATGTATTCAATGAAACAATTTATAATCCATGGGATTTGTTAAAATCTAATTGTCTCCTGCAGCAGAGTAGAGGGTACTGCATGTAAAGAAGGTGAAGTGTTTTACCATTATTGCTCAGGGATGGAAGGGTGTCGTGTCAGCAGCTACTCTGTAAGGCTGGGTGTCGTGTCTGCAACTCCAGGGATAAACCCTATCCCTGGGCTTCATTATACCTCTTCTAATGCAAAGATTCCTCAAGTTTTTTAAACTACATCAGTTTTCAGGGACTGTCCTGCCATGATTGAAAAGCTTGTTTGCGGCACACAGCACATCTGTGGAAGCTCAGGCAAGAGTACAGTGTCAGCTGAAATGAGGGAGTTCTTGAAAAGACAGAGGGTAACTTAGACATAGATTAATGAGGTAGGATAAACCTTAAAGTTATCTCCAAGCTCATTTATGTCCAAGACTACTTGATCAGCTCATTTACAGGAACTTGAAATGCAGAAGAATACTGTACCACAGGCTTACCATTCTTCATCTCTTCTGTGCACTTACAGTTAAATTCTCTATAACATTTTAATAAAAAATTCTTTAAAAAACAAACTATGCTAAACCAGCAGTATATAATGCATGCAACACACACATCATAGTTCAAAAGAATTCTTTTTTAAACTACTGATTGTGGAAAAATTCTGGCTGGTTCCTTTTGAGCAGGGCATGTTTGGGACCTTGTAATAAACTGTGCGTGGCGATGTCTGAACTGGATTCCAATGTTTAGAGCCACAAGATAGTG